>JAEAOA010000806.1:815000-1305000 GCA_016746295.1 Potamilus streckersoni | reverse complement strand
GATATTATACAGAATGCCAGTTAACATTTACGAACTCGATGTTGCAACAATCGGACGTGACGTCGATACGAATTTTGATTTGCCCTAAAGTGGATTTAACGAAGTTGACAAGCTACTCTAGAGAAAAAAATCGATATTAACATATCTCTTTCGAATATGCGAGGCGCCGTCACAAAGAACATGGCCAAAACCATTGAAATTAGAGAAATCATAGATTCTTGTGTGTCGTGGTCTTTTATGAAAGACTACGTGAAAGAAACGACTTACCAGATGCTTTCACAACTACAGTAAGTGTATTTAAAAATAATAATGATGAGGGAACAAATATAAGTGAAATAAATAATTAAATGGTCAGACTGCATTTTCTGACGTGGATTACTTTGGAAAAATTTAAATCACTGCTTAATGGCGCGCGAGTCAAGATAGTAGTTATCGTAGTGGATTGAGTTGACAAACATTCGGCCAATTACATGAGTAGTGATAAGCAACTAACTGGTCTTGCAAACATCTTTCATATATACGACTTCAGCATCATTGATATCTTAAGACGAATTTCAATTGAAGCATCCTACATGTATCAGTACCCGTATGTCAAACGTATCGACAATTTATATTTAGGAATTATTATTATATATAAGTTTTGTAATTTGACTGTTGTGATAATACGCTAGACTTTTCCGACGGGCTGTTCAAGCGGGTGACGGTGGATGCTAAAATTAATATTAGCTTTATTTCGCATGCTGACAAATATATATATATATATATATATATATATATATATATATATATATATATATATATATATATATATATATATATATATATATATATATATACCAGTGTATAAATATCATCTTTCAAGGAGGAAAAGAAATGACAGCTGGGGACACCTTTTTGTATCAATGCTAACTCAAACCCGGTCAGTAAATGCATAATCAGGAATGAAAATGCGCAGTGGGTGTTCCAACAGTGATGAATTTGAATACACCAACAAAAAAGTTAAACCAGGTAAATAGAAAAACATCTGAACTGCCATTTAACGATGACTCACTTGACAATGTAACAGCTTTTAAACGAAGTCAACCAAAATCGTGTCAGAAACATCAAAATTACGAATTCAGTGTGTTCTGTGTAAACACAATGCTAGGCCTGAATAATGCACAACAGCTCAAAATTATATTTCCATGATATAGATTTTATATGATTGAATTACATTTGTAAGTGCATAAAGGGAATCATTGTTAAAAGTGCGTAATATGTTGCACATGAAGAAGGCCAGAAATCGAACAAAACATGTTACTAATAGATTGACCCTCAAAAATTCAAAGTGAAGCAAAAGCTGCGAGATGTAACATTAAAAGGATCGCTCTACTCACTAAGCATGTGTGTATTTGTATCTCCTATTTTCAACGGCCATGCATCGACAACTGTTTAGCAGCGTGTGGCGAGAATTGTAACCACAATAACAATTATAGACACACTAATTGAAACTGTAGCTGGATCAAAATCGATAAGTGCTTTCACTCATGATACTGATAAACTAATCTCATTACGGATGCATTCACGAACCCGTGTCTATTCGACAAGGAACAACACATAGAATCATTAAACTGTAATATAACAATATTGAAGATAAATCGATCAAGACAGGTAAAGTTCAATAAGTTGTTGGCTGAAATGCAACAATCACCGACATACTGGAGTACAGATACGAATTCGGGTTGAAAGAAATAAATATTAAAAGTCAAGTATTTTCCCTCCAAAGAACTAAAGCATGTTTTCCACAATACATTATGATGAAATTATGTTTGCTTCCTTGTCATATATATATATATATATATATATATATATATATATATATATATATATATATATATATATATATATATATATATATATATATATATGAATATATGACAAGGAAGCAAACATAATTTCATCATAATGTATTGTGGAAAACATGACACGTTTTCTGAAGTAGAACTCCCAGAAATGTATGGAAACAACGGAACTATATTGTCAAATATGGAATGGTCAAAAATACTGCCCATTAAGTGAATTATGTGGTGGTGTTAATTTTTAACGTAGCTTTAACAATTTTTCAGTCATATCGCTACAATGTCTCCAGTGTGGCAGGTGATGATGATAGGGCTTCATGCTGCAGACATGTAGCATGATGTCCCACCCAGTCACATCATCTTGACACCAGGCAGACCAGTCCAAACACTAACCTCTTAATGCTGAGGGTCAAGCGAAGCATTTGGTAGTACCATTTTTGTAAGTCTTTGGTATGACTCGATCGGGGATCGAACCCACGACTTTCAGCATCCCAGGCGGACGCTCTAACCACGATGCCACCGGAGCGAATGATAATATCAAATATCTACAAGATAGATCCGAAACCGATTATTAATGATGTTAATATAATAAAGGATGTATTTTATGTTGTGGAAGACAAATTATAATAGCTGGATTAAGAACACATCAGAATGATAAGAAAATATTATGATACCATTACCATAGCTCTTGATACATGCAATGCTTCCCGCAATAGATTGATGATCTGCAATATCATCATACATAATTTAAAAAAAGCGATTGAAAAAAGGATATAAAAATTGACAGAAGAATTGTAGGCAATATTAAATGTGAAGTGGAGAGGAAATGAACGACGGATGTAACACTTCAATTTGTTGGTTTGATCATCGGTTTACCATTATGATCGGTCTGAGTAGTGCGGTATAATAGAGTTTATTTTGCTACTAATATTAGATGAAGCCTTCACCTCTACATGCGTTTCCTCTTTCAGGAAGTTCTTGTGGAGATGCAGGCGGGCTCGAATACATGCCTTTTTGATGTCAGAAGAAATTCATTAAGGGTAGATGATCTAAAATCGCTATTTCACTCTACTATATGTATTGTATATTATGCATACATACTTGTTTTTTAGTGTATTCTTGAACGCTTCCACGGAGCAGTTAGAGAATATCCAAGGGTGTCTGGAGTATGGTTTAGTTTTGTTAAACAATGGGTCCTTCGCAGACATAAGAAAACGATCTTCAGCTCTGCAAGCTTTTGCGTTCCCCTCACCGTCATGGTCTGCTCCAAGACTGGAGGAAAAAAACAGTTAAAGTACATGACTTTACCTTAGACACGGTGTAGTTTCTACATTATATCTCCCCTAGCTAGTCGCATATCGCCAATAAAAATGTATAAATTAGAATGGAGCAAAATGTTATTTTACACAAACGACACACATATCAATATGAGATTATTTCATTAAAATTAATAAGGAAAAATGATATAAAATTAATTCCAGTGCTTTTATAAAATATTCTCGACCGCCTAAATCGTGCCGTGACCTAGTGATTGAATAAATATAAATGGAAAATAAAATCGGAAGAAACCACTGGTCATCGATAGACGGCTACAACGAACTCATGTGTAAATCAGAAACACAACGCATGGCACCGTAAGTGTTAAACGAACAGAAGATTGTGTACGGAAAAAGCAGTCTCGTACGAGTAAACTTACTTGTGTCCAAGTTCGTGTGCAGCTGTGCGCACTGTCAAAAAATAATTACGTGACATGACTATCGATACTTTGTAAGTTGGGTCACAAACTCTCCCACAGTAGGAACGACCTGTAAGGAAATAATCGAATATAACCAGATATCAGAATAACATTGTTAATGGGTAGCTACTCAAAACTAACAGTAGAAGGAGATATCATGATAAAAACTTAAATAAAATTAAACAAGCCACCTGATGCTAAAATTATAATAATGGATAAATAAATAGAAACGTATTTTTTCATTCTGTCTAATGTATAATGTGATTTTATTTACAATTAACGAAAACAAACATTTGTGCGAACGGTGTCAAAATGTGTTATACTCACCAATAAAGAAAAACCCTATCATATCAGGTCCAATACTAATACGTGACATGAGCTACAATACTAAACCACCTGATTTAAATATACAATGTAAACAGTTTATAGCTTACATGGCTCCAGACTAGTAAACAAATTTATCAGTGACATTTAAATTAAAGCATTAAAACTGGTAAACTCAACTTTAGAGCCAAATAACTTCAAATAGAATAGGTAACAAAAATTAGCGATTTAACACCTTGCTTATGGATGATAAATATAATTTACAGTGATGTACAGACACCAAATACACAACACAAATGCACACAACATACCCACTCATAATTCATACATATATAAAGAGTGTCTTATATTTTTATTTGTTGGTATTGTCTTTTCTTACTTATGGTATATCGGACTATAGACAATGATTTTGTAAACAACGTAATACATATAAAATATTTTGCTGTGAGCATAGACTACAAATTAGGATCATGTTCAGAGGAGGAAAAATGTGTTTATCATAATCTGTTTATAGTATATTGATAACCACAAATACAATCTAATACTATTGGTGAACCTGGCCTTATGATGATATTTAGCATAATTTTTAGTTGCAAATCTTATGTTGTTTACCACACGGTATATCCTAGAAATGAACTTTCGACATTTATCCTGGTTCTATAATTGATTCCTATTATTTGTATATAATATTCTTTATTCCTTTCTCTTTAGACTAGGAGAATAATCTCCATCAGTATTGTGTAGAGATTTTAATTTTTATTTGTTGATTTTATAGACCATTATTAACAGGAATTACAAAGATCTCAAAGATAATTTTGGACAGGAACATTAGTGTGGCATTATTGCGAATTCAGAGAAAAACAATTTGGATGATTGAAAGACTGTTAGTACATATCCCAGTTCAAGACTCCAGGCACATCCATACATTCAGATTTAGAGAATATTTGGAATATAATTGGATTTTATATGGAACACTGTTAATTTCTATCTGAGATTCAATGCTTGGGCCTAATCGGGAATTTATTGACAATATTGAAGCTTCTTTGAAATTGTTCACATTAAGTTTATGGAAATAAGATATTTTCTCTATTAAAATGTTTCAAATCATGCAAATTTTCTTATATATATATATATATATATATATATATATATATATATATATATATATATATATATATATATATATATATAGATGCAATAAACTGACGACGAACAGTACGAAACTAGTAACTAACTAGCCTAAGCGCTTTCGACTCTTAATGAGTCTTTTTCAAAGGCAAATACAAAACATAGTTACGACAAACAAATAAACACAAAAACGTTGCGTTTGTAAACCTCTACATTTCTATCTTCACATGTGCTAAAACTATAAATACAACCAGCTTGTATAGACTAGTTGCGGAAACTGAAAACGTTGTATAATTCCCTAAAAGTCTACAAGCCAAAGCGACATCTATTTTTACTTTGTGTACATATGTAACGCAGATTATATCCCGGATATTTGGTTCTATACCGGTTATTCTTATAGTAAAAATTGAAGGATAAGAAGATTTAGAAAATGTTAAATTCTACTAGTGCATAGTTTTCATTTTCTAGTCTTCTTGGTTTAGACCGCTTGGTTTCAATGTTCTAAGGCGGCGTATCCAGTATGATTCCTTTTCCTTCCTGGTTTCGGAACTCCAGCTGTGGTTGTTGGCAATAGCGATAAGTATTATATCACTGAAAGTGTGGCCAGGGGAGGAGAAGTGTTCTGCGACCGGGCTTCTGTACAGCTTTTTTGTCATCCAATCAGATCTATGAAGGTTTATCCTTATGTGTAGCTTTTCAGTTTCTCCCACGTACTGAAGGCCACAGATCTTACATGTGATGAGATAAATCACATTCTCTGTTTTGCACGTTTTGTGTGGACCATGTATGTTTAGTTTTTCTTTAGTCACTGTGCTAGTGAATGTCTTGGTCTCTATCATATGTTGACAGGTTTTGCATCTTTTATCGCCACAGGGTCCAGATTGACTAGGATAACCGGTATAGAACCAAATATCCGGGATATAATCTGCGTTACATATGTACACAAAGTAAAAATAGATGTCGCTTTGGCTTGTAGACTTTTAGGGAATTATACAACGTTTTCAGTTTCCGCAACTAGTCTATACAAGCTGGTTGTATTTATAGTTTTAGCACATGTGAAGATAGAAATGTAGAGGTTTACAAACGCAACGTTTTTGTGTTTATTTGTTTGTCGTAACTATGTTTTGTATTTGCCTTTGAAAAAGACTCATTAAGAGTCGAAAGCGCTTAGGCTAGTTAGTTACTAGTTTCGTACTGTTCGTCGTCAGTTTATTGCATCTATTTTAATTAATCCCTGACAGACGTGATCCCTTGGTGGATCCAGTACGCTTGAGAGGGTTGTTATTCGCCATATGATTTGTATTCTTTATATATATATATATATATATATATATATATATATATATATATATATATATATATATATGTGTATATATATATATATATATATATATATATATATATATATATATATATATATATATATATATATATATATATATATATATATATATATAGGGAGAGGAAGAGAGGGGATGATGTGGGAGAGCACATACCGCTGAATATCTTTCCAGTTCGAGCATCAAACAGGTCATATCTGTAAATAACGGTATTCTTGGTGGGGTGCTAGAGAACATTTCCGGGACACCGGATGATATATTGAACTTTTGTGCTTTAGCAAATAAATGAATATTACTGGGAAGTAAGTAATAAGGCTCTAATTAACATATTTTAAAAAAATTAAATAATGTTGATGTTGATGAATATGTAACTCCTTCTCATACTTGTTCCATATTTTGCCATATAAAAACGTCAAAACTTATCACATATGATAAGAACTTTAGCAACTGTGTCTTCATTACAACATATTAAAACTGTATTTGCAGTTATGAAAGTCACAATCTTATTTAAGAGAGAGGAAAGAAGATAAGGTCGACAATCAAAGGCAATGATACATAGTTAAATATTCGTCATAATGACATTTTTATGTTGTTTCCTTTAGGTGAATACTTTTAAGAAAACGTATAGCTACCAGAAGTATTTTCTGATACTGATTTCCAAATATCAGTTACTATTGATATATATGTTTTAGTTTTTCAATTATTATAAATACAGAGTGCACGCGAAACGCATTTACAATGAATTGAATAACCACTCCGACAAAATGTATGCCATAATAACCGAAAATCATATTGCTAAATTTATTATACTGTATTAATGTGCCGTTGTGATAAATATAAAAAATACAAAATAACTGTTAATCATTGGGGGATTGTAGTGAATAATCTTCTCAAAATATGTAGCCAAAGGAAAAGTACAGTGTACTAATATTTGGTCTAAGATATTGGATTTTCTCGTTGACAGCAACAAATTTTATATCTAGGTGAGTTTAGCGCCATTCTTCAGCACGCTAGAAGCAATATATCTGGTGGCCCCGATTCGCCTAGTGGTCTAAAGCGGTCTTCCTTTCGGATCACTACCATCTCACCTTCATCTACGTCGGTTCGAGTCTTGGATTCAGCCGATTTGGGTATGTAAGAGAGCTTGCCAATAGCTTCCCGAGGGTCAGTGTTTATTTCCGCGATTTCAGAGTTCATCCTCCACCATTAATACTGTCCGCCATTTATAGCCTATCGTGTGCTAAAACATTGCGTTAAACCCTACAATAACAAGAACAACAATAATTAAGGTGATACAGAATTTGGGAAAATCTCAGAAAGAAGTATAGAACCACGGAATGCTAGTGGCAAGTATTCTCACATAGCCACATTGATAGAAATGGGGACACGAATCCACCTGGACAGAGGTGAGATGTTACCTATGTGTAAGAGCGGAGGTTTGATACAATTCGGCAACACCGTGCAGCAAGGTTATATCTTGTATTATTTCTAAGAATGCATGATGCGTAGCACATGCCACTAAAATGCATTAAATTGTCATTTGTAATTTTTTCTAACCTAATACAAGCAAAATCTCTTAATAAGTTTCGCCTTTGTCTATCCAAACATAACCCAGTTTATATCAAAATATTAACTTTATAATATTATTATAAATTGTTTAAAGATAGGGTTCTTCCAGATTCCTTTTATGTTGTATCTGTAAAGCATTTATTTCGATATAAGATGATGAATTGTTGCTAAGCAAAGTCAAAGAAAATCCTGTAAGAGCACGCGCGTATGAGCTGAACATAAATAAGAAGATATAGCTCTACTGAAAATGTTTCATTCGTATGTAAACCGATTTTAAATATTATTTCTTTCTCGCATTTTAATAAACTTATATGTTAACAGGAAACACAGAAATGATTGTGTACGAAATAAAATATATAGAATCAAGCTGTGCACAGATTTAAATTATTTTGAATATTTATGACATTGAAAATAATTTGTAGAAATAAGGTAACTATTCGTTACTTTTGCATGTGGTCAAGTAGTCCAAAATCAGAATGCTGTTTTTTTCTGAAAATATATTTATGCTATCACGTTGTAGATAATCACACAATGTATAACTTGTATCTCATTGAATACAGTATGCTTGACACATTGGAGACAATGAAAAATTAGTAGTCGCCTGAACTGAAAGACATTTAAAACACAAAATTATTCCAAAACCTAAATATCTCAAATCGTCACAAAATATCGTGGAATTGTATTCCGGTTTTAAAATATATAGCAAATACAACTGTGGAAAAATACTTATAGAAACAAATGAAAAATAGTGTGAAACACAGCGTTAATTTCATTTGGCAAGACAAATATATTACATATTTGGTCTTCCACTTTTGACAACAATTATACGTAATATTGGCCTACTAACAGCTTAATGTTTTTGCTGTAACTCCGCGCTGAGCATCGATAAGGAATATGATTTGTAAAATTGATACAGTTTGAAAATAAGATGAAGATGGATCCTATCGATTCTGTATTCATTGTTTGCATGACATAATTAAAAGGTAATACTGGACCAGTTTTGCATGTGCTGCTACCTACAGAATTAAAGGGAGTCCATGACACTGTCCAAAGTTCCATCCAATTACTAAACATGATAAGCTGCATTAATGTGATGCCCGAAAAAAACTTTAA
This sequence comes from Potamilus streckersoni, assembly GCA_016746295.1. Lineage (NCBI taxonomy): Eukaryota > Metazoa > Mollusca > Bivalvia > Unionida > Unionidae > Potamilus > Potamilus streckersoni. The sequence goes on along the minus strand of JAEAOA010000806.1, from coordinate 1,295,953 downwards.
ACAGTTTGTTACATAAATCTATTGTAGTAATTGAATACTAAATTTACATTATACATACCTTTTGCAAATAGCACAACGTATTTATAGTATGGCATAAAACCTTATCATAGAAGAGTAGATGTTGTATGCAATATCATAAAACAGTGATACTTGCTATTATTTAATACGAATATTTGGAATCATGTATATTTGTTGGACATTCATTAACGTGTTTGAAATGTAATTTGTGCTTTCAAGTGGGCATATTATGCCCATAATCACTGTACAATCGAAATGTATGGTCATACCTTAAATACATACACTTACCTCGTAAAGAGCATTACATGGTCACTGAATTTGCTGAATTCGCGAGTCCAGAGTGCAAGATCATACAGGTAATTTACAGAATCAACTTGGTACTTTCCTTTAAATAATCTCACCGAAGTATATCTAAACTTGAAGTCTTCCAAAGTCTTTAAATATAGGAAATACAGTGCAAAATAGATCTAGTAGCTGTGAAACGACTGTTACCATCTATAAACAAAAATGTAAACAATCGACAAAAGATGTAGTGATTATTTAAATTTACTGAGAGATTAGAACATTAAACGTCGATAGGCATCCTACAGATTTCCTTGTAATAGATGGTCGCAGATCAAATGTCACACGTTCTGGTGGCATTAAACATGAGATTGAGGACTACGTGCAAGGTTTACTTGCATCCAAAACTGATGAAACTAACAAGGTGACAAACTACTCACTATAACAAGTGAAGAGTTGACAATAAAATTCCTCCAGGGGCAAGTTATCGTTTAGCAAAAATACATATTACTCACATTCCGTTGGCAAAGAATTACACTCCAGTTAAACTAAATTCAGTAGATGACCTAGTGTTTAATTCTCATATATGTGCAAATTCGTTCCAAACTAGGATCGAAATTCAGTAGAGTACGAATTATAATTTTTTAACTTGTCTGATAGTATTATTTGTATTAAATTATTAAGTTCTGACTAATATTGTCTTCTATAGAATCCAGGGATAGCACTTTCTGTTCTGTTTGGTATATATATATATATATATATATATATATATATATATATATATATATATATATATATATATATATATATATATATATATATATATATATATATATATATATATATGAATTCAACTAATTAGGTTTAGGCAATGACTTTTGCATGAATGCATTTATCAAATCACGTTTAGGGAATAAACAAATTAATATACATTTAGGCATTATTTAACCAATCTCAGGCAATATTTATATGAATTGGGATCATATCTAGATAGTGAGTTTCGTCATCATTCCACATTGTAAAGATCATGTGTAAACATATTACAGAGCTAATGATTGTCCATAATTGAATATTATATTTTCTGATATTGATCATGTGTACATCTGTACTTTACGAATAGCTATAAAACTGTGAGTTACTTTGCGCGATTGCAGGGGTGACGATCTATTTAGATATGAATTGTATAAACGTTTATAACGAGAAAGAAGTGAAATATATTCATTTCTATTTATATTAGTGTTTTTAGTATGTCCTCAACTCTGCTGAATCATTTAAGTTTGTTTTGAGCTATAATCTAAGAGCAAGGATTTATTTAATTTAATTCTTAAATTACAAAAGATATTTGTGGACACGGGATTACTTTTGGATTAAAATAAATACATTCAGAAGAAAACTGAACAAAACAACTCTGGTGCATCAAGACCATTGACAATTCAGTACATTTAAAGCCTCTGCAACGTGAGCATTTTCAAAGCTTGTCATTCATTCAGGACGCTCTTTTATTCTGAAGTTGTGATATAATTTTCACGATTCTTACAATTTAATTTACACTACTGAAAATTCGTCTTAAATCGTCATGTTATTTCTTAGAGAATTAAGTATATTGTTTACGTTTCACATACGCTACTGGGTTGGCTACATCCTCTGACTTAATTGAAGGCTATATAGTCAAAGTATTATCCAATAATATTCATCTAATACATTAATGAAATCATATGGAGGTGATATATTCATATAAACACGCATCACTGTTTGTAATAGTATAAGGACTTCTGAGATATTGTTCACAATCATAGCTGGTATTCTTAGATATCGGTCAAAATTATGTGTGGCATTTGGTGATATTGTACATTTGCTCTAATGATGGTGTTATTATTTACATTTGTTTGGTGTTTTTATTTACATTTATGTTACGTTCACATGTTTTTGTTGCTTATATACTGAAGAATATAGATACTTTTCTTCCTTACTCAATAAGACCGCCAATTATATTATATTCTATTAAACTGAATCTATAAATTGTTATTGATTTCGCAAATGTCAAAATTATGAGACTGTTTTCTGTCTTGTGTAAAATGGTAGCATTGATGGTTGTTCAAACATCTATTACTTAACAGAGCATTATATATAGTAACCACCTTTACTTGGAACACCAATATTGTTTCATCAGCTAGCAAACCCCACCCTACAATAAGGCTAAACTCAGAATGTTATAGTTGCTGTAATGGTGACTTAACATTAACCTATAAGTTATCAAGCATAATATATAGTGTCATCAACACTAAAGGACATCCACAATCCTGAAAATGCAGTAAGTTCTTACCTTGAAAATATAAAATTCACGAGGTCTGACAATGATTTCTATATCAGGGTCTTCTATTGTTTTGTACCGTAGGTCTACCTACAAAAATATTTCCATTCTTCAGATAAGCATCAATACAAAAAACATAATATGTGTTATAAGCTTTGTGCAGAGGAGATACAGTCATAACATAGCAAATGAATAACAAGCCCTCTTATAATGTAATATAAGGGTAACGTATGATCTATATTTAATATCTTTACAATCAGAACATATAAAGAATGAAACATAATAATTCATATTTACAATCGATGAGAGTTAAATTGCAAACAGCTTATGAAAGGTCTCTGAATCGGATCGCACTAATAAGATCGTTTTGACACTTCATATTAATGTACAGATTACATACAATTGGTCTACAGAGGCTACCCGTGAGGGACGTTACAATTAAAATGATAGGATTACTGTTATGTCTATCAGGTCAGTTCAATCAAAGTAATTCTAAGTACTACTCTCTTAGGGCGACAAAACATACATTTTAAGGCCATGTGTGATCAAGCAAAGTTCCATTACAAGCTGGTTACCCTTTTCCTTGACACAAGAATGGAACGAGTACATTAGGACATTAATCTGTTCCATGGCTTAAAAATAATTACTTACACCGTTAATGATATATGAGTAAACTTCTCTGAGTTTTCTTTCGACCACGCCATGCTCAACTAGGGTTTTATTTCTTTGCATCATCAGAGCAAAATAGCTGAAAGCAAATATATATATATATATATATATATATATATATATATATATATATATATATATATATATATATATATATATATAAAGAAAATAAGGAAAAAATAGATTGGATTTCCCTTAGAGCTAATTTTGTCCCTTATTCGTTGCGGATGTATGTATCATAACGTGGTGTGAATAATTTTTTCTCCATGTAATAGATTTTACTAGTATGCATCTCGTGTGAAACCATATGCGACGAGCGTCACGAAAGGCATGGCATATGAGTTTTGTAACTTGATTATTTATCACTCTCCCATGATTTAAAGTTGTTTAAATTTCAAACTGATGCACTGGTCATTTGGATTTGGTAAAGCAGTGAACATTTTTCATTACGTTCTCCAGGCATAGATGTAAGTGTTAAAATTATATTTTTTTATTTGTAAAGTCTATTCTTGTTTCAATGTTATATCTGTTAATAAAGCCTTATCTACTTCGGAAACGTTGTCAACTTCGAATTTCAATTTGCTATTTGGGTTTAATTTTATATATATAAATTCAGAGCCCATTATTAAAACCTGTTTTTTAGGTAGCTGTTTAGTGCTGAGTGTAGATATCCATAGCGAGGCATGCTGTATGTACGTATGCGTACACCAATCAATAACGCTGTGTAGGACTGACGGTGGCTTTATAGCCGTTTATTGCTGCACGTTCGCATCTGTATACGCAGGTCTGTACATGTTGTGGAACCATAAATGTAGGCGTAGCCAGCACAATGGTGATGGGTGCTGTTTGTACGTATATATGTGAAAGATGTGGGCGGGCAGTAAACGTGCAGGCCAACCAAATGATACGTTGAAACTGCGTGGCGTATCAGTTTATAAATAATGCGACTGTTCTAGTGCTAAGAGTCATCTTTGCTTCAATTGATGTTTCAACTGAGTACATTTTCATTTATTTTTTAGAACTTGAAATTATTAGGAATATTATTTATACTCCAGGAGATTATGGGAATCTGGTTTAATAGCTTGATATAAGTGAATATGTGAATTTCACCTGCAGTGTATATTTTCGAAGCATATTTGAATTCTTTGAGATGTTTGGAATCTTAATGGTATTTCAGAAGTTAGATTATGTGGATCTCGTTTGTGTTGAATAAATTAGTGGGCACGTATTTGCAATCCCTGATGGCATTTGAACCTTACTTTTCATTCGTATATATATATATATATATATATATATATATATATATATATATATATATATATATATATATATATATATATATATATATATATATATATATATATATATATATATATATATATTTCCATAGTCCATCTTACTCTGTTTTATTCATTTGTTTTATTCATTTAGTCCAAAACACAACTCGGTTTCATTTATCTTACATTTATAAAACCATAGGTAGACACCTCAGGAGTCTCTCCTACTGGATGAACGTATCAACATAAATTAGAATATGTACTATCTGGTATCGAAATGTCTTAACAACTATTGAAGTTTATTTATGGGGAATCAAGGATTAATTAAGAATGTTAACAAACTTTGTTCTCAAGCATTGGTATAGATAGTTATACGGATATGTAGCAACATGGTGCTATATATATATATATATATATATATATATATATATATATATATATATATATATATATATATATATATATATATATATATATATATATATATATATTCCAAATAATGCCTGCATAATGTTTAGTAAAGTAAACTTGAGACAAATTAAAATGTTAAAGAAAAGACCACACTAGAGGCTTTATTGTTCTTACAGCCTAAATCTTTGTTTCAGTACCTAATTGTTTAATAGTATTTTGCTATTTTCTTCTAGCTGATTTGAACCAGTTTGATGCTTAATACGATTTGCTGTAAAACTCTTCATTGTTGTTCCTATTGAATCTCTATACATTTGTGTTAAATGCATTATCAGTCGTATAACAATATTATCCCATATTTAGCTTAACTAGGTGCAAGCTACATGTTCATTTTTACAATTTACAGCATACAGATATAGATGATATTTGGTTATATTTTTTAATATGATTTTTAATATTTTTCTGTTTTCAAAGTGCCTGCGTCTGGGATAATCTAAATCATAGTTATATGGGAATTTAACTAATAACAACTTCTGGACAGAATTTATTCAAGGGCGTTTAGGACGCAAAATATCGACTGTTCTCCCATTATTAGCTTCACTGCATACATATTCAATCAACTTGTATCTGTAAGTAGAGTAACTGTAGTACGGTCGATACTAGTAGACAGTTGCAAGGATGCAGCTATGTATAAAGATAAACATTTATTTTAAAGAGCGGTTAATATTTGTAGGAAATTAAACTTACAAGTTCCATATTCCTTGTTCGAGCACTACAGCCATCTCAACATAGTATACGTTTTTTTGGTTATCTGTGAATAGCATGTAAAAGAAATAAACATTCAAACCGAATTGTTTCCTTATTAAGAGGTATAATGTATTTTTTTTAAAAAATGTATCTAAGTTGTATTAATAGTTAAAAACGCTTTGATGTACTTGTATTCATGCCAAATATTATATTCTTCCAAACTAAAGTATATTATCAAGACGCATGTAAAGTTTAAGAACAAAAGGCAGTACAATATAACAGACATCAAATTAATTGAGAGACCAATGTTGTATTCTCATCCGGGTTTAACTTTGCAGCTTTATATGTAATAATATCACGACAGACAATAAAACTTTTCTCACCTCTTTTTTGTAATATTGATCTTTTTCTGGACATTAACGTGAATTTAGGGCAACAAAAATGCTCTTGTCCATATGGAAAACGTCGAAATAGGCCTTTAACTTCTTGTTCTATGTTGGTGGTTCTTTTATCTGCAACATTGGATAATCCTTGCGATGAACAACGACAGTATAGTACTGGACGTTTTATATTCATATATTTAGCAACTGAGATTTATCGTTAAATACAAAAATTTAATAGGTACATTAAGAAAGCTCAATTGTTAGATTATTAAAGGTATATTTATAATGGCGTTTCCTTAAGATCTCTTTATTTCGTCTCTAATTTAAATCTAGAGGTAAACTCCTAATGCAAAGTTGTGCCATATATAACTAGCTTTAACTGTGTTTTGACACTTGTGTCACCATCGTTAGTTTGTAAATAACACGCCAGAAATGTATGCATAATTTATGATTTAAATATTATATTCTATAGTCATACAAACCTATACGTGTGACTAAATTTTTGCCTTTGACCTTTGCTTGATCACGTAGGATATATCGTATGCCAAGATCTGGAGCATCAAACACATCTCTCGATGTGACGTCATTCTTTGCTGGTTGGAGATCGTAATCTATTTCTTCTATTTGTATATTTCCGTTCTAGGGAAAGCGAATATATATATATATATATATATATATATATATATATATATATATATATATATATATATATATATATATATATATATATATATATATATATATATATATAAACTGTGTTTTTTTAAGATTATTAATCATATAGGTTTTTACGTTATCCCATGTTTATAAATTCCTTCTTTTCATCCTTTTACACAATTGTGGTAGTTTTAAACAATAATCTTTTTAGGTTTTCTTATGTTCTTCCAGTAATAATATGTTTTTTTTTTGCTAAAACATTAGGAAGACATTTTCAAAGACAGGTTTGTTTTGATTGTGATGCCAGGTATACGTCCTATTAGTACATGTTAACTACCTAAATGGTGGGATAAAATCCTCGGGATTCACAATAAGACATAATACAGATGCTGTCCAACATCTGATAAGTAGGTCTTCGATCCCTTTTGGAAAGTACAGTGTCATAAAATAGCAATTGCTATAACTCGATTTCATTCTATATTAACATATGCTCTCAAAAATACTTCGACCGGTTTTCTAAACTGTGTTCAACTACCAGTACAGGTCCATTTAACAGTGCTTTTAGTTTTTCTACAAGCGCCAAATCACTACTCAAGAGATTGCCATACATAAATGAACAATTTTTATTGAATACTTAAAAACACCAATGTAAAATAGCCCTTCCAATGGGGCTGCAGACAAATATTCCGAGAGCGTAGTAATCAAGTGGCATGGAATGGAACTCGACAAATTGCACGGAAGATATTTAAACATGCAGAATATTAATCAAGGCACTGTTACATTTTAATTTCTGCTCTATAAATTTCTGCATTTATTAAAATATAATTTAGGTAACTAAGATTAATGAAGCAGTGAAATAGAGAAACGTATATATATATATATATATATATATATATATATATATATATATATATATATATATATATATATATATATATGCATGTGTGTGCGTGTGTTTGTGTGCGTGTTCCTCATTTTACCATGTTACCGGAATATTAACTTGGATTTTTATATTCGATTTTCTTAGCCAATGTATAATTTTGTATGACATTAAGACTAATGATATATTACGACAGCATATGTGATTTTGCAAAGGACTGATTTGCTCATAATTGACGAAGTACATGACCACATTTGAAACTAGTATTATCTAATGCTTGTATATTTCGGAAAGAAATGGATTCCGTAAATTAAAAGAATGCAGAATGGCAAGGACGTATATTGACCAATGAATCTCAAAGGAAAATTCCAATATATTTTCTGTAAAGATGCTAATATCTAGGAAATGTGTAATTGTATTATGTAATCAAAATAGTGCAAGTAAAACAGGATTTAATTTTTAAACAATCGATGAAATATTAGTTCCAACTCTAGTTTTCATTATTATTTTCGTCTAGTACATCTGTATTGTCTAAATGTGGCGAATATAAACGACGAACAAGTATTTACTTACATTTGACAAAGTCTATACATAAAGATAAACAAAAACATAAAATAAAGATAAAATATTATATAAATAAATGAATTAATAAGTAAGGAACACAGTGCATAAAAAACGAAAAAAAAATGAACAAATAAATCAACAGAAATACAGCACACGGCTAATTTCCTTGAAAAAAAAGTGAAATCTCTGGACATGAAATAGGATTGAAACAGAAATGTAACATATATAGTGATGCCAAGAGAAGAACCTGTACACAATATCCTGCTTTTCTAAGTTATAAACAACAAAGGAAGAAGAGGAAGTGTTCAGAAATGAGGAGGAGAACCAACATAACAAGCAAGCATTAGAAAACACAAAACAAGTGTTATGTTCAAACATAGAATGAAATATAAGTCAATACTGTGTGAACATTAATGCTCTTCGCTTCCACAAAAAGAAAATATATATATTGGCTAAACCATGGAAGGTTGGTGGGTATATAGCTTTTAGCAATTACTTTTGTGACCTGTCATTATTTTGGAAACTTACAATCATATTCCTTAATATCTGGTGAAAACTTGGGTATCGAAAATTATGGTAAACCTTCACCACTAGGTGTGTCTCAAATACATATGTATTGGAAACGTTTATTCGACTTATTAGAAAAAGAGCTGCACAATTTTATGGTAATGGATCAAAGTTGTTCAAATCGTCTGCACGAGTAATTTGATTAAATAGCAAAAGACAAATATCCTGGGAATGAAGACAAATGAATTGCTTTATATTGCCTTTCAAACAAAAGAATAACCACAGAAAGTAAAGATATCTGTCAGTCTGATTGTTACTATATAAAGTCCCTGAAAAATATATTGCTAAACCCATTTAATTATACATCAGTTATATTACCCTTTCTACAAAATATATTCAAATCTTATGCATTTTCTTTCCTTTTAAACAACCGTAAATATCAGTCTGATATTAATTTGGATGACTACATAAAAATGTGCCATTTTTGTTGACGTTGAAAAAAGAATATAGTACTGATTTAAATATTACAATATGTGTCTAAAATTTACTGTACATGTACCTTCATTTTGATCATACATTTTGAAAATGGTTGCCTTCTCATTCTCAATACAGCATATTTGTATATTAAGTAATCACGCTTCACGTTAGTTTTAAACTTTCGTGTTCCGCAAATGTCAGAATTATGTCTAGTGTTCTTCTGAATCTTAATTAATGACCTATGACTTACTACTAAATTACCTAGCACTGATCTGTTTGCAAATAACACACCATATTCCACATCTTTAATTGCCACTCAAAGCAAGCGAAACGAACATTTGCCATCAATTGAGTATAGAGTAAAATTAGCAAAATGTCTTAAAATCGGAAAATGATCAAATCTGTGCAAAGAAACAGTGTCTGCTATAGACTAGAATCATCTCCACTTTGGTGTCACTAATTAAAAGATTCGTAATGATTTCAAACATTCTGACAAAGTTTGTTATTATGATTTCCGTGCTAAGGAATATAACCTCTTTTTTATTATACAGCAATGCCGGTATAAAATTTCAACAAAAAAAGTAGACTCGATTCTGGCATGAGAATGTTATGTGTGACACAATTATCCAACAACTAAAAAAAGACTTTTCCTAATATGATAAATGATTATCGACTAAATATTTTAGATTTTAAAAATGTAACATTAAACCTAGATGTCTTCCTTTAACAAAATTATAATATTGATGAATACCAGCTATTAAAAGAGTGTATATTAGCATAATATAATTTATTTACAAATAGTTACCGACGACAAGCATTTCTATCAACAAAGCATATGTAACGAAAGGCTCATACAACCATATTTAGATATCTATAATATCATCTTGGAAATCAACAGATTGCAGAATCGCTGTAGGCAACAAGAGAAATGCAATGAATGATATGGAAATTTTCACAGTAATTTAACAGACATATTTGATAAAGCCTAGATTTATAAACAACTTTTCAAGTAATATTACCCTAATCTATCAAAGTCTTGTTTTATGTTAGAAAATAAAGCAACAGTCTCAAACTAATGTAAATAATTACATTCTCATTCCAAAACGAAGTTAAAAGCTCTTTGAGACATGTTTTCCACATTCTGAGTTACTAATGTTGAAGAGATTTGCAATGGAAATTAGAGTAAGTATCAACTTAAATGGACTTAATTATGATAAAATTCAATCGATCAAGAATCGATCTTGTTTGGTTTAACAAATACTACTTAAACTAGCATTTTGAAACCTTCCACTTTGGTTTGCATTGATGGTTTTATACAAATATAATATACCTAGATATACCTAGCAGGTGCATATATATTAAAATATATATATATATATATATATATATATATATATATATATATATATATATATATATATATATATATATATATATATATATATATGTATGTATGTATGTATGTATGTATGTATGTATGTATGTATATATATATATATATCTATAGATATATATATATATATATATATATATATATATATATATATATATATATATATATATATATATATATATATATAGATAGATAGATAGATAGATAGAGAGAGAGATAGATAGATAGATAGATAGATAGATAGATAGATAGATAGATAGATAGATAGATAGATAGATTTTTATCATATTTTATAGATTTTATATTTATATAACTATTTAATTGTTTCTGCTTCAATATGTACTTTTATCCTTATGTTTAATATCCAAGGAGCCAAAAGGACAATTATTTATATGTAAATAATTGTGTGGTACTCTTTAAAATGAAGACGTTTTTATTATTATTATTATTATTATTATTATTATTATTATTATTATTATTATTATTATTATTATTATTATTATTATTAGATACACTGCTCGATAGGCTTTTTGACTCAACTCAATATAACTTTTATGGAAAGAACACCATACTTCTGTAAAGGTAATTTGTTAATTATGAACTAGAAACATATTGGCACAAGAACATATTACAAATTTAAGCAATTCTTTGCGTTTCCAGGAGTTAATGATTGGATTGGTTTTGGTGTTTGACGGCAGAACAAGTAAAGTGTCTTCCACCACGTTTTCTGAACCAGGCCAGTCAGATGGTAGGATTCGAACCGGCCTATGTTTTGTTGGACAAGTATGCTAACCACCAAGCCATCGAGGCCCACACTTAATGGCATGCGTTCTGAAATAATTGATATTTTACAATAATTATCTAGCATTCTAAGTAAATCAACTTGAGAATCGCTAAACACTGTAGCGATTTCAATTTTAGGAATGGAAAGGATGACTAGAAACCAGAACAATTTAAATCTCTCAGATAAGAAGATCATCAAAGGAGACCGATATGTCAGAGCCGGGAAACCCAAACACGCTAGCAGCTTGTCAACGTAGCTCTTTTCAAATAGACTAGAACCTATATATTACGGGATGGTCAGCAAAAATAATAACGTTATAAATCTTAGACCGCACGTCAAACCTAATTGTTACTATGTGGGTTTGTTAGTTTTACAATCTTCCGTCCTAGATTTTAGGCTCGATGTCCTACTTTGTACGAGGGGGCCACGCTAACTAATTTGGACCGAAAAGGTGTAAGTTTGATTCAATTCGCCTGGATCATCTAGTATCGTGAGTCCCTTTGTCAGGCACTTCGATTGAATTCACCTGGATCATTTACTATCGTATATTCTTTATATCATGCTTTGAGACAATTTATGGTTCGTTTCTATCTAGATGAACTAAAGTGGTTTTTAACAGGATAAAAATGCAATTTAATGCCACGAACACAATAAGTGATTTTCTAGATCAACCATCGAGAAAGAAAGACTAACGCACGGATATTTTAACCATATTCGCTTCAAGCTATGATATGCAACTTCAGTATGTCAGTACTAATGCACCATCAAAGCATGACCAAAATAGAAGGTAGCAATAAGATCATGGCAAATAATAGTCAGCCATAGTGTAACCTGTTTGCAATTCTCTATTATTATTAGTAGTAGTAGTAGTAGTAGTAGTAGTAGTAGTAGTAGTAGTAGTAGTAGTAGTATTGTTCTTGTTGTTGTTCTTGTTCTTGTCTTTTATAACTTGTTAAATTACCCACGACAACATTCTCGTATCATTTCTTTTATAGCAGTAATCTAATTTGTTGTCACTTGTTTTATAATAATCAAGAGATGAACTATTTCCATAAATGTATATAACTCAGATGTAATAAACCAAATTTGACTACATGCACTTGAATTAATACACTTTAAAAAATCAAAATCGCCTACTTGTTAGCTTAGTAAATAAGCTACATATGTTGTAAATACGTAGGATAGAAACGGATCGATAAAACCACGTACCTTAATAGTCAGCTCGGTAGAACATGAGCAGCTTTTGATTTCAAAATATTGAATATTTTCAGATCTTTAAAACATTTAAATTATAATTAATCAGGGAAACATGCGCATCTGACTACACTATTCTAAGTCAATTAAATCTGCGTCTAGCTATAGCTTGTCTTGATCAAATCAGCGTTGTCATTGTTTTGTGGTTTAACGATATTCAACAGCGGAGAATAGGCTGTTCATGGAGGTCATAAACTATATAATGCAACGTGTGAAAATCCCTCTAAGAAACTCTCGACCCACAGGAAGATATTGTCAAGGTTCATACTAAATAACTCGAGTTCTTTAGACCACTCAGCTATCTAAAGGTCTAACTAGCAAAGAAAGGTCACTGAGACAAGTGTACATTTGCACATTCAGACTGATCGAGAATCCAAATACCGAATACAGAAGATATCAATATTTTGATAATTAATGATCACTTGCTGTCTCAAAAATCAGTCAAAATGTAGATGCAAAATAAATCGGAGAGAAAGTAAATCTCCAAGTTCATAAGAAGAAAATATGCGAGCAATTTTTCATAAATATAGTGAATGTATAGACCAGCTATTGACGTAGTCTGTTTACATATTCGTCAAATAGTCCAAGAAAAGATTTCCATGTCAAAACTTCTTGGTTAGTCTTAAAAATGACCAGTTCGAGGAATGCATTCATATGAGGGTGTATGAAATCTGTACAGATAAAACGAATCCTCAAAAATATTCGGTGCAAATAAACATACATTGAAACACGTTTTTATAAGTAAAATCAAAAGCGAAATTCTATAGAGAACTTTTATACAACTATGTATCGAATGACTACCAAGCAAAATAAGGTCATATACAGGAAGAGAATTTATTTAAGTTAAAGTCAAAGAATTGCTGTTGAAAGTGCAAAAATTATTTGGCGGAAATACTTCACGAAAGTTCATTTATTTTACTGATATAGAAACAAAACATTGGTTGATATGGTAAGAACCTTGTTGGTGGTTACAATAAAACATATCAACGATCTATTAACACTCTAATTGTCGATGAAGTTTTTGCATAACTCACGCCTGTCCATAATTGCCAATTTTGTACTAAAATTTATGTTGAAGGCCTTTCAAAACAGGTGATTTGTATATCGGACTGATTAGTTTTCTAAAACATTATTTTGGATATATATATATATATATATATATATATATATATATATATATATATATATATATATATATATATATATATATATATATATATATATATATATATATGAACGCATTGGTGCTTTCAGTTAGTTTGTGGAAAAGAATATCATGGATTCAGAGTTGCTATTTCAAGAGGAATTATTAAAAATTGCATTGAAGTTATTATGTGCACCAAGGATTACCACATTAGACAATAATTTATGGCAAGAATTGAGTAATCATTAAAATACTTTCTAGAAATCATCATTGTGGTATATATGAACGTTTAAGGCTTCTGAGAATGTTCAAAAGATTTTCAACTTGGGATAAGACATTTTAGATTTGGGATTTAGTTGACAATATTGTAGGTATTTCTAAAATTGGTACTTTGTACCTTAAACAATACATTATTTGTTAAGCTAACGAAACGATTTGTTTCATCACGTTCAAATACATATTCGAACACTAGATTCGTACCAGATTTATGAGAATTAGCAGATTGGATTTTATTCGATGTAAAGACTTGAGATATGTGCATTAGAGATTTTACGCAAAATCAGCCAAAAGCGTTGATTGCACCCTGACCTACTCAAGCTGCCAGTCTGAACATAAAATATCGAATTAGAAGTGATAAAATATTTTGTTATTTTATTTCTAAATATAGGTTCAAAAGAGGAATGCATATTCCATCCAATATATATATATATATATATATATATATATATATATATATATATATATATATATATATATATATATATATATATATATATATATATGTGTGTGTGTATATATAATGTACAAACAAAACGAAGGTATTCAGGTAAATTATGGCGATATTAAGGATGGTAGAACAGAATTGTAGTGAATGCTGTAAATCGATTTCATGGACCAAATAATATATATTCTGCTAAAAGTCCAGCAAAACATGTGTCTAATTCATGATTAGGCCTATGTCGGCAAGAAACCCTTAACTGAGAGTCGTAATTGACATGAAGAAGTGGAAATTGGAAACCCTGAAGTGATGATTCTAAACCCAAATGTATTACTAGAATAAATTCACAACGATAAACCTATTGAGGCTAACTGATTATATTTTAATTTGGCGTCAAAAAGACATTTGCTGATTTTGAAAAACTAAAAAATGCTACAGAAGATAAAACAGGACTAAACGTGCCGTTGATAACTGATTAAGTACTTTACAAAGCAAAGAGAAATACGTTTTTCGAAAATATATTACAAAAAAATAAAAATCAGAATTTATAATGCCAACCAAGGAGTCCAAAACTATAGTAACCATATTAAAATCATGCCCAATTGAAATGAAGCAGCACATTATGAGTGTCTTTTTGTGTAAGGTTCGACAAATGTTTTCAGCTTGCAGAAACTTCATAATTGTGTTTGTGCGAGCAATGCATGATCTAAAAATATATTCAGTGCAGGCTTAATTACGTAAAGAATGCGAACAATTGGGACGTATACAATGCGTGTTAGAGAAGCCATGCATCTTGCTTATTATTTGGGATTATGACGGAGAAGATATTCCGATGCTTCGATGGTCTTACAAAACCCACGGCCTATTGTTTTTTAGTAAGATCATAGAGCGGTAGTTTTACCTCTATGAAGGCTATAGTGAGTACTGACCGTTTCTTGTTGGTGGAGAGATAATAACGACTTATATGCTTCTGAATTTGCAGATAATATTATCAAATCAGTCTGATTATTTGTAATTGTTAATTGCAGAAGATACGTACGATGATTCTGTCACATGATCCACTTGATCTTCTCAAGCATTTAACGGTCATGAATGCGCCATTCTGCCTATCTTGATAGTATGCCAAGTACTGTTGAAATACGAGGATCAAATTTATATTGGGAGATAATCAGGAAGTAAATATTTGAATTGTACATAATTTGTTTAGTAGTAAGGGAAATATATATTATAGTACGTAGTATGTTTGTTACTGAGATATGTTAGATATGGAGTAGATAAGGTCGATTAGAGAGTTGGATTGATCATGTAGGTCATATATATATATATATATATATATATATATATATATATATATATATATATATATATATATATATATATATATATATATATATATATGAGTGTGTGTGTGTAAATACTTTCAGCATATGCAAGAAAGTGAAATGAATGTGTGTTTGCTAACACATAACGGTGTGAAAGAACACATTTAATAGCAAGACTGAAAACTAAGTTTTGACAGAATAAACTTAAAAGCTAGATTACAAATTAAATGCTGCGTGTGACAAACAAAATCTGAAGTCAAATTTCAGCAACCGCAGGGTTTGGCATAATAAACATCACATCAACGTTGTAAACACAGTACTGTGTGAAAGAATAGCCTGACACACAAAGCGATGCATTCAAAACGATGTTCACTGACAATGGTATATACTCTTTAGGATACCACAGTACAAAATAATTTTCAAAAGGTGATAGGACCCCTTCCTTAAGGAGTTCCTTGCAAACATCAAGAGGATTATCTCCTTTTGTACACACTTAGAGGTTGTACGTGAAAGCGATAAATATATATATATATATATATATATATATATATATATATAGATAGATAGATAGATAGATAGATAGATAGATAGATAGGTAGGTAGATAGATAGATAGATAGATAGATAGATAGATAGATAGATAGATAGATAGATAGATAGATAGATAGATAGATAGATAGATAGATAGATAGATAGATAGATAGATAGATAGATAGATAGATAGATAGATAGATAGATGGATGGATAGATAGATAGATAGATGGATGGATAGATGGATAGGTAGATATATGGTAGAGAGATAAGCATATCTTAACATATATTTTATTCGCATCTTTCTTTTCAAATGATAAAATACCAGACAAAGTGACACCCACGCGTTTAAATTGATTCAGAAGGACAGATTTAAAAGAACAATTGTACGATGCTCGGGAGAGTGGTGCTATTGTTTATATATCGTGCTGAAAACATGTAGCATTCTTACATAATACAAGACTTTCAGAAATACAGTGACTTGTTTTGAATTGGTGACAATCTTGGTCACTGATACAAAATCATGTTGAGAGGTATTGAAAACCTGATGAACGACAAGTGTATCATGGACGAAAGGATGCAAATGAGTGGAACAATGATGATATTTTCGCTTCCGGTGCTGACATGTATATTCTCAGGAATGCAAATAAGATCAGAGACATAAAAGGTACGTGTCAGAGAGACACTAGAGAAAAAACCACAACAAAATTAAACCATAGGCCAATACCAACAAGTAGATGAACAATCGAACCATGGTATATTTATTGGTTTCGTTAGCAATACGTGTTGCAATATAGAATAAAATCTTGAAGCTGTTTAGATTTATACATACTAAAGAAAACAATGACTGTATATCTCGAAAGGTGTTTCTCTTATATAGCGTTTCTGTAAGTATATGTGAATACCCTTAAGTTTTCAAGGGCGTCACATGGCAAGATAGCATTCATTTTAACGTAACAGTCAACTAAATTACCTACTGAATTTATAGTTCAATTGAAACATCACATAACACCCGACTGTACGAAATTATTCAATATTTCGATAATGCTTCCTTTGATCCAACCCTTAGACAGCTATACACCAAGTGGAATCATGGATCAATAGATATTTACGAAAATGATGATTTACAAAAAGTTCATTTCCAATCGTCAATACAATTATTCCTCAGTGTTGCCTATCTATTATATCGAAATATATTGAGGTACCAACTTCCATGCATAGAGATGTCATTAATATCATGAGTGGCTGTAAATAAATCGATATGTTAAATTCAAGTTACATTTTTAATTCAATTGGTTTCTGTGTATTCGAGGTGCTTTTAAAGTCTACTTAGGAATTACCTTTTCTATATGTTTTAGCATTAAGTAAATTGTGTATTTCTATTTCTGTGCAACGCATGTTTGTTAGGTAAATGTACCTAAAAACACTTAAAATTGGTGTGCTGAGAAATTCAAACACAATATAAAAAAATGAAGAATATTACATTGATGATTATTATTTATTAAAGTCTAAAACTAATTGCTCTATTTGCCTTAGTGGACCGAACGTTTACCTCCTTTTCCAGATTTAGTGCCTTCTCCAGATGGAATTGACCGTCATTCGATTTTCGCACAAAATATATGTCAGCGTTAGGATCAATCGCATTGTTCCTCTTCAGGTTTAAAGTGACAGCTCGTGACCCGCCTCTGAGTTGGAAAGTTAAATTATCAAGGAAGATAGGATCACTCAATTTCCGTGTGTCTGTCTGCAAACTTGTAGTCACATCTTTCAGCCAAACAATTTCGGACTCGTTGCGTGCTGCAGAACCGAGAGAAGACAAGTACAGTTAATGCAAAGTACATAAATAACCAAAGAATCAATTGAGTTAATAATATTAATATATGGTACAGGGCGGTCACTGATTTTTCTACATATAATCTAACCGACCTAAAATTTCACCTGGCTATTTTTAATTTACCTTTTATTTTCTATATTTTGAAACTGTCAAAAATTAAACTTTCAGAAAAGAAATATATTTTAGCTTGGTTAAGCATAATCCATTTGAATCAATAAATACAATTTATATGACAGCTTTAAAAATTCTTGATGTCTACTGTTTGAATATAAGGCCTATTAGATCGATCCTGCAAATATTGTTTGGTGTAGGCAAAACGAGAAAACATTGTTTTCGCATTTGAATCCGAATATGGTCTAGAAAGTAAACGAAGGATTGAATACATAAATAAATAAATAAATAAATAAATAAATAAATAAATAAATAAATAAATAAATAAATAAATAAATAAAAAATAAATAAATAAAAGTGGATTAAGTACATGCAGGCTTCATAGATCTGAGAAAATATTGTTGTATTACCATTCCATTTCAGACATCATTTAAGCACCACAGATAATCCACACTTTTGCTCTTGATGAAATATTAGCGTAGCATTTGGATTGTAAACAAAATGCATATATTTTTGTCCTTTTTGTGCTTTATGTCATTCAGTACCTTCATAAAAACAAAGGCAAAAGTAGCTTAAAAAGATCAACTATTACAGTAAGGATTTTATACCTAAGAAACAAAGAGTAAGTAAACACTGTTTCCAGATGTCTGCATGTCAGGATAGAAAATAATATACACTTTAATCATCAAAGGAGCCATTTTATAGACTTGTACTAAAACGTCCAAATATATTCAATAAGTGAGTGAAAAAACGACAAGTATTCAGGAAGAGGGAAGAAACCTTTCCTCGAAAGAATGCTACAAGTTCGCAAAAAAGATGGAATAAAATGTAATTTAAGCAAGTAATATAACTGCAGTTTATTTTTTGTAAAGTGATTTATCCATTGTTTTAAATATGATTATAAAGATAATTCTAACTTGAGTGACACGATTGCAGTCCAGGATTTCAGTAAATGTATAAACTGGGATATTAAATACCGCGTTTGAGGTGTAAATATTGCCACAAGCAGTGTTAATCGATTATGCATGACTCCAGGCAACCAGCTCAAGCCAGTTAAATTGCATGTAGTCCTAACACAAATGAGGTAAGCATTGGTCCTTGGATCAAAAGAAATCCCGCATAGTGAACAGGGCGTATTCACACCTCCCACATAGACAAAGGAACGTGAAGACATTGTCATCTAAGTCTGATTTGGACCGTACACAGCAAGATTAAATCTGAAATAATATAGAGAGTGTGAGTATATCTTATATCGAAATTATATCTTAAGCGTGCAGTAAATTGATCCGTATATCTGGGCAGATTATGAGCAGTAGATATTGACGTTTTAAAGGAATTAAGTATACTCCGTAAATTTGCGGGATTCTTAATACCGGAATGGTAAGAAAAGGATATGCTTCGACAATGAAGCTTTTCGGGGAACAGAGCATCCGATGGAAGTTTATAGACAGTGCAGACGGATTGGACAGTCGACAGGGAAAAATGGGATATACGAGGGGGAGGAGGAAAATGATCTTGAGGAGGGAACAGAAGAGGAGATGATGGAAATTGGAGTCAGGGAAGAGAAGACAGAATTACGAGATAGAGAGGAATACACAGATTAGGATAGTAAAAGGATATGTGAATGTCTTTCACACTACAAATTATGCGGTAGGCAAGAAAAGTGTAGCGCGGAAGAAGTGTATTTGGGAAAATCAAATTATTGAATAATTAATTGTTTTTAAATTGTTGTTTTTTATCGAACTTCGCTCTTTTTATATTTAATTATTTAATCATCGGTATTGGTGAATGGAGAGGCAGCTTTGCTCATTTTTCACTAAATCAACTTCCAAAGCAAAATGGAGTCTCTGTGGGACTTCAACAATATTTTAAGTAAATATTGGAAGCATCCTACCCCAATGACCACGACCAAAACTTCACAGTGGGCAACCTTTTAGACTGGACATCTCCGTAAATTAGTAATCTATTTTTATATTGTTTGTTTGTCCAGAGTTAACATGATGTATACAAGAACAGCATATAATTTGCTATATTATCATTTTTCGCAAGCATAAATTGGTTACGCAATGTTTCTTGATCACAATATTAGTGAAACCTGTCACATCGTCAAAAGAACAAATGTTTTGCATTCTGAATATAATCTATGGGAAAAACTAGGTCATTTGGTTTATAATATTCTGCACCCTACTTTGTCTCTTTACTAATTATCAATATATTCTGTAAGAAATTGAATGGATTACCTCCCTCGATATCAACACTTCGTGATCCTGACGTACGGCATATTATGATTGTAAACGGAATTGTCTTTGAAATTTCGGACTTGTTTATAGTTTTCCCGGTAATTAATCAATGTTTAATTAGTTGTCTTTTCCAAAGAACGTTTGTAAATATGTTTTAAATAGTTTCGTTGGGAACTATTTATGAAAATATATAATTCTTGATAGCCAAATATTTGCAAGTTATACAAATGTCTTACTTAAACATTTAGGGAAATATGAGTAGAACGTGGTTTTTCTGAAACAGAGCCATTGGCGGAACAAAGTTAATTTTGTTTTAGAAAAATATGTTATACTGTAGCTACCGAGACGATTAGTGCGTCTATTATGTGCAAGTAGCTTGAGCTAGAGAAAGAACAAAGATATGCGTCACTTATTACATCAAGGGACACTAACAATGAATGGAAAGATATGGTGCAAGAAGTGCCATGCCGAAAAGGGACTCGTGTATAAGAGAGGCTCTAGCATGCACGCGGCAGCAATAATAAAAGAGCGTACCTGCATTGCGATAGTAATTGCTAAGCGGCGAAACAAAATACATGTCTACTAATGTGTCAACAATTACTTTTGTGCAAAATAAAAATGTTGCTTAATATATAGTCAGGAGTTTGTTATCGATTTATTAGGTATCGTTTAGGTGTCGTTTAATGCTCATGTGTCACTGTTATGTCATATAAGAAATCTGATAGTAGACAGATAAGAATGCAAGGCGGTATATGTTATCCTTGGTGCCATATGCAATTCCATGACCTGTTCGATCACTGATTTTATTCGATTTTGTAAATGACGAAGAGTGCAGTGCAGGAAAATGGTCACAAGTTCGCGTGAAACAATGCACAATGTTTCTAATGACACTGACGTACTACTAAGATATTGATTTCCTCGTGGCAGCCATTATTTACAGCCTCTCCACAGAATATGAGATTTCGATCGCAATGCAATGCAGGTGATGGAAAACGTGATAATACCGTAAAAGAGTAGAGTCTGACAGTGACCCCATAATTAGGCGGTATAGATAAGCCCATGAATCAGAATCAGCCGTTAACGACATGCAATGTCTGGAAAAGAGTCTCGTGTGGGCGAACAGAGACGGTGGTGTTATCTAAAAGAGTGGTAAATATAGTCATGGGGCGGTAATTCGAACTCATTTACTACAATGTTGACTTCGCATCGGTGAGTAGGACAGATCTTTACATTACCACTTCTTACATTACAGAGCTTCTTGAGTATGGTTGATTGCCCGCAATACTTTACAATGTTCAAAGATGACCCGGGTGGTTATCAATGGTCCCATCTCGGAATATACCTAATGGTATTTGCACAAATGCGTTTCTGAGCCATTGAACCTCGCAGCTCACAAATAATCCCAGTCTTGATCTGACATCTCCTCAGAAATGTACTGAAACAAACTAGCTCTGCTTTGTATCGCCATTGCTGTTCATCGTTGAGACGTGTAAACTTAAAAACTTCAAGTTGGCCGAGGCCGACATCTTTACACGGAACTAAGAAAGGTCTGAACATCACAGAAAAAGGAAAAAGGCTTATTAAAATAAGTCAATATCATGTGAAGTACCCGTTGACATGTGGTGGTCTATAACGTCACATTGTGGAACATGGTCAGGCACTTCTTATTGGACACTCGCAACATACAAATTTCGGCAAACGCAATAATTTCGACTTAGGCAAATAGCTTCTTTCACATTCCGAGGACTAAGTATCCACGGTACCCTCGATCACGGATAAAGATCATCACCTAAATTAAAAATAACTTATACCATGTTCAGTACAATGTCTGACTTTGCGTTTATCACAGGTGATGTCATCTCTGACAGCAGTTTAAGCTTCTACTCAACGAGTGTGACACATAACTGACTGTCAAAATTTTAAAACGCTTGAATGTACAAAAATCATTTGTTAGGAGTGTGTTTTAAGAAATAATATCACAAAACATGAATAGCTCGTGAATTCAAGTAAAGTGATGACTAAATATTTGTGTGAATATGTAATGTCAGTAGAAATGATACGAATAAAAGCGTTATACCTCTAACTTCTGTGCAGTATGGCAAAGAGTGTTATTAGCGAGTGAATAATCAAAACTAATAGCAGAGCGGAATATCTGTTCATTTTGCTTGCAAACTTAACATACGTTCATCTTTATGTAATTATCATACCTTTTCCCAGCTCAACTTATTTTGCAATTGTCATTACTTATTTGATTACTTCAATTTTATTATAAGTTCGATCACTGTTTAATCAGTGAGAAATGGCAGTAGGTAAGTAGCGCTGTCACAACTTTGTAATATAAGAACATTACACATTATTTGTGGTCATGAACACATTCAAACATATTGTTATTTCAATGCGGCCTTCATGACTGCAGTAGAAAACCCATTTGTTTTAATCGATTACAGTTATGTTACCTTGTCTAAACTTCAAACGTAGTAGATATGATATGATTTCCATCTGAGGCTGAATACACGATTGATCTTAGATTTATTTGCTATTTTTTGGAATTAACGGCAAATATTAACTTGTCTTCTTGTACGCGCATTACCATAACCACAGTATTAATTGAAAGTTTTGTTAGTTTTGACTACATTTGTTCCGATGGGCTGAACGGCTTCCCACCATTTCAAGCTAAACATAAATATATGGTGTCAAGAAAAAAAAGGCGTACCTGAGCAAACAAACAGCGAGAGAAAGACCGCTAGTAGCAAAACAGAGTTCTCCATTACTCACTCAAACACTGGCAGGAGACTGTAAATACTAATCGGATATGCTACTAGAATACAGCTTATAGGCTGAAGTGAGGCTAGTTTGTACAGGTGAGATTTAGTATGTTCCAGTTAAATTACAGTTTTCTAATTGAAGCTATTGGACCGAACTGTTACAATCATATTAAGTAAAATTATGATGCAATAACTGATGTGAACCAACGATCATATATTTTATTCCTTTCTTGGTTAAAATTCTAAACATGGTAGTGCAATATCTATCACGGCTAACTTGTAATAAATGCTTACGTGTCTGATGTGGTAGGAGACTAACTTACATAAAGAAGTATAAATAATTTAAGCGGAAGGTGTAGTTAACGTAAGAAATCTTTCCATCCACATGTCCGCATAGCATTATAGCAGTCCATATCTGAACGTTCCTTTCCTTTACCGTGTGATTCAGAGGTGGTTTATAGGAATCATGAATGACCGTGTAGATATATGAGTGGGATCATTTTAGGTGATTATTCATGATACAATATGGACTTGCGTGCGCAGGCAGAGAGATAGAGACAGACAGACAAACAGACAGACAGACTGACAGACATACAGACATAAGTGAGAGATGGAGATAGATGTTTTAAGCTTTCTGCGTAACGATCACTACCTGAAAAATTTGACTATTAACTTTAAAACAAACTAAAATTTCAATAACACATCTTTACGTCTTAATTGATAATGTACTATACTTGTAGGAATTTACTAAGTGTACAACAAACTGATGTGGTATTGACCGTATTCAAAGAATACTCGCAAAATAAGTATTCGTGTAAAAAATATTATTATAATTTGAACCCATTCAACTAAGTGGTACACCGATTTTACAGCACTGAAATTAATATGTTTCATTCTCTGATAACTATTTTTATTGTTTTCGAACGATGTGAGCATGTGTAGAGCAAATTTAATTTTCATGGAAAGCACCGTCAGAGATGTAATCCCCTCACCTGGAATGTACTACGCCTTGTATGATGCTACTGATGTTCACTGATGCCATCTATAAGACGGAAAAGTAACTATTACCTTGATTGGTGTATGGGGGATGTAAAGTTCTGAAACTCCAAACGCTGGTAATTTTTTTTTGTATTTGTGCAGAAAAATAAAATAAAATGAATTTGAATACGTTTATAAAGGAAATAAAACACATACATACATTATTTACAACATACTTCTTGATGTTATTAACCTCCGATTAATCACTATTCGTTTAGCAAATTCGCGGAGCAAACAAACCTTTGAAAAAAGGTAATTTATTATGCACCTTTACATTATAATGGTCGCAACCAGTATGCAGAATATGAATTCGGTGAATATATTTATTTATATTATTCACGCAATGTATCGCATTTGTAAAAGGATTGAATGTGTTGATTACATATATGAGGAGGTTTATTCTGCGTAACGATAAATCATAGGATATAATCTAGAACCAAAGAAACATAAAAAATTGAATAATACCTGAATTACATACCTGCGGATGTTGTCGCTATTTTTATATAAAGGTATTATCTAAGAGTACAGCTCTTTGATGAGGCATTGACCGTATTATATGGGTATAAGACAAATGCACATGATCAGGTGTATGTGCTTTATTTTCTAGATAATAAATAGTATGTAATTTCATATAACAATTTTCGTAACTTTGTTCGAAAGTAAATAATAAGGCATGAACAGACAGCCTTGCGTACTCATCTCGGGTATGTGTGCGGGGAGAAGATAAGTAGGGGGTCTTTTTGTTGACTCTTGATCCGACCAATTGGCAAAAGATAATATATTCTGCACAATGTAATACGAATATGAATGTTAGCTTTGTTTATTGATTTC
The DNA here is from genome assembly GCA_016746295.1 of Potamilus streckersoni. Lineage (NCBI taxonomy): Eukaryota > Metazoa > Mollusca > Bivalvia > Unionida > Unionidae > Potamilus > Potamilus streckersoni. The sequence continues at coordinate 1,270,809 of JAEAOA010000806.1, read as the reverse complement.
CCTTGACATTTGTGACTTATATGTATTAATTTTAATTATCAAGGTCGGTTCAAAGATATGTTATGGGTGACGTCACACTTGTATTGCTAAAGGCCCTAGATTTCCACACTATTTACATTTAAGACCATCACAACGTTCCATGGTCTGTATGATGTTCCATTTAAGAAAGATGTGTAAGTTTGTGACAACGAACTTTACCTGTCTTTATAGGCCCCAATACAATTGACCGGATATAGAGGTGATACACATTGGTACACTCACTATCTTTTGACAATGTATTTGGTCAAATATTCATCGGTCTACGTATATTAAGGTGTTCAATGTTGACATTAGCATTCTGAGCAACATTATTTTAAATTTTCATGGATTAATGCAAATGTGTAAATTATTACTCGAGAAAATACTTTTGTTATTATTAAATTAAGAATGAAATTTGGACTTTCGGGAAAATCCAAAATTCAATATAGGGCAACTTTCAACAGAAATTGACACAAAGAAAATCACTATCAAAACTGTTCCTGATCCATCAAATTTCCAACTGATAAAAGTATTCGTTAATTACTAACTGGAATATCAACCAAGAAAAAATCGTACTAAGATCAAGTGCCTTTAGTTCATGAACGTTTTCAAAATTGCGAAATTATGCTCATATGGTCATGACATATGATTCTGTTTTACTTAATAAAGACATCGATCAGAATGAAGATTTACATTCTACATCTTAAATATGTTTGCCCAGTGACTAAATAATATGTTACTAGTGACATTAATACAAATTAGAATAAGCTACGAAGCTTTGAAATTTCCTTATAATACAGATATCTCTCGCAATTTCCAATAATCGAGTCATTTGTTATGTGTATATGTTATATTATATTATATTATATTATATTATATTATATTATATTATATTATATTATATTATATTATATTATATTATATTATATTATATTATATTATATTATATTATATTATATTATATTATATATATATATATATGAGAGATGCAATAAACTGACGACGAACAGTACGAAACTAGTAACTAACTAGCCTAAGCGCTTTCGACTCTTAATGAGTCTTTTTCAAAGGCACAGAGATGTAATCCCCTCACCTGCATTATTGCATCTATTTTAAATAATCCCTGACACACGTGATCCCTTGGTGAATCCAGTACGCTTGAGAAGGTTGTTATTCGCCATATGATTTGTATTCTTTATATATATATATATATATATATATATATATATATATATATATATATATATATATATATATATATATATATATATATATATATTATGTGCCGAAATTGTATCCATGATTCTAAGTTTAACAATGACATGTTCACGTAACCGTTTACCTTAAAACAGTCTAAAAAGAAACATATTTATGCAGGAGTACAAGGCCAGTCCTTCTTGCAGTAAGCCTAGGAATTTACGCCGCGAATTTCATATTGGATTATGATGTAGGTTACGTGACAATGTACATAAATAATATTTGATAAACAAATAATTGATTACAATTTAAAGATCAGTTTGTTGTAATAGTTAGCAGATTGATATATAGTTCAATAGAATTTTGTTGGAATTGCATAGTGCCCATTTATTTTGATAACACAAATAATTAAACATCTTGCTGATTACATAAATCTTTATGTAACGGTATTGACCAAAGATATTAAGTGTTTGATAAGATATAGATAAGGCTATGGGGTATTAAAACTAAGTCTTTAATAAGAGTGTAGGTACACCTTTTGCTAGTAAGGTAAGTGGGTGTAATTATTTGTTTTATTTTTATACTTTCGTGTAATCATAGCTCGTTTAGAAAAACAAGAAGGAAATGCACATTTAAAATGACTATATTAATTCTTAACTCTGTTCTGAACTTGACTTTCTTTTTCAATGGTCTTACTACTTACTTGCTGGAAATAGGGTTTATGTGAACAAATTGATGTTGCCATTCAAACCTCAACATTTTGGAGACGCTAGATGAGCTTTTACTGATATATTGATATTATTTATTCTTCGTGATGTTAACACAAAGAATAATTGGACAGTAAAACTAAACCAAAAAGGTAATTGAGTAACATACTTTACACATATATTTGTGTGACCTCGCTTGTTGTCTAACGGTACCACATATTGATGGGACAGAGGTTTATAGATTCAACTTTCTTATTTAGTATGAGACTTTTTATAATAATATTTGCCATATATTTAGAATCTTTATTGATGGTATCTTTGGATCACAATGTAATAATCATGTTCTGGATATTATTTTATGCCATCGTATCATTATAAATCTTAAAAGTCATCGACTTAATGTAATTACTATTTTGATCTCTCATGAAGAAAATAAACAAGATGTCGGATTTCGATTATTATGATCCTTTTAATGTTGCGATCTTATTGTGCCTTTTGCATGTGGCATACATTATTCAGAAGAAGAAAAAATTACTCGTGTACCGCAGGGAATTGTCTCTACACTTGTTTTTGTTGTCAGTTCTGTTGGGGTTATTTTCATATGGATAGTTACCACTAGATATACTCTACAAACTCCATCACCACATATTATCATTATTATTAGTAGTAGTAGTAGTAGTAGTAGTAGTAGTAGTAGTAGTAGTAGTAGAAGTAGTAGTAGTAGTAGTAGAAGTAGAAGTAGTAGTATTAATATTATCATTATCATTATCATTATTATTAGTAGTAGTAGTAGTAGTAGTAGTAGTAGTAGTTGTAGTAGTAGTAGTAAAATGACACATATTCGATTATGGTGTAGGTTAAGTGAAAATATGTATATACAGCATTAAAGAGCAAATAGGTGTTTCCTATTGTACTATTGGTCTGTTTGAATCATCAACAGTTGTGTTCGGATAATACTAGATTAATATTTTTTCCTTCAAAATATTTATTTTTGAATACGTAAGTGCCCATTGACTTTAGAATAGCACATTATTTTGGAACCACTGTAATGTCTTACAAAGAAATTATGGATTGTAACAGATATAACAGATATAACAGATATATATATATATATATATATATATATATATCTGTTATATATATATATATCTGTTATATATATATATCTGTTATATATATATCTGTTATATATATATGTATATCTTTAAATACTAATATTTGATTACGCATTAATATTATAATATATATATATATCTGTTATATATGTATATCTGTTATATATATATATATATATATATATATATATATATATATATATATATATATATATATATATATATATATATATATATATATATATATATATATATATATATATATTCTGATAATGACATTTATTCTGATCATCATAACGATTTTTATTTCTATTTTAGTCTGATTACAATTAAGATAATAATATTATTCTACTTAAAATATTGATTCTGCTTACATTGTTTGTTCTAATTATAATATTTATTCAGGATCATATTCTAATATTAGTTTTAGTTTTAGGTTTGTTATAATCAAAATATTTTAATTTTGTTCTGGCCGAGCAGTCTAAAGCGCTGTCCGTTACGGATCAATGCCATCTGACGTCTGCCTGAGTGAGTTCGAGACTATGATTCAGCGAATGTGGATATGTGAGAAAGTTTGCCAGTAGCTTCTCGTTGGTCGGTGGTTCTTTCCGCAAATTACCCGGTTTTTTCCTCGACCATTAATACTGGCCTCCATGTATAGCATATCGTGTGCTGAAAAATGGCGTTAAGCCTCAGAACAACTGTTTAAATATTTATTTATTCAAATTATAATTTTTATTTAGATATTAGCATTTCGTGATATATACACGAGTAAAATTATTTTTACTCCATGATTATTGTCCCAGACTGTGTCAGGATCTCACATACAATCGTAGTGTCAAGGATTGATTTCTTAAGTCAAGCAATTGTCCGATATGGTCATTAAATCTGAAATTTATCTATGACAATAGTGGATTATGACATCGTAGATGAATCAAATTAGAGGCAATGAAATAATTAAAAGCCCAAGAGTAACTTCAGGATTGAATGATTATAAGATGTATCCCAGCTGTGCTTGCCTGTATCTTTCTAGATCTAGTTGATAACTGCCATCGATTGCATCACATGCAAGATGACTTCTATCGATGATACAATACTGACAGCACGTGGTGAAATATGATGATGTGTTAAATTTAATTCGGCGTTGGAATTCACTGCTTATCTGCTATATATGTTAACTGCCCGTGGGAACAACAACTTGCTAATCGGATGTCCCATTAGATTTATATTTATGCGAAAACACTAATTAATTATTTGCTTGTCACCCGCCGAATGACTTTGATATAATATTTGGCTAGCAGCAATATTCTTACACGTGTGCTAATTCTCTTTGTTTGGCTGGAATACCCGTTGGAAGGCAAATGAATACTAAGGTTTGGTTGATCTCGTTGATAACATCGTGATTGTTGGTGGTGTATTAGCGACAATTTTTTCTAGCAATTTTTGTGATATTAATATTGACTTCATGGTTTCAATTCGGGATCTAAGTCAAGAGACAAAGAGGCTTGGTTTCCAGTTGCTTTATAATAAAACTTAATCATTTCTGCAAATTTTAAATCTGATGTTATTCCATCGTTGATCCCTAATGACATTGGCGATCATAATTTGGCATTCGCGTAATGCCGCTGATAGCTGCAGTGAATATTTGTGTAATTTATTAGCCTCACACTTGGATATAAATTTCTGCAATTATATTAGGAAAATCAGCAATATCAGTTATAGCTACAACGCTAATTTCTATTACTGGTGCTATTATGTATGTCACGGTTAATGATCCGTATATAGTTGTTGTTCCAGTGACCCCGGTTCCACGACAAACGTTCCCTCGTCATTTTGATCCAATAGCACTAACATTGATCCAGACGGAGTCAGGACTGGACAACTATGTGAAATTGTGGCAGATTGTAAAGATTATAGTGCCGAATACTGAAAAACTATATATGCAGGAAACATTAGCGCAATGATTAAATTATTTATTTTGTGGTGCCCATAATGCTGATTCAGACGCTACTGTATATACTACACCATCATTAGATGATTGGTCGGCGCACCAGCACAATTAGGCTATGTAGCGCTATGCAAAAGGTTATATCATTCATTATTTACAAGTGGTAAAAGATTTCGTATCACTGGTTAAAGGGAAAAGTGATAAAAATGGTAACGGTGATAAATAAATAAATAAATGAAATTCTGGTAGATACTGTAAATATTATAGTACCGAGTATTGAGAATCTATATATGAACTAAACCTTAGCGCAATGATTAATTGATTTATTTAGTGGTGTCTACATATCATTTCGTTGCTACATCATCGTCTGATTTTGGCTTTCTCTCATTGATATTTGTACTTCTGCTCATATTGAAATCTGCATGCATACTATCTCAAATTCCTCTGATGAGTCCAGCAATCTCTCATCAGTGCTAAGATTACTTCTTCTGTGCTTTTTATTTTACTGGTGCAAAATGGGAACGTCCCGGTAAGAACTATCGATCCACATGAAGATACAGGCAATATTTCTTATAGCGATAAACTCGAGAGATTTAGACGACCTAGGCGCCAAGGGGCACAACAAGAAAAGAAAGATCACTGAGACATGTGTAAATTATCGAACATACATACTGATCGAGAAGCCAAGTACTGACAAAAGAAGATAACGCAATAATTATCGAGATACCTTTCACGTATAATAAAATTATTATTATTCCCTCATGTAAATGGCACACATAAGTAAATATCAGTAGTTTTGGGGATCAGTATTTGTATAATTAAAGATCACTTGCTTTCGTAAAACCAATCGCTATAGAAGCAAATTAACCCTCTAGAGAAAGTGAGTCTCCAAGACCGGTTAAGGAAATATGTGGGCAATTATTAATACATATTGTGAATTTATAGACTAGCTAATAGAGCTGTCAGCGTACATATTCATCAAACAGTCCATGAAAAGATTTCCCTATCAAAACTGTTAGGTTGGTTATACAAATGACCAGCCATGGCAAAAGTTATAGCTGAGTAATCAACATAATACTATATTGTAAGAGGTATTCAGCTCACTAAGTTTAAGGAGAATAATAGCTGATAATGGATTCTCTAGTTTTAAATTATGTAGTGACTGAAGTGAGTGAGTTGGAGAAGATGATGCTGCTTAAAATACGCTTGCTTGCAATGTATTACAAAGCAAGGTCTATTACGCTGATTTTGGCTAAAAAATGTGACGTACCATTTGGCAAGCGAACATTTGTTGTGTGTTTTCCACTAAGGAATACTGCAGCAGCCTTTTCCTCATCTTTTAATCCGTTAGTAAATATTCTTGTATAATTTTCAAATTGAGTGAGGAGTTCATGCTAAGAGATGTGGAAGATGTGTTACCTATTGTTTTTCCATCGTGTAGCTTGAAATGTACCCTTGATTGATGAAGTCGCCAGGTAGGTGTGTCGGAGACGGATGATTTCAGAATGTTTGAAAGAATCTGTGTACTTTCAAGGAATGGTGATATTATAATGCCAAACGTATATGTGACGTTCGCTTTATTTTCATATAATGTTTTATATTTTGGTTCAAAAACAGCCGAAACGCTGGATTCAGAGGGTTGGATCTTAATTTGAGAGCCTACTATGTGGAAAGCAATTCTCTACGTTGGGATAAAGATGGTTCGTTCGCTTCAACGAGTATGCTTTCACACGGGGATGTCTTAAATGCCCCCAGAGTCTAATTCCCTGATGATGAATTCTGTCAAACATCTTCAAATAGGACTTCCTGGCAGAACGATAGACAACGTATCCGTAGTCTAATTTTGACCGGGTAAACGTTCTATATAAACTGAGTATGATAATTATATCAGCACTCCAGTCAGTGTGCGCTATTACTTTAAGTAAATCAAGAGATTTCAATCATATAGCTTTCAATATTTTCAGGAGTAAAATAAAAGTATATATATATATATATATATATATATATATATATATATATATATATATATATATATATATATATATATAAATCTATCGAAGATGGTACCTAAATATATTGCTTCTTCAACAGTTGGAATTGATGTTCAGTCCAATGTGAGTTTAGGTCCATCATGATGTCATCGTGACTGACAGAAATGCATACAGACAGTTTTTGATTTCGAGAAGTTGAAACCATTAGCATTGTCCCAACTTTTAACCTTGTTGATATTTTGCTGTAATTGTCTTTCAATTGTAATCATGTGTTTGGATCGGTAACATATTAAAGAGCAATCAACATATAGAGAGAAATCCACACCTGGCGTCAGACACTTGGTGATGCTATTAATTTTATGTTAAAAAGCGTCATCGACAAAATACTGCCTGGGGCACACCCGTCTCTTGATCAAGCATATCAGAGAGGGGTGGAGCCCGCTCGTACCTTGAATTAACTGTCTGCGAGGAAGTTTGATATGAACGAGGGCAGTCGGTTTTTTCGACCCTGATCATGCAAGTAATTTAGTATTCCGTAGTTCCATGTTGTGTCAAAGGCTTTTTCCATATCAAAGAAAACCGCTACTAACTGTTCCTTCTTGATGAAAGCGTCGCAAATAAATGTTTCCAGTCTAACCAGATGATCATTGACACTACGACCATATAAAAAAGCCACTTTGGAAAGAAGATATTAAATTGTTACTCTTCAAATACCATACAAGTCGAGAATTTATCATTCGTTCCATCGTTTTGAGTACACAGCTAGTTAATAATATAGGCCTATAGTTGGTAGGATTTGCGTTGTATTTGCCTTGTTTGGGAATTGTATTTTTGTTGCTTCTTTCCAAAGCTTTGGTACATTAACAGTAATCCATAAATCATTGAAGATTTCCAGAAGAACTGTTAAGGATGGTTCTGGAAGGTGTTTCAAAAACTGGTAATGTATATCGTCAGGTCCAGCGGATGTATCATGGGCCTTATTCAAAGATTCCATAAGTTCCGACAATGAAAACGGTTAGTTATAACTCTGAGTTATTTGATGTGATGATATAGCAGACAAATTTATACTGACTACAAAAATATATTGACTACGCAAGCAAAACTAGTTGCCGAAGAACGATTATGAAACAATCATGGCTATAAAATTGGTATTAGCGGTGAAGTACTTACAGCGAACAATGAAATAGTTGATTAATTTGGTTTATTGACATCATTAAAAAAGCTGGCAATGAAAAATCGACAAAGAGATCGCTGATATAGTAGAGCATTCCAGATTTAGTGTTTTACTAACATCAACGAGTATGAAAATTGTGCACAGAGATCTTATTGTGCAAAATAAAAATATAACATAACTCTAAAAAATGTCATCCTAAATATAAATATGTCCTTTGATTTATTCGCCTAAAATGTAGAAAAATGCGTTACAAGAAACAAAGGGTAAAGCTAGTGATATGGTAAATTTCACGATTGTAAACTTTTCAATGATTTCACAAAAGTTCCGAGAAAGCATTAAATTATACAAGTTAATATGTCAATATTAATCAATCTTTAAATCGGAGTGGTATATGGATGGGTGTTACACCTATCTATCTGTTTGCGTATCTACCTACTTCTCTATCTATCTATCTACCTACTTCTCTATCTATCTATCTATCTATCTATCTATCTATCTATCTATCTATCTATCTATCTATCTATCTATCTATCTATCTATCTATCTATCTATCTATCTATCTATCTATCTATCTATCTATCTATCTGTCTGTCTGTCTGTCTATCAATTTATATATCTATCTCTATCTATCTATCTATATATCTATTTGTCTGTCTGTCTTTAAGTCTGCTGTCTATCTATATATCTGTATATATATATATATATATATATATATATATATATATATATATATATATATATATATATATATATATATATATATATATATATATATATATATATATATATATATATATATATATATATATATATCTATCTGTTTGTCTGTCTGTCTGTCTATCTATTTATAAATCTATCTATATATCAATATATCTATTTATCTATTTATCTATCTATCTATTAATCTTTCTGTCTATCTTTAAGTCTGCTGTCTATCTCTCTACCTATTTATCTATCTATCTATCTATCTATCTATCTATCTATCTATCTATCTATCTATCTATCTATCTATCTATCTGTTTGTATGTCTGTCTGTCTATATATATATATATATATATATATATATATATATATATATATATATATATATATATATATATATATATATATATATATTTATTTATTTATCTATCTATCTATCTGTCTGTAAGTCTGTCGGCCGTCTATCTATATATCTATATATCTACCTACCTACCTACCTATCTATCTATCTATGTGTGTATATATATATATATATATATATATATATATATATATATATATATATATATATATATATATATATATATATATATATATATATATATATATATATATAAATCTGACCACATGATTACTCTTTTTAACTTTTTTCATGCTATCTGCATAATGTCACTCATAACTTAAAAGCACCTAAACAGGACACGTCACACCACTCATATATGTTTTAATTACCTTACTGTTTTGAATGGCCATTTTATTGCATATCAAATCCATCGTTTTGTTGTAAAGCTTCCAAAAATATTTGCGTTTATATTTCTGGTCTACTTTGTTCTCTGATAATGATATGGTAGCATCGGTCCTTCCATCAGCAAGAATGGAAATTAATTTACTTCAATTAATACTTTGTCTGGGTTAATCGAATGTCTCAAAATTTTATCCACTGACAGAAAAGTATATTGCCCGCATCTTTTTTTTTATAACACGAAATGTAATACTTGAGATTTTTGGGTATGTCAATATCAATAAATGGATTTCCATATTTGCATAGGGAATGAACTGTTGAGAATATCTCTGTTTATTTCTCATTTTCATTCATTTTTCTTTCAATTGTAAAATGGCCTCTTCAAATCTAGTGGTAGTAAGTGATTTTCTGGACATTTTTGGATGAATCCTACATATACTTGGTTGCATAGTCTTTATGAGGTCAAAATCCTGGGAAAGATGACTGGTTAAATACGGATGTATTTTATATCTTTTATATAGGACATTTGGAAAGAAGGACATATTAACTTTATTTTTAATTTTAGTTTCAAATGGCATTTAGAAAGTGGAGAAAGGTTTTTACACTTGTATTCTAAAGGATAGATGTGAAAGATGGTATGTTTATATTTTCTTCAAGTATTGTTTAATATGTTAAAAAGCAGCCCTATAAATGATTCACATTGAATGGTGTTTTTTTTACATATTGAATAATCTAAACATAAGTTGTTTAGCTTACATTGAAGGTAATAATTGGATCATAGGTAATATAATTTGCGCTCTTAACATTATTTGATACATGGAAATAGTTGATACGCCAAGTTTGCATTCTCATTCACAATTTTATGATATATACCAAAATGTACTTTTACAAGTTTATCATATTAGATATACTTAAAATGCATTTTCGGCATCTCAGAAATGGCAATGTAGGGACTATTATGTGAAAAGAAAAAGTTTCCTTATAAATATGTACTCATTTTGTATTAATACATTGTTTTTTGTAATAAAATTACTTTTGATTGCATAAAAGATGCAACATTTGGATGAATGTCGTTTTTATTACAATATCAACTGTAACTGATTTTAACATGCAGCTGAGACAACTAACACAAATATTGAATGTTTCATTTCCACTATTATGATGCAACATTGTGAGTGGTAAAATAACACAGACAAGTAGCCATTGTTTTTCAATCATCCAATAATCTTAATAATCAGTAGTGGATGGGTCTTTTCCATCCCACCCCACTTTTTTCCATGGCATCTCGTGAGCGCCAATGTTATTTCTGATTCTGCACCGTAATACATGTGTTGATGTGTGTGTGTGTGTGTCTTGGAAGTTGCAAATTATACAGCTTGTAATAGCTTCAACTGTTATTTCATGCACCTAAGAAATATTTGTTTCAGAAAAATGAGAAGAATGCCCAGAGTCCATCCTCCATTGGGACACCTGGCAGGGACATAAGTTCAACCTCCCATTCATTGGGACACCAGTGTGGGTCACTCACCAATTGGGACACTAGTGTGGGTCTATGAGATTAAACTCCCATCCTTTTTTACACCAGTGTGGGGCATGAGTTCATTCTCCCATCCATTGGGACACCAGTGTAAGCCATGAGTTCACAACCCAATCCATTGGTGGTACACCAGTTTGGAACATGATTTCATCCTCCCATCCATTGTGATACCAGTGTGGGAAATGAGTTCATTCTCCATTCCACTGTGACACCAGTGTGGGTCAATCCATTGGGACACCAGTGTGCGTTTATCCATTGGGACAACAATGTGGGTCCATCCATTGGGACACCAGTGTGAGTCCATTGGAAGGATGGCGATACTTGGAGAAAGTGGAAGTTGTGGCAGTATATAAAATGCAAAAAAGAATTGTCAAGGTCTATCAATATGGTTTCATGGAATGGTAAAATATCTCGAATACCTATTTGTGACAAATGAATTATGTTCTTATATGTATTGTTTTCATTCTTCATTTATTTTCCCAGATAAGCAGGGTATCGACATATTTTACTCCATTAATACCGTCAAATACCCATTTGGTACCTGCCAGCATGCATGCCACATATCCAAGTACTTTGTTTCAATTCAGCAATTAATGTCTCATTGTATATATGTGTGGAAACATTCGTGGATTTTAACATCAGGTCTGATAGTATTGTATGTGCCACTTGCATTCTTTCAAAGTAAACCTAAACTAGCATGTGTAGAATGTAAACAAGCATGTTAAACCAGTCACATTTCTATATTACAATTGACATGGTGCCATGTTTGTTTGTTTCCCTTATAAAAGCAGTCTATTTGCATACTATTACAAAAAATGAGTGACAATGCGGGGAAATTTTCTTCCCAGCCTTCAGGACCATTTTACAATTCAACAACTGAAAGTGGTGTTTCTTTATTTCAATGACAGTAATAAATGTAATTTGTGGAGATGATCACTACCATCAGTTGAAGTAATTGTTGTAAGTCATACAGCAAAATACAGGGTGATATATATGCATTTTATTAAATGTAAAGCGAAATATATTTGGATTTATAAATGCAGGTACATCAAACGTAGAGAGGATTTTGGAAAGGAGAGTCTTCAAGGATAATATGAATGTTAGGATGTTGCGTTTTTTATAACGTAAACAAAACTCGTTTTTGTTTTCAATTTTCAGTAATCATCACTTGAAATTTAAAAGTAATCTAATTTCACTCACTTTATTTTCATGAAGGAAATACCCAACATTATTCATTCCATATACTAATAGTAGCACATGTGCCTTTCATTATTACTTGGGAATTCAGAACAAATTAATTCCATTATCATTTTACCACATCCTTGAAGATACTTATGCTGCTTAGTTATAATTAAGCAATAACAAATGTAATGTTTTGGAATCCTATTATTTTTATTGTATTATGATCTGTTCATATATCATTTAGCTTTGAAAATAATGATTTCACTGGGATTTATTCTAAATCCAGGATAAATAAATAAATAAGGTATTTTTATGGATATTTCATTCCTTTATAGTAGTCAATCACTCGAAAATGTCCAGAGGCATAATCTGGCATTGTTCTTCAAATAACTTTGACTTAATTGTGTAATTCTCTACTGAGACTGCGTTGACTATTCAAGGTTTCATATTGCTGCATTCATTGTAAAATTTGCTTTAAGGTGCGAAACAACGTAATGTGACATTTGTTTTAAAAATATGGCCATTAAAAATCAAGTAAATGTCACTGAAACCATTGTGTTCTTCCAGATACCAACATTAGTTAAGATGGATTATGTTTCGTTGTTCATCTAAATACATAGACTGGTTGATTCATAGCATAACCCAATATTCTCAGACAAACCACATAGCGTATCCGATGTCTAATATCAATTTGAATGATATTATAAGTGCAAGAATCTGGGCTCAGTAAAATTCCTATTTCTTTTTACTGTTCTTAAAGTTGTATTTTCTTCTCTATTTACATTGTCACAATGCGCTAGGATGGGATGGGTCTTGCAGCCAACACTGATAAGTTTGAACTCCTACAGAAAAGTGTAAATTTACTGCATCATAGTATTATTAACACTTGTTTATGTAATTGTTTTTGAAGTATCCCTGCCTACTATTAAAATGAATCCCCCCGTCTGCAGCGTATACACCTATATACTACTGACAAAAATACAAAGACTTGTTTCTGTTGCAGCTAGGTCCAATATTACTATGGAGAGATGGACACTTAAATAAAAAACTTTAATAGTAAATTTTAAAAAGAAAATGAAGAATGACAGTGACTTGTGAGTTGCATATGCAGGCTGTTATAAAAAGAAACTTTGTTGCTAGCTTAAAAGGCAAATATTATGTACCATGAAAATACTGAATTTGGATACAAATTGATTACACTATGCCGAGGTCTGACCTGCAGAGACTAAGGTTACTTGAGCGACACCTTGCATGAGTGAAAGATTTTGAACAGACACAAAGACAACATTAAATGCATTGATATGTTACTTTTATGATGAATTGTTCTAACTGTTGTGAAGTATTTGATGTTGTATGTGGTGTATGTGGGAAAGTTCTTTTGCAATAGGCAAGGGTGCAGAACTCCACAAAAAAATCCAATTCGTCTTGGATAAAACTCGTGTTCTTTTCAATTGGCACTGTAGTATTTAACATTTTCTAAATGAGGTTAAATCTTAATATTACAAATGTTTTCACAATTCATCCTCAACAAATTGAACATAGCAAAGAGTTGGGGGTGAATATGATTTGTATATATAAATTAATTTTTAAGGTTTTGTTATGTATATTGATAGGCGTTTTTTTCCGTCATATTTATAAATTGTGATTAACAGTACTCTGTACATCAATTTATCCATATTATTCTATACTTATCCATGATATGCAGATTATCGACTTATTCTCTTCACGAGGCCTCGAGTGGCCGAGTGGTCTAAAGCGCTGTCCGTTACGGATCACTGCCATCTCACCTCAGTCTGCGTGAATCCGAGTCTAGGATTCGACGAATGTGGATAAGTGAGAAAGCTTGCCAGTAGCTTCTCCTGGGTCGGTGGTTCTTTCCGGTGATTTCCCGGTTTCTTCCTCCACCATTAATACTGGCCGCCATGAATAGCCTATGGTGTGCTGAAAAATGGCGTTAAGCCCAACAACAACAACTATTCTCTTCACGTTCCTATAATCTTCAGCAATAATGAATAATTACTAGACATTTGTGCTTTTAATTTCTTAATCTGAGATATCATCTTATACAACAGTATGCAGCATGAACTGGCACATCTTTATATCACTATGAAAAGCAATAAATGCTAGGGCCCTCTTGAATTCTGTTAAACAGTAAATGCAAGGTGAGCAACATATTTGTAAATTTGCCCGAACTCAGTCACCAATTTCAAACTGCTTATTTTATTCCATCTTCGTGATGAGCCACTGACAACATAACAAGATAAAGATGGCATTCGAAATATATTTCCTATGTATGATTTAAGTCCTTTACTGATCAGGTAATAACCATTTTATGTAAAGTTACAGTGTTTCTACACATCTTGTTTTGTATTAAATATTATGGTTTCGTTGTCATACAGTATAATATGTTGGAGTCATTTATGATTTGTGGACATTGTCTATTCAATTTTAGAGACAAACAATACCTAACAATTTGAACTTACTGATATTATGCACTTCATAACAAACCAGAAGTATTATATCCAATTGCTTTTGAATATATACAAAGCGTCAGACTAGCTTTGAGTCAAATTTTTCAGTTCAGTTATTCGTGATGTATTTAAATCATACACAAGGGACACGTTTGGGATGTGTCTCTTTATGTTGTGCCATCATCGTCTGATCATGCAAATAGGATAAAAGAGATAGCGAAGAATCAGCAATGAGTTAAATTCAAAAAAGCAAACTAAAATCACCATGTTAATTTGTTGAAGAGGAATGGCAGATGTGGCTACCCTCCAGATTTAAGAGTGAGCATAACAATTGTTTATATATTTTACCACCTGGATTAAAACGTTTCGAGATATATCATTTTTGCCGACAACAGAACAAGGTACAATAGTAGATTAGCAGTCTTTTGCTATGTCTCATCTGAGAGTCTCCATCTTTTTATATACTGTACTATGGAGCTAGATACTCTTTTGCATTAAAAATGCCTAATGGAACGTTTTTTATTCAGCATCGATAATGCTGTAACATTTTATATAAATACATCATGCCAAATGGCAAAAATATCAGTTTTTGAAAACGTATATGCACAAGAGGTCCCATGTATACAATGACTGAGGATAAGCATTTCTTGCATATTTTGTAGAATATCCCGATGTGATATCTCGATCTCTCATAGCGGTATGAGCGATATGAAACACATGGATGCAAGGAAACACAGACTACTTTGATTTTTAGTCATTTACACTTCCATACTTACAGTTGCACAATTAATTTTCACTATTTATGTTTAAGATATTACTTTCCAAATTTTCGGTAGCGATCATCAAAGTGACCAACACATGTCCTATAGTTGATCTAAGGGAGCAACCTGAAATGGCCTAAATCAAAATTACCTACTCATGAGTTTTATTATATCTTGTCCAGGATTAGATAATAGCACAATAAATGATATGCCTCTGTCTATCGGTAATATCTTTGATAAAAGTATAGCGAATATAATGATATTAGAAATCCTTACAATATCAGCGAGATAAGAACACCAGTGAGTTAGGTATGAGTATAAATTATATATGTTATCATAGACTGTATCACGAATTGTATCAATATGTGGCCAAGGTTTATCGTTTCGTCACGATTTATAATGTTTATAAATGTTCAGAGAAATGATTCAGATTATAATATTTATCGGAAGCAATTCTCTAAACATTTCTAAACATTATATATTATATCTTATAAATCACTCGTAAGCTAGAAAAGCAACCTGAAATATATTTCAGCCTATACAACATTTAAAATTATTTTCTCTTAATTGCAAATAATGTGTAATGAAATGAGTTGATTGTATATAAATGAAGAAGGAAAGGAATGTGTCTCAAAGGGTGAAAATGTTGGAAAAGATAAATTTCAAGACATGTATAATTTACGTAGTTTGATCTATTGTGTATTCGTGATTGTCTTTGTATGTACTGTTCTATTAAATGACATGCATGTCACTAAGTTGAAAGATTCCATTTCTTCTTGTTCTTTATTGACAGAACATAACACTCATGATGTGGAACCAGCACCTACTTGTGAGACTAAATGTGCACCAGTGACCATGCACATTCCATCTACAGATACACATGATTCTTTTCTGAATCATTATCCCTACTGATAGTGCATACATCTCTATGTAAGAGAAGTAATGATGTACTACATGCCATGACTCGAGTTTGCTTCAACTTTTAAAGTATTTGTAAGAGAACTATTGCTGGTTTGTTATTGTTCTTTGTTTATAGAACATATGAATGACAGTATTTGCAATTTCAACGTAAAGATAACAGCCTTCCTATAGCTATTTTGTACAACTGATACTTTATGCCATGAAAATGAATATATTTTTAATCGTTAAAAGAATGTAATATTACGTTTCCCTACTTCCATTGAATATGTAATGAAAAGAGTTGCTTGCATTTACATGGTTAAGGAAATAAATGTGTTGCGAAGAGTGAAGATGTTGTAAACAAGATATGTCAAGATATTTATAATTTTCATATATCGTATTTCGATGTACATACAATGAATCTTGCGTCTGATCCACCTGTTCAAATGATTCATAAATACCTTGTTGCATAATCATTCATGTTTTTTTTTCTTAAGGCAACTAATCTGTGTCTTGAGTTTTTCTACAACTGATAATTTAGTGAGAATGCTCCGCTTTAGAGATCCATTATACAATGGACTGGTCAGAAATCATAGTCACCAGAAATGTACTTGAATACACATGATGACATATATACTTTTAAATTAGCTCAAGCCAAGCACATCCAATTTGTATCAACTTATTTGTTGCATTATATTTATGAAAGGGAGTTACTATAAAAAAAATTATACAGATCAAAAGCCACGGTTACACATTAGATATATTTTACAGTTGTAATAGCTTATATCCATGGGTCTTGGTGGGGGAATAGTTAGGCATCTTCTAATATGTTTGTGGAACGAATATGACCTCCTACTATTTACGAATAGTTGTGAATCATGATGAAGGTAGACATCAAGACTATTAGCACATGAACTTAGCCAAGACTTGGCACATCAGTTCATTAAGTGTGTAATTAGTTTGCAAAATGAACACAAGACGCTTAAACAATGATACATTTGAATGGTTCAAATTACATGAGATGTAATTAGATGGAGTTGTGCTCCTTACTTTAGTAGGATATCTGCACAGTTTAATTTAATTTTCAATGTGGTCTGTCTGCGGTGATAAAGAAACTATTTTCCATGAAATCATTGCTTTAAAACTTGAGACATTCCATGGAGACCTGTTCAAATGTCCTTGATAAAGGTTTTACAAACCATGTGCTTAGATACGCAAATAAAGTGAAATTATATCATGCCAACCTAAGTCTGATGTTAATGTATTACAGCTAATAATTTGATTCAGAATTCCTCCCTAGTGGCTGGTTAATGTTCATGTTTTTAGTTAAGTAGATTCACTGTTAACTTTAAGTCAAATGTTCAGTTTATCTGTATTTAAAAATGTATTTTCATTCAGTGTGTGTACCATTAGTTGGTAGAGATGATGGACGGAGGATATATAATAATAAATTGGCTTGCATGTAATGTAGAAAATTACTAAAGCGTCGTCTCAAAATTTACCTTGCAACTCTACATTCAAAGGATAAAGAAGTTGCATTAATTCTTGCTGGTAGTATGATAGAACAAAATAAAGGATTCCTTCAATAAGAAGTAATGTATACTTCAAAGATAATATGAATTTATTAAAGTGATTGAACAGGGAAAGGAAAGCTGATAGTGGTAGGAAGATCTACACATTCTTCAAGAGAATATGAATACTTACCTTGCATTTATTGTATGGGATTATTTTGTGTTGATGATTTTTGGAGACATTGTGGATTCTGCCTATTTTCTACATAATAAGAGAAAGATACAAATGCAGCCATCTGTGTTGACAAAATCCAGACTTTATTAGCAGATTGACTTGCTAAAACAACTCTACATCCATTCAAACGTCAAGCATTACTAACCTAAACAGTACTTAAGCATATGAGAGAAGTAGTAAGAAAAGATCGACTAATCATGATATTTGGACAAGTGTTGATCAAACATATTTCACCGCCCTAGCCAAAGATATTTGCCAGTTTGAGACTGTGCGACTTAAGACAGCAGTTGCTGCTGTGGAAAGTGCTAAGCAGCTTATTGATTTGATTAGTGGATCTTGTTTTGATTCATTGCTGAAGGCAACTGAATTAATGTGTGGCTTGTCCCCATTGCAGAATATAAATCCTTTTTGAGATACCTTGGCATTAAGACTGTGTCACCTACGTGTGAAGAGTGCGTATGTAAAGCGTTGTATGATTTTTCGAATAGATAATGAAAAGATGAAGAATGAGGCTGAATCATTTATGCACCTACACAAGATTGATTCGACATAACGTCTCATTATTTTGCTCTGAAATCAATAAAAAAGACGAAGATCACAAAATCAAAATTTGAAATTGCATTGACTTGAGATGTTGCAAAACTGCAGAAGTATTTAGTGTAAAACATGAAGTTAAATATCAAAGTATTGAATGACGAACAGTTTTGTCAAAACTGTATATCTCTAGCTGAACTAACACTGTAAAGAACCACCACATTCAACAAACGAAGATCCAGTGCAGCAGCAAAAAAATGTTGGCATGTGAAGAGATTGCATCATTTACGAAAACTGAGAAATCTTAATTTTAAACGTGCATTAGGTACACAAAAAGAAGAGAAAGTGTAGCAGCAAAAATGTTGGTGCAGGATTTCATGCAACTGCCAAATTGGCAAAAAATGACATGTGAATAGATTGCGAAATCATTTACGTAAACTGAGAAATCTCTACTGAAAGTGCATTATTTGATCTTAAATTTTTCGCCATCTTAGAAAATACTGCATATCTCAATTGTAATTGTGATATGTTTATTAGTTACATGAATGACTGTTGATGTTGATGGACCCAGTAGAGGCATGTGTAGATTTGACAGGTCAAAATTGGACTCAGCATTTTTAACTGCCTTTACAGCAAGACATTTTATTACTCTGGCAACATTAATGTGATGAAAACAATTTAATTTTCCCCAAAACTGAGACATTGTATTGAGAAAATTCATATTGAATGTTCATATAATGAGAAATTTAAACGATATCACTTGCTATAGAATATGGGGATTTTGCAAAAATTAAAGCCCGATATTGATGTCGATTTGATTCTCTAAAATTAAGTATAATATTCCTGAAGAGTATTTTTTTATTCATTAAAATTATTACATAGTTAAAAGAAATGAGTATGTAAATTCAATGGAGGCCACAAATTTGGCAAACTTATATACTCAAACTTAATGACTGTCCTAATGACAAGTTTATCACTGTGGTAACATCATATACTATCATTCTCCTTGAGTTGTGTTTAATGCCAGTTGTGGTGGATGTATGAAAATATATATGAATGATAATCCGTGATGGCATCATTCAAGGTTATTTTATTTGCCCTCAAGTTTGGTGAAATTTCATAGATAATTTGACCAACACTTTCATTGACATTTTGGCGATACTTTATTAAAATTTCAATGAAATATTTCCGAGATATCACACAACTCTGACCAAACAAATCATTCATCGAAATTATGTTGAGGTTTTACAAACATTTTAGTTATTTTAGTTTTGCTGAGACAACAAACATTTCGTTTTGTGAGATTTTGGTAAAACTATTATAATATGTCATTGCAATGAAGTTTCAGGAATTTTTCAGACATTTCAAAAGGTTTCAAATAAATTATGGATTGAATTTTGTGTGCATGTAATTTCGATTTTGAAAGTAGCTTTAATAATATTTTCAGTCACATCGCTACGATGTATGTAGTGCTGTAGTTTATAGTAATGTGTAGCACTGGGGCATCATGTCGCAGCCCTATATCATGATGTCCGATACAGTCACATTATCCTAACACTAGACCAACCAGTCGTACCACTAACCCCTTAATGCTGAGCGCCATGCGAAGCATCTGATAGTACAAGTTTTATCAATCCTTGGGATGACTCAGACGGGATGAAACCCATAACCTCCCCCATCCGAGGAGGATGCTCTAACCACTCGGCCACCATAGTGGTATTGGCTATGAATTAAACAAGACTTTATTATTCAAGGTGATGTTTCAGTCCACAGGTTACACAATTATTACACAATATCATCTTCAGAAGAACTACAACATGCAAGAAAAATGGTTGTTAGGACAGTATAAAGAATAATAGAAAAAAGAAACAGAAACCGCTGCCAAACTATTTGTGGAAGAAGCTGAAAAATATTAAAGATTACTTCAGTGAATTGAAGAAGAATGATTTGATCAAGCAGATTATAATAAATCATTGCCTTGAAAGTTTACACTATATAATAAAATAACAAGAATATGATGTTTATGCTAGGTATGGTATCGACAAATTGTATGTTGGTACTTGTAGAAATGCTAAACATGACTATATTGGTAAACTAAAAGAAACCTTAGATAAAATAAAAAATGAAAACGAGAATAACGAAATAAAAAAGACTTTAAGTTACAATGCTTATGAAATTAACAATCCAGATCGCGAATATCAATATGGTATCATTACCATAAATTGCCTTAAAGTTATTAGTAATATATGATGTAGTAAAGAATGTGTTACCGACTACAGAAATAAATTGATTACTCAAGCAAAATTAGATGACTAAGAACGGTTAGAAAAGAAGCATGAATATAAACTTGGTAGTGGAGGTAAAGTATTCACATTCAACACTGAAATGATTGACTGACTTATTTAATTAAGATTATCAAAAGAAGCTGGCAATGAAGTCACAGAAATTGACAAAGAGATAGTAGATACATTAAATCATTATAGATCGAATTAAGAACTAAACTCAACGGAGTATGAAACTTTTGCACAGCGATCTTATTGTGCAAAAATCCAACCAACGGAACAAAAATGGTAATTCTAGTACTAAATATAAATATGTCTTTTAATTTATTCGCCTAAAGGGCAGAAAATCGGGTAAAAACATGGGTGAACCTAGTTTTGCTGTAAATGTCCTGATTTTAATCTTTTAAATGATCGCACTAACAATTCAGAGAAAAGAGAAACTTCTGCAAGTGAATGTGTTTAAAATAATTACTCATTGAATCTGAGTGGCACATTAATAGATGCATCGGTTATATCTATATATCTGTTTACGTATCTATCTATCTATCTATCTATCTATCTATCTATCTATCTATCTATCTATAGATCGATAGATCTATCTATCTATATATCTGTATTTCTGTCTGTCTGTCTATATTGTAATACCAAATTCAACAAAAATAAAGTACTGAGCACTATTAAGAACTACATTCCATTTTACAACAATGATAATAATGCTAAATTTAAAACATGAAATAATATCTGAAAAGCATGATACAGTTCAGTATGTTATAATACCTTAATGGTATTGTGAAATGAGTTCTATGCATAAACAATTTTCAGTTAATGTGTGAAAGATTATATGATGTTAATCGTTGAGAGGTGAGATGATGTTTGACCTACAAGACTATAGCATATTTGATCATGTCGATTTTATCTCTCACTGAAAACGTCTACCATATGTGTCCTTCCTGAACGTGTGCCACCCACCCACCATTGTTTAGATTGCCGTCTGCATCTCTTATAAATGTGTACTGTGAGTTTTATACTAAATGTGAGTATAAAACCTTGCTCTGGTCATCGTAATGTCACGCTTTCATTACGACTATTAATGAATGCGTCAGGGAATTCATCTAGAAGACAAAAATAGTGCTAAAAGCCATGGGACATCAACATTAAGTGGGAAGAAGTTCACGTGTTAATAGTCATTGTGCCCAAATCATTTCCATGTTGGACCGTGCGTGTGTCGTGTTGGAATTTCACATGAATTGTTTAGGAAATTAATTATCTT
Source organism: Potamilus streckersoni (assembly GCA_016746295.1). Taxonomy (NCBI): domain Eukaryota; kingdom Metazoa; phylum Mollusca; class Bivalvia; order Unionida; family Unionidae; genus Potamilus; species Potamilus streckersoni. The sequence continues at coordinate 1,248,532 of JAEAOA010000806.1, read as the reverse complement.
ACCTTTCATGGTTTTGGAATATCAAAGCCAGAAATATGATGCTAGTCCATTAAGGTGTAACTTCAACCACCCGGTGAGTTACTGGAACAGCGGAGATGCAAGATAGGGATGGAATCAATGTGCCAGTCTAAGAATCACATTTCACTTGTCAGACTTTTGTTGAACAATAAGATAGAACTGATGTTGTTGTTATTATTGTAAGTTCTTGATCGTGTAGAACTTGTTATTTTACTTTAATGTGCAGAAATAGAATCCACTTATGAGGGACTATTTCTAACCGTATTACAACTAAATGCATCACTAGTACGTTGTACTCTCGCTCGATTCACATCGAAATTCACTTGTCCGTTTCGTTCAGTTCAAAGTAATTGCAGGTATAAATACACAAATAGGGTTAAAAGTAAAAACGCACAAAACGGACATTGAGAAGACAACTTAACTCAATCTAGAATTCATGTTCATAGGAAGTTTTCAATGCAGTTTGAACAGTTGACTTGGTTACCGCCATAGCTAGCCCTGAGAAGGAAAACAATGATTGGCTAGCTAAGGTCATGTGACGTAAATAGGCGGCTATAAATATGAGTGCACAACAGTGCACTGGCAGATATCCGTCAGAGCGGAAAAGTATGAACATCTAAATAGAAAAAGATTTCGGCCACATATTCTAAAACCATAATTTATATAATTTTTACATAACCCCAAAACTTAATAGTATTGTTAGGAGAAATTTTAAGTAGATTTATTATTGAATTTAAATGCCTTAGAATTATTATATAATTCTTTATAAAGCAGCTGCTATCTCCCACCACACTGCTCTGTACTAAAATTATTTATTTTCATTTAATTCACGCTACCATGACAGAATGTGTTACTTCCATTATAATAACATAATTTATGTCATCATGATATAGTGTATTATAACGTTGTCCTTTGGCATTTAGACAAACAAGTCTGCTCTATATTATCTGAAATTAATAGTGTTGTGACAGACACTATTTTAACCAAGTCACTATGCGAGATTGAATAGCACGTTCTCTCTCACTTATATTTTTATTTATAAAAGTCATTTTTAAGTCCCGAACTCTGGTCTTTTCGATATTTAACACACGGTGTGTTACAATATATCTACATATTTATCATATATATATATAGATATAGATAAATATATATAAATATATATATATATATATATATATATATATATATATATATATATATATATATATATATATATATATATATATATATATATATATATATATATATTTATCTATATCTATATATATATATCTATATCTATATATATATATATATTTATATATATATATATATATATATATATATATATATATATATATATCTGTCTGTCTATCAGCCGCAGGGAGGGTGAACCCTACAAAATTTTGCTCGAGTCATTAACGAAACATAAAGGTTCCTACAGAAGCTAAAATAAAAGGTCAATAACGCTAAACCAAAGTCTCTAACTGAGTATATTTCCATAAGTTTAAGTATTTAACCGTATAATAAAATGATGAGGTTAGCTCAGTTTTGTTATAGTATTGTTGTCGTATTTGTCCTGACTTTGTCAGGTGATTTTGTTTACTTGTTAAGCGACTCAATTGTTGTCCTTCACCCTCCCTGCTGCTCCTAACTTTGACAGGGGGGATTAACCAAAGATTGTATTTAGACCAGTCTACGAGCGTATATATAAATTAATATATAAGGTTTGGTTTCTCAAACCAATTATATTTCCATCCTGGTTTGTGAGTTTAAAATTAGTTTTTGACAATAATGGATTATGAACACGCACGTAGACTTGATTTATCGGCTCTGATACAATAAGCCACCCTGGAGGTGTTTGAATACTGGACTATTTTAATATGTATCCCTGCTGAGCCAGATTAGACTTACAAAGGTCAACGTGGTAACTACTGTCAATTATATCGCATGCTAGATTCAGTGCGATGGTGGATGTTATATTAACAATATTATGTAAAATATGACGTCCTGCTCCATATGGGTCATTATTATATCTGAGAACAGTTTGAAGCGGGATTATTGTTTTGCATGAATCACGTAGTCTGTTAAAGTGTTCATCAATAAGATCACTAACCGATTTTTTAGTTTCTCACAGTTCAATCCAGGTATTATAAATGTTGGTAATTGTTCTCATGAAATTCCAAAATATTTAAGAAAAACTGTTGTGAAAAAGCGATTGAATTTGATCATCTTCATTAATTATTATATCTTCATAAAATGTATTTCGAATTGGTGGTGGTAGTACTAATCTTTTATCTCTGCTGTTGTTGTTGTTGTTGTTGGGTGTAACGCCATTTTTCAGCACACGATAGGCTATGCATGGCGGCCAGTATTAATGGTGGAGGATGAAACCGGGAAATCACCGGAAAGATCCACCGTTTTTCTCTCTGTTAACAAAAGCTTTATTCATGAACTCTAGGTCTAAAGCAACTTGATTCAAATGTTGTATTGATTCAATTATTTGATTTTTTAAATCTTCATTGTAAGAAACATTAATACTTAACAGTAAATTTTGTAGACTTCTAAATACACGTTCATGTTCAAATTTAATCGTATTAGCAAAAGGATTTATTATATCGATATTTAGTGTTGCTATTGTTGCAGCTCCCTTCTTGTCATCAATATATTTTATAAAAGTTCCTGGTATTCGATCTATATAATGCATAACTCTATCAGTGCCATAATAAAATATCCATGGATAAGCTTCTTCTACTTTTCGATATTCTGGAAATTGTATAAATTTTTTAACATCTGTGACGAAGTTGGACCTCTGTGGTTCTGGTGGAACCTGATAGACCGCTGCATGTTCAGGCCATCCTAATACTGAAATAATTGAACTTTGATAAATATAAACAGCATAGTCAGGAGAATGCATTTCAATCACCGACGATAATGTTGGTTCGTAAACAGTGATCGCTATTTTCGATTCTTTCCCAGTTATAGACTTAATTCTGCACTTGAATTCTTCATTAACTTGCTCTATCTGATAACTGCCAGTTGGAATACTAACTACTTGCCAATCGGGAGTTCCATCAGATTTATTTTTATTTGCGAATAATAATGAATTATTTGGCTGTAGTCCACCAAATGGTTTTGATATTATATTAGGCCAGCTATAATAAACACGTAATTGAGCTAATGCTGTCTCTTTTACTGAAATTGCAGTTGGAAAGTTAACGCTGAATTTAGGATTGATCGAACTTATTGATATCATAGTAGTTTTTGAAGGAGTAGTATTAGTGACGATCTGCTGTAACAACTCTCTCGACTCAATATCCGAACGATATTCAGACGTTGACATTATTGTTATTATTGTTTAATTCTCCATTTATTTTACTTTGGTTATTGTCACCAGAATCGTTAGTAACTCTGAATGTTTCATCGTAGGTTTTAATTATCGTTGAGAACTCCTTGTCAGATATTTTACCATCACTGAGATGCATGGAAATATACCCAGATAGTTTAGAAAAGGTTGTTGTTGCTGTGTGTAATTTTATCATATACTCACGCAATGTATCCTTTGCACATGTAGCTATCTTTTTAGCAACAATGCTAAGAATGCTTGGTATAGTCGTTGAAGTTGAAACAATAATTGTTATAATTGCTGGAGCTGTCATTGTTAATGTCGATGATATTAATCCGGATCCAGCAGCAATAGCAGAAACTGAGTAAACAACTATATCAATGACAATCATACGTCTATAATATTTTTGTTAATTTTACTGTATAATGGTCGATGGCAATTTTTAGTTTGGCCAGATATTCACATGTTTGATTATATCTGTGCCGTTGAACGTCGAAAGATGATGTAGTTTTTGGTCCATTTTACTATGACGTTAAGTAATTAATTGAGTTACAAACTCCAAACACCACCAGTAATTACTTTGAGACAAACTTCTACTCGATAATTCCAGCGTAAACTTTTCTTCAGAATCTTTATCTAACAACACAGATACAGTTTTAGAAAAAAATCGCCTGTTGATGGAGATGTTGTGGATATTTTAAAATTTGCAACACTAAAATACGGACATCCTATATATACCAGTGATCTCCGCGGTGTGTTCGATGGCTTTATTTTCTGGTGTCCACATCCCAAACCAGGATGTAACTGTATACACAATATTTCTTATCTGATTGTGAGGAATTTTAATCAGGATTGTTGTTTGAATAATATCCGTAATTTCACCGATAATATCGCTGAGTTTTGTGTTAATATCAGTAAGTTTTATATCAACATTTGGTGGATTTCCAAAACAAATCCTTATTAATTCTGTTTATGTTTCTGCGAAAACTCAAAAACGTATTCACGTGACCGGCAAATTCAGTTTTGAGCGTGACTATTTCATTACTGATTGGAATCTCTTTATCATCGACGCATTTTTGTGTAGCAGCATCAAACTCAGATTCTGGTGTTTATAAAATACTAATACAACTATGGTTCATATTAAGAAATGCACGCATTATACCACAGTTGGTTAATACGTACTTAGATTCCTGATTGTCAACATATTGTTTGTTGTGGCATCACTATTTGTGGTTGGATATTAAAGATCTGTATTTGTGTTTTTGTTCATAATAACGTCTCCACTAAATACATCGCCAGTTGTCTTGACATAATCGTTAACTGACTTACCGGAATTTTGTATTTCACCCTGATCAGTAAAAGTAACGATATTATCAGCATCTGCAGTAGGAATTCGTATAAGTACGTTTGGTAGTTGTATATTACTCGTCTTTAATAGTTTTTGATTTTCCTGATAAACAACCACTTCATTTCTCATCCACACTTCTAATATTTAATAAATCATAAATCTCATTTCTGAGTTGATCGAGGGTTGCATATTTAGATAGATCACCTTGCTGCTGAGTTTTACCACTAGCAGATCTTCCGTAAATATCTGCCATTATTTACTGTTGTAACTTTAAATATGACAATGTGGTATATTCATACACGACTTTATTAGGTGGCTTTCCTGGTGGTACCATGGATTCAGTATCAGGTACATTGAGTACTTCACTACTACATATTGGTGGATCAGTTAATATTTGTGTTGGTAGCACTGAACACCATATTAGAGTAGTATTATTACTGGCATAATGAAGAAATTCTTTTGATGGCACTAATCCATATGAATCAAAATTAATAATTCCACGTGGATCAATTGCATACGCTACCCAGTGGTACCTGGTCCAGAGTTTTTATCGAGATTAATAATACCTGTTTCAACATTGTTCGGTTGTTTTGGTAATTGATCGCGCATAAAAACGCCTCTGAAGCTTTTTATATTCAGATTTTTAGCAACATCGAGTAAATCGAAATTAGAAATAGGCAAGATCAGTAAACTGTCCCTGGAAGTCTTAGACTTTCCCATACCATGAAAGCGGGGTCCCTGGTAATCTGAGGCCTTTTCCCTTTTTTAGATGTTCGTTTTATTCCATGTCCGGTTGCTTTCTTTAATGCCATTCCAGCAGCGGTTCCAACAGCGCCTAATGAATCTGCTTTTGCAACAGCTGGGGCTGCAGCGGCTATTAATGCAGGCGAAGCTGCGAGAAGGGAAAATATGCCACCCGTTTTAAAAGTATCTTTGATACGCGCCTGCAGAAAGACTAAGTTTGACGCCTTTATTTGATCATTTTTCTTCATTAAAGTTTTTCAATTGCGATCCGTCAACGATAGTTTATTTCATCCGCTCGTCTGTTCCTTTTTCAACGATAATTTTATTCCATAGTTATTGTTTGATGCTGATTGCAGTCTTTTGACCTGACCAGGAGTCAGGGTAACATTAGCGTGATTGTATGACATGTATAATATTCATAAATGATCTAATTACGTGTTACATGTTCTCTACTGGGGCATCAACGACTCTCATTCGTCCACCAGCACCTTCAAGTAACATTGATTTATCGCTGGGTATAACAGCAATTGCTCTATAATTAGGAATTAAGTGAGCTGGTGCTACTGGCAGTGTTACACGAGCTCGAAAATGTATATCAATTACTGATTGTCTGGTTAAATCTAAATGTTCTAGTGAAAAGTAATAAATCGGATACAGTGTTGTAAAATCTAGCTGAGATATTTGTAAACCGGTATCAATGTTTTGGTCACGTCCCATGAATGTCATAAGACGATGATACGCACGTGCTACATGATTTTGATCGGAATCTAACGAACTATCCTCGGTTGGTTCTTGATGTCCATTTATCCTTAATGAAACCTCAGAAACATTGAGTTTATCAAATATCATAATACTATGTGTTTGCGAATTTACACGTGCATTATCTTGATGCACAGTAAATATGTGTCTTGGTGCAGAAACACCTTGCTGAGAGGCTATCTGCCATGAAAATAAACCATTAATTCCACTTTGGATAGAATCTGTGGTCATCGTTAACCAAGATAACATTGATTTACCACCATGCCTCATAAAAGATAGTAACCGATCTTCTTCAGATATCGTTGGAGTCATCACTGACATCCACAGAGAAAAGATTTGTTTGTACTACTTTACCAGCATCAATACCAGGGAGTCGCCATATTGCATCACCGTCTGTGCTTTTTCGTACGTGTATAACTGTATGTTTGGCTCCGAAAATGCCTATTCTAACATTTCTACAGAATCCAAAGATATGTGATAGTGGAATTGCACATGAAAATACTCTTATATTTCCTTTTAACATCTTTCGAAATGATTTAAATCCTAAGTTGAAATCTGGATCTACATCAATAATCATACTTTTTACATCCACATTGGCGTTTCTGGCAAAATTTCCTGGTCGTCTAATTTCATATTGTTGGTACTCTGGAGAATTAGAAGTATCTTGTACAAAAATCATTGATGGACCAGCTGATCTTGAATAATCGTCACTGTAACTTGCAAGACCAATTATTGTTGTAGCAACGTCAACGTCTTTTTGAATTAATTCAATGTTGTTCCGTCAATCATGTACGTAGCGCTATCAAACAACGCTATAATACCATTATTAACAACACCAACAGATACAGAGTAACTTTCATTGATATTTTTGATAAAATCAAATATATGACCGTTATAAAATTTAATCATTCTGTCTCGTGGAAATATTGTTACAGCATCAGTCCATGCATGTGCATAATGATTAATGATTGTTATAGGGCTTCCATTTTTTATATATTTTGGTTTGTACAATATCTCTTCTGTTAGTGTTTTAACTGTTATTGGACATCTTAATGACTTTTCTAGTTTAGCAACATCCTTAATAGATGCACCAGAATCTTTAACGGTTTCTGCCAATTCACATGTTTTTACGTCTTAAATCTATAAAGACATCACCACGCATTGCATTTGTAAAATGTTCAGTAATGCGCTCCGCAACACAATTTATTCTTGACTCTGATAGTCTCATCGGTTTGAGAACCGCAATATTAGGTTTATCATTCAGTAAAAACAATCCATATACCACAGCAATAACAGGATACCCTCGCTCAAAATACGCTTTATCAATACCAGTTAGTATTCCAGCCTTGGATTTGTTATTCAATAACATCGTTTTATTATTTACAGACTGTACATGAATGGTGTCCCTTTTATCACGAAATATCCAAATATTATAGTCTGTCTCCACAATAAAGTTTATTAAAATAAGCTAATTTTGATTATCAAGGTGGTTAATAATTACTTTTCCCCGTCTGCCGTTCATCTGCCGATGATATTTCCAACTCTGGAAGTTAAACACACATATACAGCTAAATCCTCACGAAATTCCTTCTTAGACTCACGGATACGTTTAGTTATATCTGCATTCGTTGAAGCCAGATCTTGCATCGAAACACTAAATTTATATCCTAGTAGTCTGTCAAGATCACATCTAGTATCAGATGAATCAATTGTTGATAATTCTTCCATTATTATAATTAAGATAACTATTCAAATTGAAATTTAGTATATATATATATATATATATATATATATATATATATATATATATATATATATATATATATATATATATATATATATATATATATATATATATGATTCAAACAGAAATTAAGTGTATTTGGTTGAAAATTGGACATATTGTGATAAACCATACGTACACGAAAACAAATAATGTAGTTAGCATATGCTAAGTATCAGACATGGAAGTACCGGCCCAAAACCATGCATTCAATGTGATATTAGAGTTAGAGGAAAAATGCAGCTATGTGCTGGTTATGGTAGTAAAAACTATACGGAACATAAGCGTTATTATGACAAAGAAAAGATACATCGACAGATAAATCCCCTATAAAGACAGAAAAGGATTATCTAACCAGATTTGAAAATAATGATTTAGACAAATAAATACTATATATATATATATATATATATATATATATATATATATATATATATATATATATATATATATATATATATATATATAAATGGAGCAAAAAGAATTTGTCAGACATCTAATATATACAAATTACGAAGCATCCAAAGATGGCGTTATTAGAAACTGTAGATTGAAGAAACAAGTCGGTAGTCTTTATAATACTGGTTGTTTTAGGTTTAATATTGGACAAAATCTATATCTATCACACAAGTTCATATTTGAATGTTATTTTGAGGTCGACAAAAGACTTGTAGTTGACCACATTGATGGATGTCCGCAACATATTATCATGCTGATTATTTTTGATAAAATGTACATACATACATTACAGAAAGACAGACAGACATACATTTATATTAAATATCTATTAAAAATATTACTAATGAATATTGGAGAGACCCATTCAGCAAAATTTGCTCGCGAACATCTAGAGGCAATTAAAAATATATTCCCGTCTGTGATGCAGTTAGATATCAACTTCAATCACGTCAGGGATAAAAAAAATGAATTTGAAGAGAACATAAAACAATTATTTAAATTTATTGCTGAGACCACTAAGGATATTCAACCTGCATTAGAGAAAATAGCAAAAAGAACTGAAGAAACAAGAAAGATTCTTAGAGAACTTTCAGTCGAAATTTCTACTGCTCAGCAACAACCAGCGCGAGAAGCACTTGAAGACGTTGATTCACCACCACCCCCTAAACAGGGCAGTAGTAAATTTATTAGTACTGATGAATTGATTAATAAATTTAATGAAGAAACTATTAAAGTATATAGGGGTGTTAATAATGAAAAACATCTTGCTGAATTATCTTTGGATGGTTTTTCTTAGCGAGAATATTTACTTAAACTTGAACACGCTAAATACTTTAAAAACCTTGACCAGTGGAAAAAAAGCAATATATCGCATACACATGAATGTTGAAAAAGCTAGAGCTGATGATCAATTATATCAGAATTATGTTAAAATAATTAATGAATTAATTCAATCACGAAAAGAAGAAGCAGGGAAAGCAAAACGAAAATATACAAAAAGAACACAGCCAGTTCCTGACACAACATCGGAATTACAGCTAGATCCTGAAACAGCATTGGAACTACCACCACCATCATCATTATCACCACAACAATTGCCAAGATATAGACAACCACGATCACCAGTACTGCCACCAATACCACAACAATCACCTATACCAAAACAATTACCTCAATTATTACCATCACTACCACCACCAGCCTAAACAAGAGGTGAGGAAGAAGAATATTGGCCATCAGAAACCTCTTCTGGAAGTAGTTTTACCCCACAAGGAAGTAGTATTAATATTCAGTGTCCTAACAACGTCCTTGCTGATGTTGAATGACTAGAAATTCTGCCTGGAGGAAAACGAGCTGGTAATAATTCCCCAGAAATTATTAATGAAGCAGCAGATATTTGTAAAAGATTATTTACCGGCGGTATCATGGATATTAATGTGTATCAGTCTCTCATCAATGAAATCGCCGATGATTATTATAGTGACTAAGTCACTGAACTAAGTATGTAATTAAATATAATGACTATTTAATATAAAAGATAGTACATAGTACTCAACGTAGACCAACTATGGTCAGGGCAATTAACTATCGAATACCGATTTACAGGGCAACCTACGGAGAATGGTTAGGTGACATTGTACAGGGTCTATTTAGAAGAATAGCCCCAAAAGCAATTCCAATTGCAAAGCAGCTGGGTATGAAAGCTATTGATGTTGTTCCTGAAAAAGATATAGGTGCTGTTGATAATGTTGCTAGTAAAGCATTATCGACGATTAAAGATAGATTAGCACTATTAATACGCAGACCTCAAGCAGTAAAATTACATAGCACTGAAATAATGCCTGCAAATGTTAGTAAAAAAAATAAATCAAGTCGCTAATCAAATACTAGCAGAGATGGCTGATATACCCTTATCAGAAAAAGAGAAAAATATAACCGCGAGTCTCATAGCAGGAAGTGGTCTCACGTCTCTATGTGGTCTTCGTTTTAGACGATAACAATTATAATAAATATGTCCAGACGTATAAGTGATACTGCATTTTACATGGACGCACCAGTTCTCAAAGATGAGTCTGTGCGTGATTATCAGAATTATTCTTATAATGCCAGAATTCCAAATCAGCGTGGACAAATCGAATTACAGGTTCAGAATAAAAGTAGATATTTTCTACCCGCTGAAGCATTTATTGAAGTCGAAGGTGAAATATTAAAAACTGATAATACTGAATACACCGCTAATAATATGGCTGCATGTTATCCTGGAAGTTTTCTTGGATATGGCGGGCGTTCTAAATACTTTAACAGATTAGGACACCCCACACATAACATGGCCAGAGTTTCGATAAATGGACCCTTACCATAGTTTGACTTAACCGGATTTGCATATATAGAATGATTCGAGTTCGCAAAAGATCTCCATCCGATTACTTTTGTTTGGTTTAGTAAATATTTTGCAGAAAAAAGTTGGCCTCCAATAGTGTTATTAAGATATATGCTTGATGTTGGAATATTAGTATCGTTGAAGGTAAATGAAGCAATTATATCCTATAGTCCACAAAAACAAGTTTAGTTACAGAACCGGAAAGATTTAGTATATAAGATGCCAGGAAAGAATTTCCTGATCTTACCGAAGATGACATTATTAAAATTAATAATAATATACGTAAATGCAGAGACGAGCACGATGGGAAGCGTGCAAAAGATCTTGGTAGAAATATAATTGGTAAGTTTACTCAAGGTAGTTCATACGGTCATAAACGACACAGTAAAAGATTGATTATGGACAATGCTGCGTTACATTTTATAATCGCTGATACAACCGAGAAAAACACATTTTTAAGCCAAAATAATGATTATTTATCGGATGGGACCAAACTGGGTACTATTGTGAGCTATACTGAGGGCGACTCTCCGCAGTTTACTCATTTTAGATCTTCAATGTTAGCCTAAGTTTATATAAATCTACTGTCGGTGATAAATAGATTTCCTCGTCACGCTGTTAGAGTCTCTACGGACTCATTTTACATAAACAAAAATATAAGGATTTATTAAATCCGCTACTCGGTAACGGTGTGTGGGGGACATGGAGGATAAGACAAGAGAATATAATCAGTTATTCTGAATTTGCTGATGTTGAAATCAAGGAAATATATTACAGAAATAATAATCAAATATCAAAGTCATCTGTACCATCTGTGTACGATCCTCTGGCTAGACATAAGACTGTTCATCTTAATGGGTGTGGAGGGTCAGGTAAAACAACTCGTGTGATTAACTTATTTATGAAAAACAATTCAGATATGATCGTTTTGACACTTACACATTAACTCTCCAAACAACATGTGCGAATCATAGTTTCTTTAGATGGTGTGGAGATACATGGACTCCTGAGCGAATGGGTGAAAAATATATACCTAAGTATATTATATGGGACTAGATAGACACGGTGACGTTAGAAACACTAAAAACATTTCTTAATTGGTTATTAACAAACAAACACTGCTGTGATTATGTGTGGTGATCATGGTCAATCACCGCCTTTTGTTGTATAATCTCCACATGACTGGCTAAAGAATAATGTAGATTATTATGAAGAAATACATGATGATCATGAAGCTATTGATGAACCGCTGAAAGAACTTAAAAGATTAATCAGACTACAACCAAGGTGAGATAATGCGTAAAGTTATTCCAGAAAATACCATGAATAATTTTTGACCTTATTGAGACCCACTGATTTGATAGTCGAAAGTAGAAAGATAGTTCGTGATGAATTGCAGAAAAAAAATATTTACGTTACATAAAGAAAATTTTCACATCTACCTGTACCATTATGTTTTCGCCCAGCAGATACTCGACGACAGAATATTGAAGTTGAACTTCCTGGTGCCGGAGTACAAAATCTGGTAGTGAATGACATTATTTTGGTCACAATTAATACAGTTGAAGGAGCATTGAATATAGATAAATCACCATGGATGTTAGGATACGCTATAACGATTCATTCGTCGCAGGGATTAACTCTCTCTGATACAAATATATGGATTGTAGATGACCGAATTGAGTGGTCAAATTTAATTTATCTTGCTTCTTGGTGATAATTGTAACTATGACAGAGTTTATATTTACACAATCAATCCACAGCAAAGATAATTATGAGTTATTAAGCGAGTATAATAACATGCTTCCTGATGATCTTAAGGCTGGTGAAGATTTCTTTATAATTAGGGAGCCAGAAGATCTTATTCCAGTTGATCAACTTGATGCAGATGAACATAGGATAGTAGTTTTTGACGATATTCCGCTAAATGACATGGAGATGAATAAAATAAGATCGTATTTCTCACTGTCACGTAATAAACAGTGTAATTCTGTTTTTGCTCGCTCAAGGATGTTATAATGTTGACAGATTTAATCGGCGAAATACGGGTTGTTTTATATTATTTCCAGGACTGGACAATGTTGACATTAGAAATATTGCAAGCGAGCAATGCGGTGATGTGACAAAAGATAAGTTTGTTGAACTTTATCGTAATGCTACAAAAGATAAATACAACCTTTCCTTATTTGATAAACTTACAAATGATCCAACTAAAATGTTTCGCTGTTGTATTAACAGTTACTTACAGTAAAGCGTTTTAGGTTTATAAAAATTTATAATAATAATAATAATGGACAAACGAGCAAGATACAGACAACACATAGAAGATCTAAAAAAAACTTGCTCAATCTCAGGCATCATTTAAGCAAAAAGTACAGCAAGCACAACGTGGACAAGTAACTGTTACAGAAGCAGCAGCTACAATTTTCAAACCAGTTACTGAAGCACTACTTGGAAAACTACCTGAAACTCAACCACTATCAGAAGAAGAACTTAAACAATTGCAAGAAAAAGGGTTGGTTGGAATTGTTAAAGAACAACAAGAAGCAGCTGTTGCAAAAAATTGCTACTAGATCTGATGAAGACAAAAGAAAACTAACTGAGGCACTTACAGCAAGTATAGCTGATCCTGCTGCTAGACAAGCTGAAATAGATCCTTTGATAAATAATCCGCTGGAACTTGAGCAAAGATTGGCAGAGTTAACAACGCACGGAATAAAAAATATTGTGACAAATTTATTAGGAGAAATAAAAGATATCAAAGAGGAGCAAAACAAAGTTGGTAAGCTTACTGTAAAGTTTATGGAAGTTGGAGAGAAAAGAAATTTTTTTATAAGAAGAGCAAATGATGAGATAAAAGAAAATGAGTATGATGATTTTTTAAAGAAAGAAAATATTAAAGATATTGATAATATAAGTAAGTGGACTAATGTAGAATATCAAGCATTAATCGATAGATTAGATGAAATAATAAGAGACGGAGTTACTGCTAAAGATGAATTAAACAAGGTTACAGAATCTGAGAATATGTATCCACTTCATGATAGAATGAGGTATAGTGTTATTGCTTCAACATTTGGAAGAACAGCAGAAAGTGGTAGACCAAAAGGTTTTGGTAAGGGGTGGAGTTTTAGAAGGAAATTTACTACATTCGATAAAATTCGTGTAGAACAAAATAGAGAAGGAAAAACAGGAACTGGTGTAAAAATATTTACATCAACTACTTAAATGATAGTTAGATTAATGTTATTAATATCATCAAAAGAAACTGGGAATGTTAGTGTTGAACTTGATAATGAAATCATTGACATACTTGATCATCTAAGATCGAGCGCATTATTAACATCTCACGTATATGAAACTTTACACCGCGACTTAATCGCGGCGACTTAATTTTGTAAAATGATATAATATAAAAAATGTCAACAACATTATTGCTAGACTCTAGTGAGTCTGCGAAAGATAATGCAAATTTTTCAGTAAATTATATTCCTCCTATACAACTTAATCCTGCAAAACAATATGAGATTGGATTAATTTCTTGTACTTGCTGGAATGCTATGCCTAACGTGAAAAATGATATTAGCGATGAAATGTGGTTTACTATGATTACAACATCTTCAATGTCTACAACAAAAAAAATAAAAATTCCACAAGGAGCTTATAATATTACTGATCTAAACAGAACAATCAAAGAGCTCATAACAAAAGCTGGCGGTGTGGCTGATAATTTTGAGTTGGCAGCGAATTATAACACATTGCGAGCCAGGATAATTTTGAAAAATATAGTAATCAGTCTTGAACCAACAGAAAGAAGTATATCAATCTTTTACGTATGACAGTGAACTGCCATTAAATATAACAGAATTAAATGCAATATTAGTAAATTCCTCTATTGCTTCTGGCTCTTATACATCAAAAGGCAACTAAGGTCAAACGATTTACAGTTTCTCACCAGAAGTTCCGCCAGGTTCTCTCATGCAAATAACTCCACGACATTTTATCTATTATCCTTTAAATGTTGAAAATCAAATATCAAGTATAATAATGCAGTTGACAGATCAATCTGGAAAACAGCTACATGTAAATAATGAAGTTGTAACTTATTATTTACATCTACGCGAGCAATAATAAAAATAATACAACATCAGATATAATAAAAAAAGAAAAAAATTTATAGAAGAAAAATAGGAGGATTATTTGGAAATATATTTACTAAAGTTATTGAAAATATACCGGATATAGCGCGTAAAGTTGCACCAATTGCTATTGACGCTGGTAAAGCTTTTGCAACTGGGACTGCATCTGCCGCTGGGACTGCGGTGGGACAAAAAATAGCTGATAAAATAAAAGGAGATCCACTGACTGCATCTGAAATAAGACAAGCTATCTCAGAAATCGCTCCAACAAAAGAAACTCAACGAGCTATGATAACAACAACAAAAAAACTATTATCACAAAAGGGTGAGCAGATCATACAAAAATTAATATCTAAAGTAACAGTGCCGCAATAAAATTTTATATAATCTAATAAATAAAATGTCTGTTAATATATTGAGTTAACAGAAACTCATGACATCGACAACGATGTGACAGAATTTGAGTATGTTGAGTATCTCGATGAGAATTCTAACGAACCAAATAAAGCTGGTATTAGAACCCTTAACACCAGAGACGAAGACGTATTTCTACTGCCACATAAGGCTATGTTAGACGTTCGCGGTCAGATTATGACAGTAGCCAATCCACCTGCTGCAATTGCAGTTGGAGCAGAAGTAGCTCTTATAAATAACGGCTGGTGTTTATTCAAAAGTGCTAGATATCAACTGGCCAATCAAACTATAGAAGATATTTCAGGACATCTACAAGTTGCAAGTACAATTTTAAATATTATTTCGTTTTCAGATGATTATTCGAGATCAACTGCATCCAACATGATGTGGTTTAAAGATACTCGACGTGGTATAGCTGAATCAACTGAATTTTTAAAGAGATGTATTATAGTACACGGAGCAGATACTGATGCAAATGTTGTAATTGTAAGAAATTTTCTTATTGCTAATGCAGACGCGCTAGGTATAGCAGCACCAGGTGCAGCTACTAATGCAGACGCTACAAGAGTTTCTCTTACAGCAGCTTTTACTAATCTTAATATAACACCACCGGCTGCAGATGCAAACGGTACTGCGATGTTAAATTTGCTTCTTAACACACTTGATGTGAGAAATCCACGTTATAATGAAGGCTTTGCTAGGCGTAGACAACTTGCAGCAGTATCACGTCAAAGTACAATGATGCTTCCACTAAGTATGATTTTCGGCTTTTGTCTCGATCATGATAAAGTATTTCGCGGAGTAAAACATACTCTTATTTTAGATCGAGCAGAACAAACGATTGTTTGTTTAGATCTGGAGGGGCTGATGTACAGTTTATCATAAACAAACTTGCTTTGTGGATGCCACGTATAACACCATCGATAACTAAATTGTCAGAATTAAATAGCACACTTGATAAGCATACAAACAGAATTTATTTTAAGCAGCATAAGGTATATCAAACAGCGGTTCCAAATTCTACCGACTACACGTGGTGGGTCACAACATCATCAAGCGAACAACTGCCGAGACAAATATTTGTCGTATTTCAACAGCACGCCCTACGAGGAAATAAACAACAAAATAATGCAATATTTGACCACGCTGATGTCAGACGAATATACGCTAGATTAAATTCAAAGCAATATCCAGAACGAGCTATAGAATGGAATTTTGCTGATGACGCTAATAAAAATATTACTCGACCGTACATGTACCTGCTTGACGCAATTCAAAAATATCAGGATGTTGAAGATGGATCTCATATATCAGCAGAGGAATTTCATATACTTTATCCTATATTTCATTTTGATGTCAGTAAACATAGCGAGCGAGCTGTAGACAGCACAGCGGATATTGAAATTACCTGGACACTTGGAGCGCTTCCAATAGCGCCGGTGTACGTATACGCATTAGTGATTAGTGATAGATTTATCACGATAGATTCTGTTGGAGGTAAAATGACAGTTCAAGTTTAATCTACAGTTGTTATATAAAATGACAAAATATATTGTAAAAGAAGTATATTTGACTGATGGTCAAGTTAAAAAATTAGTAGCTGCTGTTGCAAAGCGAGAAGAGGTATCATTAAAAATCAACCCTAATATTTCTGATGGTGTTTTAACAAAATTAATGCTGATAAAAAATCAAGCAAACATGTATAATCGTAAAAAAAAAAACTTTTGTGTTAAATTTAAGTGCTGCACAGATAACATCGCTGGCAAAAGAAGGTGGTTTTCTTGGTTCAGCATTATCAGTATTAGCTAGTACAATAATACCAAAAGTTTTGCCGATGTTGGGAACATTAGGACTAGCAGCAATGTCAGGAGCAGTCTCTGGCGCAACGAAGAAAGCTGTTGAGGGTAATGGTATCATTCGCAGAAGTGGAATAAAAAAAATTGTAAATTTTATGTAAATGATATATTATAATGCCACAACGAAAAAAGAAATCGCCAAAAAAAAGAAAACAACAAAACGGAAACAGGCAAAACAAGGAGGAATTATTCCTTTCGCTCCACTTTTGGCGGGACTAGCGGGAAGTCTGCTGCCAAATCATTTAGGAATCGGACGTGGTCTAACATTACCAGGAACACGACCACCCCGTTGAGTAATTTTGATATAATTGATAAGCTAAAAGCGGTTCCTGGATTTCACGGAGTTTATTCTAAAGATGAACTCGCAGCAATAAAATCACCATCAGCTGTAAGTTCGTGTGTTATTAATATACAAGATTTTAATGACGGATCCCGTACGCATTGGGTAGCAGTTTATAATAATAATTATTTTGACTCGTTTGGATTTCCTCCAAGCGATGTAATAAAAAAATATATGAACAAGAGGTGGTATTAGCATGATAACAAAAACATATGCTGAAGCAAACAACAAATATTTGAAAAAAGTATAATCCTGAGCTTCCTTCGAAGTATATAGTTTATCTAGATTGTAATAACTTATACGGGTATTCGATGGCAGAACCAATGCCTTTTGGTGGATTTCATTGGATCACGGCTGATTGATTTCTATCGGAAACAGACAAAAAGATACCTGACGATGTTTCATATTTCGTTGAAGTTGATCTCGATTATCCAACTTGGCTACACAAATTACATAACGATTACCCTTTCTGCGCGGAATCGATGGTTATAGATTATAGTTTGTTATCAAAAGAACAACAAGTATTAGCATCACCAAGACAAGATTCCATGGTCAAAAAACTAGTACAAAATTTGCTTAATAAACGTCATTATGTTTTGCATTACAAAGTTTTAAAACAAACAGTCGATGCTGGTCTTGTGTTTAGAAAAGTTTATCGTGTACTAAAATTTAATCAGTCACCGTGGATGAGAGGTTACATTAACTCGAACACTTCAAGAAGAGCTTTAGCAAAAACTGATTTTGAGAAGAACTTCTTTAAACTGATGAACAATTCCGTTTTTGGTAAGACGATGGAGAATATTAGGAAACGCGTAAATATCGAACTAGTTAATGATATCAGTCGTAGAAACAAACTTGTGTCAGACGATGATTTTGTGAGTATGAAAATTTTTAATGAGAATCTTGTTGCGATACAAAGAAGAAAAACAAATCTAAAACTAAACAAGCCGATCTACGTTGGAGCTGCAGTGTTGGATTTATCAAAGTGGCTGATGTACGATTTTCATTATAATTTGTTAAAAATCAATGGCCGGCCAGTAGATTATTATTTATCTGATGTTTCATTATTAATTTCACTAGCGTATGATTCACTAGTGTATGAAATCGAATGCGAGGACATCTATCAGGATATGTTTGATAAAAGATATCTGTTTGATCTTTCTGATTACCCACGTGACAGTAAACTTCGTGACGATACAAATAAAAAGATTATTGGTAAGTTCAAAGATGAAATGAACTCGAGCGCTATCAAATACTTTATCGGATTACGTAGTAAAATGTATGCCGTATTATTAGACAATAATAAAATAACGAGAAAAGCAAAAGGTCTGCCTCGTGATTTTGTTAAAAAGTTTATGAAATTTGATGACTACAAGTATGCGCTTGATGGCGGTGTTAGTTTTTTGAGAGCTATGGCAATTCGAGCGAAACGTCATAAGCTTGAAACAGATGTCATTATCAAACGCAAATTGAGTAATTTTGATGATAAGCGTTATTGCGAAAATGGAGTAGATACACTTGCATTAGGGTATTGTCATGATGATAGAGCTATACTTGACATTATCCTTTCCAACCGAAATTTTATCTAAACTTAAGAAATAATGTTTGAAAATTTAACAGTGACAAATAGCTACAGTAGCAAGATTAAATATCTAATGATGGATGGTAAACCATTGACAGTTGAAATTAATAATGAAACATCAGATATATGTTTTAGTGGAACACGTGACAAGCTAATACTTTTGCTCATCAGATCTGATGAGAGCGAGTATTTTAATTATCTCGAACAATTGTATCAAAGGTTACTAGCGGAATTTAAAAACTTTCATAGTCCGATTAGCCAAAAAAAATATACTAAACTTACAATTGATCTCGATCGGTCAAAGGTATATTTTATCGACAAAAAATATCCTCTTAACAAACCACAAATAAAAGTTTTGTTGGAATCTCATCGTTGTGTGAGTGGTAAAGTAACGTTTAGTCTCTATCATCGTGATAATGAAGTATTTTTAATGTCAACAGTTGAAACATTAATCATTGATGATGTAATATAAATAACGTACTTACCCTTTCGCCTTGTAAATGTCCGCTCCGTGTGGCTGTTATCTGATGAAGCGCTCCCTCAAACTGTGTGATTAGACGTGTAGCTGCCTTTTATACAGGCGTTTACGCATGCGCATTATAGTTTTTCATGTTCCAGAAACTTCCAATCACGCAGTATTTCCTTAGTCGATTACATTCCTTGTAATCACGTGATTGAGTCTGACACCTATCTCTCCCTTAAAAGTTCAGCGACCGCAATGACTACTACCTTATATGGTAATGATTTGGAAGATTGAGTCTGACAAAGGTATTTTACCTATCTTCTAGTAAATTCTGGAAGATCACGTGATCTCCGTATGACGTATACAACATTACTAAAACATTTTACTTGGCTCGGTCTCCATCTGTTACATAATTTAGTTCTTCGCGCAATTATTGATTACGTTACCTAGGTATTTTGCAACAGGTGTTATATAGTTTGGTCTTAGCGTGATTATTGATTAAATTACCTAGGTATTTTGTATAGTTATAGACTTTAGATTTTGTGTAGGGGTTGGGTTTTTAAGGTCTTTCATAGAGGTAATTTATATTTGTTTGAAGGATTGGAAGGTGTGAAAAAAGGATATTTGGGCTCACATCCTCCTTTTCCTTAAAAAAATACATCTGCCACTTGACCAGTTTTTTGTTTAGTTAAAGAATATTTGACTTTGGATTTTGTGTAGGGGTTGGGTTTTTAAAACTTGACTATGCTCTATACGATGATATTGATTAGGTAGCAGATGTTATCAAGTAAGGTATACAAGCTCTAGTTTGGCTGGTTCTATAGATGATATTGATTAGATAACTGATGTTACCAAGTAAGGTATACATGTTATGAGCTAGGATCTGTTTTACAATTGTATGTGTATATCATTGGGGGTGAGAGTTTAGGACAAAGAGAAGTGGTCATTTTGTATTTGTTTGGAGGTCTGGAGGGTGTGGGATAGGGGTCGTTGATGTGAAATCGGCCTTTTGTATTACTACTGTTGTACGAGTAATTTCATTATTTAATGCAGATATCACACTTCGTAACCTTGCAACCCATTCACGAGATCGCTCACCGGATTTAAAGTCTTTAGATATTTCCTTCGCATATTGATATCCAAATAACCGCTCAGCAAGTGTTCGAATAAATCGTTCAACGTCTGCTTGATCACGATGAATTTCAGTATGTCATCGTCTGATTTTAATGTTATGTTTTTTCATCAAAGTTGATACTGCACCAAGAAATTATTTGCCAAAATCAACTTGTAATAGATGTGGCCATCGTAGACCACCACGTTGATAAATTCGCTCAAACGCAGAAACAACTTCAGAGGCTGTCTTCGTCGATAATGGTTCAGCTTCTATATATCTGCTTGCAACGTCAAAAACAGTCAATGCGTATTTGTACGTGCGTGACATTCGTCCACGTGTTTTAATAGTATCGTGTGGTAAAAACAAGCTATCTGCATGGTGAACTTCGTTAGGAACACTGTCATCAACATGTGCATATTGAAAAAATTGTTTGGTGGTGGTAAATAAATTTGCCATATTGCCTGTCGTGCAAACTAATTTGCTGCAACATAGCGTGAAACTTTTGCTGCTTCCGCAAGTTTAGTGATCTCTGCTTTGCAACTCCTATACCCTATAGGGCAATACTAATTGGATTCCATTATAATAACTATACAATTAATTGCCAGCCCCTAACATTATTTTACTTTTCATTGCGGATATTATTAGAAAACTGGCGAGTTTCTCTCTAACAGATTTATTAGGTATATAATTTATTGCATGAATCATTTTCACATCTACAAGATGCCGCTGCTGCAAATCTTTACTTTTATAAGCAACGTCGTGAATATAACATGCTTGATCAATTTTATTTACTGGATACTCTCCTGGTCTTGGTTGATCTTGATCATCAAGTCGGATATCAAGTCTAGTTCCAGGACCACAGTAATTATATCCAGGAAGGTGTTTCTCACCAGCATACTTAGCCCATGGTAATCCAGGTAATTTTCCTAAAGAATCGGCAATATCCCCGCCTATATTTGTTGTGCCTAGAATAAATTAATATTTTTGTGTACCACATTTTACACATTTACCTGTTAATGCAAGTCGTTTAGTTTTCGTTATTATTGTTGTTAATCCAGTGGTTGGTGTAGATGATCTACAGCGAACAAAATATAGACTCATGTTATTAATAATATTGATACAATGACTGACTTTTCGGCTACACGAAAACAGGAACCAGTGAAGCACCATCCAGCAATACCAAATTCGATAAGAATGATTATAATAGGTCCATCTGGATCAGGTAAAACACAAATATTATTAAATTTATTAATAAGGTGTTGAGATGGAACTATCTATATTTAATAGCACCGTCTGTAGGTTATCAGCATTGTTACGAAGTACTTAAGCATTTTTACGAGAAAGGAAAATCAGTTAATAAACACGGTGACGATATTATTGACTTTATCACAGATATAGATGAAGCCCCGTCTGTAGATGGCTTAGATGGATTCATTAATAATCTCGTAGTATATGATGATGTGATGTTGGACAAACAGTCTAATCCAGCTAGAATATTTTCTCGAGGTCGATATAAAAACACGGAGGTTTTTATGTCACACAACGATAGACACAAATACCAAAGGTGATTAGAGATAAATGTAATATTTTTGTTTTGTTTAATGGAGCAGATACTTATACCCTGCAGAACATTTATTATACTTGTTGTTCAGGGGACATGGGTACGATTAAATTTAGAAATTTCTTTTCTAAAGCACAAGCTGTTCCGTTTGGATTTATAACGATAAATATACATGATCCAAGATCAAGATATCGTCTAGGTCTAAAAAAATTTTGGTTAATCTCCCCTGTCAAGGTCAGGAGCAGCAGAGATGGTGAAGGGCAACAATTTAGTCGCTTTACAAATAAACAAAATCACCTGAAGAAGTCAGGAAAAATACATCAACAATAATATAACAAAACTGAGCTAACCTCATGATTTTATTATACGGTTAAGTACTTAACCGTATGGAAATAAATCAGTTAGAGATTAGGTTTAGCGATATTGACCTTTTTCAGCTTCTGTAGGAACCTTTATTTTTCGTTAATGACTCGAGCAAAATTTTGTAGGATTCACCCTCCCTGCTGATATATCTATCTATATATCTATATGTCTGTCTGTCTCTCTATCTATCTATCTATATATGTGTATATATATATATATATATATATATATATATATATATATATATATATATATATATATATATATATATATATATCTTAATTTTCCCATCTCTTTTATATATATTTATTTATTTATTTATCTATCTATCTTAATTTTCCCATCTTTTATATATATATATATATTTATTTATTTATCTATCTATCTTAATTTTCCCATCTCTTTCTTTCCCTCTTTTAACATAAAACAGTTTCACTATACTGTAAACTCCTGATGTGCTCATATTTATTATATTCCATATTTGTGTTTACGCATATTAATAAAGACACAAAAGAAGAAAAACACACCTCGTGACATTTGTCCCTCGCGTTTATTCCCCCAGTCGACACTAAAGGATAAAAACTCAAAATGCTGTTTATTGCTGATGTAAACCAGGACGATAATAACCGTTGAGAAAAGGCGAGTTGCTGAAGCTCGCCAGATATTATGATCCGTCTGAAAAGAATGCGTTTTTAGCGAAGCAAGAAAAATATTTTTTGTCCAATATCTGGTAGGAATTAAATCATTGAACAAAAATCATTTCGGCTTGCCTAATAATTTTGTATCTGGTTCTGATAAGAGATTAAAGGAATTGCAGTGAAAAGACTAAAGACTGAAACAGAGTTCAGAAAGCCCAAGCAGGAAAAAGAAATGATGGAAATCCAAAATCAGAAGGTATAGAAGAGGAGAAAATGAAATTCAGTATTAAAAGATTAAAAAAGAAAACACGCAAATTGAGACATCATAAGTTGAAAGGAATCTGAGTTATACACATTATGACTGGCAGAAATAGCACTCGTTATACAATTCAAAACAGCTTAGGGTTGATGGTAACTTTTAAAAAAGATAAGTTAAACAATACGTACCTCTCTTTGAAAATAAGAATGGAAAGGTATAATAGCCAAAAAAGCATTATCATTGTCATTATAAAACGTACGTTTAGAAAATCTAGTAAAGCTTACACTTCTCGTCAGATCAGCAAAGATCCGATTACCCTTTAATTACTGAAGTCAATTACTGCAGCTGTCAATCATTGAGTCAGTTTGGTTATTGTATTGATCGATAAAGAGTTATTAATCCCAGCGTTTGCTATATCATCTTTATATGCTAATCAGGGTGACAATAGACAATTATTCTGTGTAAAATATCATATTTCTTTCTTATGGAGAAACTGAAGTCACGCATGAGAACATGAGTTTTTGCTTAAGAATATTTACATAGAAGCAAGTAAAAGTAACTAGAGGTCCTCTGCACTCTTCTGCCGCAATTAGAAAATACTTTCCGTATGTGTGCTAACTGTTGAAAGGTAAACAGTGTCACCAAACCTGATTTCTTTTTCAGTGCAAAAATCAAGGATTTCATTAACGAATATGTCATCAAGTTTGACCTTTGTTTCATGGAAATAGCAAACGACATTTTGATATCTGTAGCTCGAGATGAAATTTACTAACACACAGTGATTCCTTTTGGGGCGAAAACTTTTCCATCAGCATTGCATCAATAAAAATAATATCAGATATAGATAAATGTGATTTGTGCATCATTTCAAACGACAGCTGGAAGATCACATGGAAACTATATTGAAATTCTTTGATCGACAAAATGATTGAATATTTGACAAATAATTTTTGTCAAGCTGAATGTTGTCCTGAGTGTGTGACATTTTGCGACACAAAGACAAGGCTATCTCTGAATGTCCATTGTACATTATTATAACGCCACTAATATGGTACTTGTTTGCCACTGCATATTTTTGGAGATTTTAAACAAATATTCGATAACAGCTGAAGTCTTGAAAATTATTTGGAGCACGAATTTTAATATTTAATTAATTTAACAAATCTCATGAGGTTTTCGATAAATAAAAGTCCATGGTCAGAAGAGCACCAATACTTTCAAATCAAAATTTTAGCAGCTCGTAAAAAAAATATATGTTTATGAAAAGGATGGATGCAAGTGTTGGGTCAGAATTGTTACAAGAAGAAGAAAGTTGTGGACCCTCCAGTGTGCATCATTTGTGGAAATAATCAAACAGGAACCAGATAAATTATTCCAAATTCATAAGTGTATGACAGGCTTTGATATATTTGATAAAACATTTCAAAATGTTTATGAAGTGATGAAAATCCCCTTAATTTCATTTACAAAATGAAAACCAAAACCAAAATTCAGAAATGGTTGAGCTAAATTTTGATCTTGGAAGAATACAATATCAGCATTACGTACATCAGAGGAGTAGATAATTTGCACTTTCACATGCATGCTACTGATAAATGTGCTGTGACATTTATTAAACATCTTGTGTAATTTAAATTATTATTGCATCATGTGTATCTTTGACTAATAATTAATATTTAATATAAAACTTCATTGTATAACTTTTTCTCTATCTCTTGGATGGGATGTGCTAGATATAGTAATATGTTTTGTTGACTCAAATATTGTCAATGAATAATAACAAAGGCTTGGTCCATATTACTCTTTGTGTCGTCAGAATGCTACAAATAGGATTTTTATACCGGTTTCAGTCAAGAACGAATCTTAGTTATGACCTAAAAATGTTCCATAAACTAACTTGCTTACAGTTCTGATCCTTTTCCAAAGATAGTCTGTATTATTTCGTTACAATACATCAGGGATATAATGCTTGAACATTCAGTATTATTGCTATACAATTACATTCAATACTGGAATTCAGAAAAAAGACCGCTGAAATTTATTCAGAACTCTATTTGCAGACTTGTGATATAAATGTTTGATCTACAGGGGATTTATTTCATAATGCTGTGAGTTTCTTATAAATCTTCACCTACTGTTCAAGGAAATAAATTAATTTATGGCTTCTACAAAAGTTATTGGTTTTGACTTAATGACTATACAGTTGTGACAAAAGTAATGGATGAGTTTCTGTGTATATTATTATTAATATTTTCTTGACGGAAATCACAAAATGTAAATCTTTTTGGATCTTGTAGATGATACGAATTTATAAACATGCTTAATATGATCTATTATTGAATTTTGTATCTAATCATGCATTAATAAGGTCATTTAGATTGGTTTTAGTTGATACTTGGCACACTCCGGTTGGGACCGCTCAGTACATCAAATATTGGAGTATACAGACACGTTGATTTCTGAATGAACTGGGTATGGTTAATTTCATAGTGCGTCATGTGTCTACTTATAATTGCACACTCAAGGTATTTAAATATAAAAGCTTTACTTGATAATATCTGTATCTGAAGCAAATGTTAAATTTGTTAGTAATTCAAAAGGACTGGTTTGTTTGTTATTTTGTGTTTATTTTAAAGACAAAATTATACATTAAAGGTTATATAATCCATTTGCTTAAGATCTTAAGGATACACCGTAGCTGTCAAATTTGTTTGTTTCGGAGCAGGATTTAGACTGAAATCCGTATGATTTCGTTCTTTTCTGGCTAATCGCAATAGCAAAGTGTCACCAAATCTATTGGGTGTACTCAACTAGTGCGAAGGTCTTGAAACACACAATCCTTCCTGGCACCACTGAAATAAAATGTTTTGTTTATATTTGCAAGAAATAAACGAAATGAAGATTGCATAGTCTGGTTCTGAATGGCAACATAATTGTGCACAATAGCCTAGTTTGGTAAATTTAATTATAAACATAGAGAACATTTATTGTTAATATGATGTCTTATTATTACAAAACATTGTCTGATTGTCTAGATCCTTGTAATTGGATGTCAGCTATATTTCTGGAGAGAGAGAGAGGCAGACAGACAGACAGAGACAGAGACAGGCAGACAGACAGAGACAGAGAGGGACAGAGAGATACAGAGAGAAGAAGAGACGGAGAGACAGAGAAGGACAAAGAAAGACAAAGAGACAGAGAGAGAAATATAATACCTTATTGTGTCCACAATATGTTCCAGGCGCTGCGATGAGGAATACCGGTACGCATTGTTTCGATACCGGATCCGTACATTGCATGAATCTACATACTTCAGCAATATTCTGAAAGAAGGAAAAAGGACGTATAGCTTTAGGTGTGTAGCACCGTTTAACCAGTCAGTGCAAATATCTGAAACACTGTCCTAACCAGTCCTAACCAAGTTAGATTTATTCCGGATGGAGTCAATTTTTAATATATGTTCATATACTCTTTCACATCATTTTCTGATCAGTAATCTGGCTGTTCAGCAAATATAAAGGCATCTAAGCGCTTTCTTTTATTGAAATATATTTATTGATCTACATTTTACCTTAAATTATTTACAAGCACACGAAGATCATTTTATATATCTTCATAGTTGGCAGAGCATGATCAATAGGTCAGTAGGTTATATTGAATTATCGAGAAATATGTCCTTAGGCAAATACAATCTGAAAGAGTGTTCCATTATTCTAACAAACGAGCCTACCATTGAAAGGAAGTGTTCGAGGTCTTACAAATACTAAGTTTCGCCCCAGGTCGTGGGTAGACCCGCTACTAGAGAAGGACTCTAGTGATATCAGGGAATTACAGATTGTATCGATGTACAATTCTGCATTCCAATGATCTTTTTAACTTATTGATTCAATCATAAATGAAGTCAGAAGTCTAAGATATTGTTTGATAATTGCATGACTAAACGTTGTTTGTGTTTTGTTTTATGCCCCGCAAGCTGTCTGAACTCAGCCTTGACCATTACCATACACCAAAGCGTTTATATCAGCTAATCGTGAGATTTTACAGCAACATTCAGCTACTTTTCACCGCATATGAGTTCTCCATTTAACATTGTACCAAACAGCTAAAGAGATATAAATGAAACAATACAAAAGATTAAGAAATGAAGGATTTGTGGAACATTCAAGGGAATGATGTAATAAAATAGAATTGTGTCTAGACTGAGCTGGCAATTTATTCTCCACAAGATAAAATCAACAACAATGACTTAATAGATGGCTCGGATTCCCAGATTTGATAAGAAAGCCAAGTCGGGTAGTTGAGATGCCATAAATTTCGTGTACTTAACGGCCGATATAATTAAAACAGCTGCCTCTGTTAGAGCAGATTACGTCAGCAGCCAGATTTATAGTAATACGTACGCTTTTGTTTGTTCAGATAAGTTACAACCAAGACTTTCAAAAAGTGGGTGGTTTTACAATCAGCGACAATAACGACACTATCACCGTATAAGACTGTGGGTTGTAAGATCTTATAATGGTAAAAATGCAGTTCATACTTGCGCATTTGTTTACACATATCTATCCCTCAAGGCGCAGCCAGTGTTTCAGTGCACCAGACATTTAATACAAATCAATGGTGCAACATGACAAGATAGACAAGGGAAATGGAATCTTATGGATGACTAAAGCTCACATTAGTTTAGTACAGGTTATGGGTGTATCTTCATCGTTTATCCTAAAAACAATATACCTCTTTAAAGTCAGAATCATTTTATCACCTAGACGTCACAGGTGCAACAACCATAACAATCGCTGATTTATCGGACTGATGTGTCAAAACATATATATATATATATATATATATATATATATATATATATATATATATATATATATATATATATATATATATATATATATATATATATATATATATATCATATAGTTCTATCAATTATTGCAAAGTCTTCAAAATCTTTTACCAGAACCTAAATATATTAATGGCTGGTTTAGGATAAGACAATAATGGTTGGATTTGATAGTATAGAAAGTAGGTATTTGATAGGGAACTGATATCCCCTTTTCTTCTGTAAGTAATTATATAATATATCAAATATTTTGGATATAATAGTAATGTTGTCTGTGTAGATAGATATTTCCCTTTACAATTCTCGTGGATCACTACATGCGTTCTACAATTGGAAGCCATTTACTTTCCAGTCCTTTTGTCCTTTTCCAATTCCTGTAAATCTTTATTCCTTTCCAATGTAATGAAAACGCAGTTGATTGCTGGATTGTGTGTTTTGTGTGTTTAGATAGCAATCTAAACGTGGTGGCAAGATTATATTTGCAGTGTGTTTAGGTGCTAATACAAAGTGAGTTTGGATTATGTATTGGGTGTGCTCGAATGTAATATAAAATCATGTGGTGAATTTTGAAGCGTGTGTTAAGATTGTAACCATAAGCTGTGTTGAATAATACTCAGAAACACGTATTGAACTGCAGCACATTGTTTACATTACATTAACCTTAGGCACCCTTCTGACCTATAACAATTACAAAAATGCCATTTCATGCTCTATTGTCCCATTAAATACATACGTCCCATAAATAAAATGTCCCTAAAATGTCGTTTGTGCCCATGAAAATTTTTGTCCTTACTACCACTTTACCCCATGCATAGATTGTTGCTCATAAAGAATTGTGTTCCCATAAACACGTCTGGCCCTATCAGCACTTGTTAAACTTGACAAATTAAAAATATCATTTGCAATAGTTACCTAAGGTGAACCATATTTAAGAAAACTTTTAATGAATGTTAGGGTTTAACGAATATTTCAATGTAATAATCTCGTTCATTGTTTTGCTTTCTTGTCAAATATATTAAAGGAGAGATTTGATTGAACTATAAATGTACATAAATAAAAGGGTTATCGTTCTGAGATGAGAATACACTCACGCACACAATACACATACCCCACAGAAGGTAGATCCACAATACACATACCCCACAGAAGGTAGATCCATATCCTTTAAAGAACTGACATTGATTGGTGACAGTATAATCCTCCCCTGGCTGACTGTGCGTAAAATGTGTCCATTCCGCCAAGTCGTAGAAAACACCCACATTGGCCAAGCACGTTCTGAATTAAGTCAATGGACTTTTTGCAGTTCCATATATATTTGTCTGATTTTGTACAAAAAAAAAATATTAAAATAAATAACGTGAAATGAGTCGTCAGAGAGCGAGTATAGCTAGTCATTGCATTGAAATGAGACGCTGTCATCATCCAATCAATTTCGAAAAATTATTTTAGCATTACATTATAATGATGGAAATCGCATAAGACATTTTTACAACATGATGTACACTACTCCAGATTCAAAGAGCATGAGCATTGGAAGAAAGTTTCAGAACCTGTTCCCAAAGACAATAAGGTAAAGCTAGCTAGGAAAATTTACAAACATTCCGTAATGTATGAATTGGTCGGATATAAACATTCAAGGTCAAGTAGGATTCATTTTCTAGAATATTTGCATGTAATAACTCAAATAAAGAATATCTGTATAAGTCAATGTCCAACCCACTGCTACAATCAAGGCCATATAAGTTAATTATATAAGAATGGTCGTTATAAACAAAACGATAAATACAAAATAATCAAGCATTATGAAAACAACGCAAACCCCGTAACTAGCGAAACTATTTACACAAACAAGTTATTTTTTAGAATGAATATTGTTACATGTTTCATCCATTTGCAGTCAATGAAACAGAATACATACCTTTATGTTTCGTAATAGGTCATGACTTATTATCAATCGACATTATCATAAGGCATTCGTCAGAAAAATGACGTCTTTACTTGAAAGTTAGAAGTTGTGATCACTGAATACATCCGAGGAGGAGCTGAATTAATATAAATGTCACAGAGTTGCATGGGAAGTATTAAATCAAGTATTCCTTCTAGATTGGGTAATAATTATTTCTGCAACATGATCTGTTTTAAATGTAGCAAATTAGATGGTCGACACCATTTGAGTCTGCTTGAATTGATATTCCAACAATCATCTCTAGATCAGTGGCATTAATATATTCTATAAATGATTGACGGAAATATTTAGCTGAAACAACTTTTGCACCCATAGGTATGGGTTTTAATATACTAAAAGCCCCCTGCCACTGGGTAGACTGATGAAGTTTGGTTTTCTACATATTTTGGATAGGGATTTAGCAAATATTTTAATAATCATTCGAGAAAATTATCATCGATATCTAATCTTATCAAAAACGCAATATTTACTTCGTAATCTTAGGCACTAGGAATGAAGAGATGGCATTAAACGTGATATCTACTGGTTTAACTTGATAATGTCCCACTATATGTTCTAATATTTAACATAAACACTGCAAATCTCAATTTTAATACGTGAATTATCGAAAACGAATCACCTAGCCTATCAGATTTCTAAATGAATATTCCAGGTGTCATTGTAGATGATGACGTCATGGATAGAATCATTGTAAAGTAGACAAGACGTAATTATCTTGAACAGACGCTGGTATATTTAGAGTAAATTCCGCTTGCTATTTTGAAATGTTCCCATATAATCAAAAAGATTTCTATAAAAAAGACGGCTGAGAGGGAATTGTTATATACATCAATAAGCATAATTTGTAGTAATATAGAAAATTACACTAATTTTAGGTTCGAAGAGTTGAAATTGATACAGGTTCCAGTCTCAGAAATGTATTCTGTAACCTTAACTCTTACTTTTCTTATCGATTTAAAAGCATCAGTCGATATGGTACCGTTAACCCAGACAAAATGAAGTTGATGATTTTTAAGGGATGTTCCAATACGTGTAATTAAGCGGATGGGAACAATTTAATGAGAAAATATTGATAGCTGCATCTCTATCGACGGCTTGGTATTGACATAAGCAAATTCCACTTAGTGCTACAGTTTGTGAATAGCACAGGGATAGCTCCCTGTCTTACAAATAACAAGAACCATCGCATAGACGACACAATCAAGTTTTCAAAGATTTAGTTAACGTTTTCACCTTGACCTTGTACGTGATTGTACAGCAAGATAAACTTCGCAGACTTATTGCTGATCACAGGATTGAATCTGAAGCTAATATAACTGGTCTACTTTGGCGTGTATGTGTTAGACTTGTCTAGCCAACTAATTTAAGACTTTTACTACTGGGTACGTAAGTATCATCATTATGCTGTACATGTATACAGGCTCAATGTTCAATTAAATTACCATCAATGACATGTATGAATATTAAGGAGACGTTTTGCTGGTAAGTCGTAGGAAAATTCAAGGATGAGTGCTTGGGTAAGATTATGAAATAATACTTTGAACTGCACCCCAAAATATATTTGATCCTGGTTTGTGCAGCGAATTCCTTAAAAGGTAAAATATGTTACCCATCTGATTATGCAAACTAATATTCATCACGACATATATGTGGCATTTCCTCCTGAGTGGCGATAATTATCTGCAAGTAGGCAGTTAGCGAAATAGTAGTCCAGTCACGCTTCATACTAATGTCCAGCCTGAACCTGTATCTTGTGTTTGTTAACAACGATTCAGATCCTACTGGAAATTGTTTGCATGGCTCCAAATTCAACTGTTGGAGTGTTGTAAGCAGTCTAAGTGTGTACATACGTTTCAGTTCATTTTGGCAAACCCACTGAATTTTTTTACATAGACGATTCGGCACCTTTATATCTACTGACAAATAATGATTAGCACGTACAGTTATGTGGTGTACAGCTTGTCGTTCAGATACCTGATATGTGGAATAACAACAAACTAGCATGACGAATTATGTTTAGCACTTAGACATCAAACATTCTGGGAATTCTTCCTCTTGGTTCGGGTAGATAATTTGATACAAGACTTGCTTTGTTGACTATGTTCGATCAGCCTCATATGTTAACTTTTCATATGCGTTATATCAATGTGTTTTAACTTCAATGAATGGACTTTATCTGCCGGGGACAGACCCATACATTTCAACCACAGAGTTAATTGGTCCATACACTATTGATTGGGCAATTATTTCTCCCAATGTAGAAATACGAAGGGTCAAAGTATATGTGAAATATAGAAGTAAAACATTACGCTGAGACACACGATACCAACTGAAACCATGTACACATGATCTTATCTTTAAGACGTAGTATCATTACGGTTAGAAGTTCTTCTCCGGGCTTCTGTTTGTCTTAAATACAATCAAATTGTATATCGTGCTTTAGGTCCCAATACTTTAATATAGGTTCAGAGGAGACCAGAGCTGATCAGGATAATACTCCGCAATTTACATGTTAATTTTGCTAATGAAACAGCGACATCATCGCAGTCATTTAAGACTGCTCAATAACTTAACATCTTTGAAAGACATGGATCAAAAGTTCATATCATTCAGTTTTAATCATTAAGCGTTTCAACTCGAGCTGTATTCCCATTATCTAATTGTTATATGCAATAATCAATATTCATCATTGAATCATGAATTTACAAATCGTCTTTAACTTCTTTTCGAAGAAAACAAGAAACCACTCAGGCATGATTATATGCTTCCAAACTCAGTTTGCTCTGTAGTCACTGACCTCACTGTTCCTGGAAAAACTTAACTGCTGTTGAATCAAGGCATTTTATGGTAAACAAGGAATCACCTGCACATGATTACTGCTTACGCGGATGACTGACCATGCATTGATGTACTCGAGAATTTACGGACACGCCTCAATCATCATTAGAAAGATAATCTTCTGATGCCGTATAACCTAGTTGATGAACCTCTTACCTTTGATGACCTTGATACAACTAAAAATAATCTTGATGTAGAATATGATATAATTATTGAACACCAAGACCAAGCCGAGAGAATATTTTCCAAAAACCGACACAAATGCACAGACATGGTTACAGAAAATGTTACCGCTGCAGGGTGCCTAGTAATTTATCAATGGCCAGTGACGCCACGTTGAATCTTGGTCTCAACTGCACACGCAATCATCCTATTAAAGACTTTTGGACTACGCACAGCATTTCAAATAAAAAGGAAAGGGTCTTCGATGAGCTCATTGTTTTTAAGAGCAGGATTGGAGTCAATGTCGTTGGTTGTTAAAACTAATCCATGTTGTGTATCTTTCTTTATGATTGATACACTCTAGGAACAAGGTTTTCCAAGTAAGTGAAAAATTTGAATCTTTAACCTTGATTTAGTAAGCGAACCTGAGATACGTTTTGTTTCACACGCTGTTAGATTCAGATCACTTTTATATGTTGACTTGGTTTTGGTCGCAATTCACCACTAGCGTTACAGTCATCTGTACAGCCCCATACGTGCATATGCTGCTTTTGAATCGTTACATGCATCGGAGTTCACAAACAATTCAAACGCTAGTTGAATTTACATCGTTCCTAGAAAGTACGCTTGATAGTATAGGAAATGACTCTTTACAGACGCAATGTTGTTACAACCGGACGAAACGTTAAGGTTATCAAAGAAGGTTTGCCCTTAAAACGAATTTTACTGAGGTAATTAGCCACGCTGGTTTTAACGTCGAAAATGCTCAGCTTGTGATCTTTCAAAATAGAATAGGAACACTTAAACGGTTTCGACATATACAACACTGTTTCGAATCTGGGAGTCACCGTTGTCAACATCCAGACCAAAATCAATGACATTAGGCAAATCAGAAATTACTGTTTGTCTTTTGCTTTTACCAAAACACCACTTGAATACAATGGCCATTAAATTGCGTTCATAAATGACTTTTGTAGTAATTTCTTAAAATACTCATGACAACTGATATGGTAAGAAAAGAAAAGTCTACACATTTAATAATAAATGGAATAAATGGTCGAATAGAATTTACTGACGTGAATGGATCTATATTATTTATCCGGTTATGCGAATCAAAGAAATTTATTAAAAGTATTGATAAACAATCTTTTGTATATACAAATGCTAATGCATAACGAACCTGTCATATGTTTAAAAAGGATTTTATGACATCGATATCATTGATAGCCAAGATCAAATTCAGTTCGTAGCAGCCCATATGTATCCGGACGATTACCTAGGGGTGGGTGCTGGACCGGGTGACAACAGACGTTAACAATAATTGTAACCTCATTCCTCATGTTGATGAATATATGTGTCTGTGTCCGATTGGTATTAACTAAAATATAATTTGGTGGAAGGTGAAATAAAAATTGATGATTAGGACCACCTTAATATAGCAATTCCAACTGACTCAAAACGGGAGTGGAATTTTTGCATTTGCAAATGGAAACACCCTTTCACTGAATACAGTCGCGCATGAAAAAGAAACACATGGATTATTTTACAACGACGCAATTGCAGTCACCAACATATCGTTTGAGGAACCTTCAACAGCTTAATCAGTGTGGAATTCTTGAAGTAAGGTCCATCCTAAATAGCGCAAAAATTTATACATTACCCTGAAATAAGTGTGTGACATTATATCCGTAAATTACACATATTTTAGTTGCATCAGACGAAATCCAAGCCCTTCAGCAATTGCTCTTCGATATCACATTATAGACGGATATGTAGATATTCACAATTACTGAATGAAATCGACGTTTTTACAACAGCTACGAGACGAAATTATGACAAGAATAGCACAATTCATGGAACACAAACAAATCTATGTATTTGAAGATGTTATTTGGAATGTTGCAGTGGCAACCACCGTTTGAGTGTCGACTTGAATGCAACCATAATAATTATCACAGGCACATCAATCGAAATTACTGCCTGCTGAAACCAAATAAGCAGTAACTTCAATGACTGGGGGCGCTAATGAAATAATCTTATTACGGACGCTTTTGAGAATACGTGTGTTTACAAGACTTCCCATGGCAGCTCAAAACAGTCTCAGTGCAATCAGTAAACTGTTTTGACATCAATGTAGAAAAAAGATTAGCAACGGTAGGTTCATTTCGTCGTTGGTATGCAAAATCACCGACGTGTCTCAGTAAAGATTGGTAACTGGGGTGATAGAAAGTCGCTTTTATTGGTTGTAAAAGTAACGTGATTTTAAAGCAAAGAAGCAATATACATTTTTCGAAACAAACAGACCTTCCAGCACAAAATATTGAGGAAAAACAGTCCCAAATGCAAACATAGCTCCATTACTGTCAAAGCAGTCAAAATAATGTATTGAAACATATGAATTATATTATATCATTTATGAAAAGCTCTCAAATATTGCATTAATCAGAAAAATGTACACCAATAATATATGTTATTAAGTAACTGAAGAGGTCAGATCTTGCCAAGATTTACCTAAAATCCGCAATTTATAATCTCAGAAAAATAATAGATAAATTCAATAATTTAGAAAACAGATAACAGAGCTGGTTTAAACACATATAAGCAGCCTAACAATAGAATGATACCTTTACAAAAGCCCCAAACACTTGATATGCATTCAACAGTACTTTAAAACATTCAGCATTAATAATGTTATCGAAAAACTATCGAAGACATCAAAATGGTTTATGAAATAATTTTAGGTAAAATTAAGGAAGAATCGAGGAATAATTGACAGGATGAAACAGCTCAAACTAGTTGATGTGACTGTCGGTGTGCCAGTTTTTCTTGTAACCGATCGGTTTGATTAATGTGATATAATCGACTTAGTTGTGTTACTAATCTTGGTTGTAATCTTGACACTATGTGACTTGTTTCCTCGCTCAGTGGCTACGAGTGGAAATGCACATGGGTTTGCATGCGAGTATGATATCAGTACAAAATCAAAAGTGGTAGAATGATTTGGCCATGAGTATCAGATATCCAGACTAACTAATATAACACTACTGTAACATATATCCAGCTGTATATTCTTATGCATACATACTTGTTTTTTAGTGAACACTTGAACACGTTCACCGAGCAATTCGAGAAAATCCATGGGTTTCTGGAATATGGTGTGGTTTGGTTGTAAGCAGGATCCTTTGGAGTCATAATAAATTGATCTTCAGCCTTACATTCTATGGCGTTCCCTTCACCGTCATGGTCAACTCCAAGACTGTAAATAAGAGACAGCTAAGGCATATCACTATAAATCATGTACAGTGTAAATTTAACCCTGGATTGGTCCCTACTCATGGCGGGTGGAGTGACACCACTAACACCTAATAAAATATTTAGAACCGAACGGAGCAATATGTTTCCACACTTAGGTAACGTCTTGTATACATATATTTCCATAAATGTTTCCGTCTGCTGCTGAACGACAATAGAAAACAATATCGACTCAAGAATTTATAAGAAGTATTCCCGGGCGTCTAAACTATGCAATGATTAGGTGCATGAAATATAATAAAAAAATTTCGTATGAACCAACTCGATTGATTGATGGCTATGAACAGTTTCACATATGGGACACCAAAAGCGCTAATCGAGTGCACACAAATGTAGAGGAAAATTGGGCGTCGTTTGCAAACTTACTTGTGTGCAAGTTCGTGTGCTGATGTGGCAGCTGTAAGATAATAATCACGTGACCGGATTACCGATGTTTTTAAATATTGGTCACATACTTCCGAAAAGTAGGCATAACCTGAAAGGAAAGAGGGGAAAAAGATCAGATATCATTTTATATTTATTAAAGGTCAGTTAGGCAAAGTGTAAAAGGAATCATCCTGATTAATATCATACAAACTAAAATTCACCAATTCATGCCAAAAATTTATTATCGTGTACAAATTATAAACTCCAATTTAATTGTTATTATTTACAATGTGCCAGATAGATTGAGTGGTTTATTTTACACAACTCACAATACAAGACACGTTTACAAATTAAAGAAAATTAAGTTATATTTACGGATGAAGACAAAGCATGTCTGGTCTGGATCATTATTATTACGTGATATCATGTATTACAGTATTCAAACACCTGACTTCCAACAAAAATGTAACTCATATAAACATGTAATCAGGTTCATGATTAAGAATAAAATTCAGATTGCAACTTGTAAACAGCTATTTATGACTCAGAATGTTTTTAAAAAATAGAATCTACACTTATTGATCGACGAATATTTAAAATATTGCTTAATGCTAATAACTATAAGATATAACTGATTGGGCGACAATTCCTTTGTTCGCTAAAGTGGAGAAATGGTGAAATGGTTGAAACTACCGCATTCAAATATGCCCATGCTGCCTGTTCCATCTCGACCAGCCTCTACTTGACTGTTGTGTTAATTTATTCAATATTAACTCATATAACATCACCTTATTATACAAATGCACAGATACACAAAATTACAGAACTTTTAGCGAAGTTTTATCAATGTTTCAACCGTATCGTATTACTCGATTCTACTAAATAAATATGTCTGGAGTGTGGCAGTTGATAGTTATTTTAATCACTGGGACATCATACAGCAGACATATAGCATGATGTCCCGCACGGTCGCATTATTCTGACACCAGGCCGACCAGTCTAAAACTAACCTCTTAATGCCGAGCTATCAGTACCATTTTTGTAAGTCTTTGATATGACTCTGCCGCGGATAGAACGACGTCTCGCATCTGAGACGGATGCCATAACCACCAAGCCACCGAAACGGTATATATATATATATATATATATATATATATATATATATATATATATATATATATATATATATATATATATATATATATATATATATATATAGTTTGTGTGACACTATAAGCCAGTTTTTGTCCGTTAAAGTTTTTAATTATTAAGTAGCAGAATGCTGTGTATAAGTGCGATTAATGTGGACAGGAGAGTCTGACCAGTATAATGAGCAATAAAAATATTTTACTCGATAGTACTAAATAATTTTAAAATCAAAATGTCTTTTTCTTTTAAGTTAACATCACACGTAATGTACTGTCTGATATAAATATGTTACCTCTTAAGAAGCTGCAAAGAGTTTTTCATTATTACAACCAAGTTAATGTATTACTTACAACGACTCTCCCCAGTTAAGGTGTGGATGATTGATTAACAAAAACGTTGAGGGATCTTTAATGCTTTAAATTTAAACTGATGAATTGTACTTTTGTCAATAACGTGACTTTTTATTTGTTAGATAATACTAAGTTCTAATACTGCAATATAATCGAACAATGCGTCAAGATTGTGTTTGAAAGAATATGCATCAGTTGCAAATATTATGGTGACATCTGCATATAATTATGGGATGTTATGAAGATTAAAAGCATATTAAAACAATCCCCGTTCCAGCGTTTTTGACTGGTGAGCAAGACAAATTTTGTTTGCATTAAGTAACGAAAGGAATAGTGAACAGATTTTTCTCACTTCCAACACCACTCGAAAATAACAATAATGTGTTTCCAAAATAGATTGCTCACTATCTGCTATTATGGTGCCGTATAGATGTAAACATGCAGCAAATATGGTAGATGTTGAGTTTTGAAACCTCATTAAATTAAAAATCCCTCCAACGCATTAATTATGAAACATAAGGCGTTGAGAGATGTTTTCATTGCATGTATGACGGAAAATCATTTAAACAAACATCTTACGTTTTGACAAATTCTGAATTGTTCATAATTTTATATAAATCGACAATATTGATTATAGTTGTAATATGAGTCATTTGAGCCTCAACTTATAAGTCTATGCTCGTTTATAGGTTAACATTCGAAAGCCTTTATATCCTTAGAAAGTTGTTGTTTCTGTTGTAGGGCTTAAAGTCATTTTTCAGTACACGATAGGCTATACATGGCGGCCAGTATTAATGGTAGAGGAAGAAACTGGGATATCCCCAAAAAGAACCACCGACCCAAGAAAAGCTACTGACAAGCTTTCTCACATATCCACATTCGCCGAATCCTATATTCGAACCCACGCAGACAGAGGTGAGATGGCAGTGATTCGTATCGAGTTTGTAATGGGTCTTTGGGATTTCGTCATACTTACACAATCTGTCGCAATACAAAATGTGGCATACCTCTAGATTTTACAATCTTTAGTATTCAATCAAAAATATAAATACATGTTACTAAAGCCATAGCGATAACGTTCGTCTTAGATTAAGTCCGATATAAATTCGAGATTTTTTTTTTATTAAAATGGAGAGTTTTGGGAAAGTTCAAAACCATAACTGATGCAACAGTTGAAATACATGTGGAGTTCCTTGTGTTATAAGAAATAACGTTTTCAACCTTGAACATCTAGAACGATAGTAGTTGTGCTGTCTGAAAAGGATTATAACCACCTAAGCGTGCATCGACGTTTGTGTACCACTGGATGGAAAGAGAAATAATAATCATTTCCGTTGCAAGTGTTGTATATTTTGACATTTGTAGAACATATTTGTTATGACAATATTGGTTTTGAGAGAGAGAGATAGAGAGAGAGAGAGTACATACCGTTTGTAAAGTAACCATCCTCATCATACATGAAATATCTGTAAATGAAATTATTTTAATAAGATGCTACATAGCTTCCTAGTTTCATAAGATGAAGTATTGAATAATTTTACATTAGCGAATTAAACATTATTGCAAGGAATTTCAGAATATGACTTTCTTAAACTATTTAATTATGAGTCGGAAGAGGAATACGTGGTCCCCATTCGGTACATTTGTGGCATAATTTGCCAAACGACAAAGATAAAACAATCACGTATGACACAAGCCTTAGCATGCTCATGCTTATGGCACAATGTTACGTCATATTAAAATTTATTCAAAAAGTTTGATTTTCAAACCATTATTTGAGAGAGAAATGGTTGACTGACAAAGTCAATGAAGCATGGTTAAATACTAGTGATAATGCATGCTGTCTATTGTCTTCATTATGTGTTATACGTTTGAGAAAATGTGTAGCATTTGGATTCCTACAATGATACTGATTTCAAAATGTAAGTTATTACCGATAAATATATTGACAGTGTTACAAAATCCATTGTGCTTACAAAAGGCAAGGACAATGAACAACCACTCCGATCATTCGAAAGCCATAATGATACAAATGGGTGAAATTAGAAAACCATTTTTCCTCAACGTAAACTCGAACTAAATCGCACAGTTTGGAAACATTGTAAACAGTTGGGCTGTCATAGTAGGGGATAGACTGAGCAGAGAAATATGTTAAACGTTATACATCAATGCATTTATTTTCTATTACTTTGCTGTTTCGTTCGCATAAACAAATCAATCAGTGTGTGACACAACATTAGTAATTTTAATATAGCAAGATTATCTTTCCCTCTCCAAGTATTACGGTTATATTCTATGGAAGTTATCAATATTGGAAAAATGTGGAACCTCGAGTACTGATATCAGTCTGTACTTGTCGCCAAAGAATAAATTTAAACGGCATGCTTGTAAAGCAGGTAGGCATTTCCTTAATTTTAGTGATAATGAAGAAATGATACCTGAGAAAGAAAGTGTTTCTTGCATTTAAATTTTACAGAACGGTAACAGATATTGACTCATTTGACGTCGATAATAATAATAAATGTCAACTAGGTGTCAACGCGTAGGCTTAAAGCTGTGACCATAATGTTCAACGATTTTAAGACAATATTATACCAAAAAATACACAAGAATGCGCTAATTGTAGTTTGGTTTCTTTTTGAAGCTAACAGTAGCATCATCATATCATATTGTTTTTGGCATGTATCTGTGGAAACTTTAGCGCCATTGTTCCATATAAAACGGAATGTGGTATAGGGTTGTTAAACCAAGTTTGATAAAGATTGTATAAGCAAAATAAGTTTAATATAAAATGAATATACCCATAAAGATACAATTCTAATATTCTAACAAAAAGGTATATATCGCATTTAATGAATCCTCAACAGAAAAGATTAGTTGTGATATACAATGGGCTAGAACGTTGATAAATGCTATTAAGCTTTAAAGAGAATGTATGAAACATTGATAATGGAGATCATTCATCAGCGTGCTTTAAACGTTGTTTCTCTTTTATGTTGGGCATGTTACCTCCATAGTCGTTATATAGTCCATATGTACGATTATACCTACCTTAAATATACTTACCTTGTAAAGAGTATTGCATGGTCGCTGAAATTGCTGTTGACAGAAATCCAGGCTGCAAAATCTTGCAGGTACTTGTAAACATGAATTATCTGCCTGCCGTCTTCAGTATTCACCACAGATCTATTGTGGTTGAAGTGTTCCATCCTCTTTATTAAAATAAGAAACAAAGTGGAGCAGGATATAATAAATTACCATCGATAAATGAAAACAATTCCTAAGAACTAAATATAGAGTTATCAGTTTTATTGGATTTCTAATTTAGTGTTCAAACAAGCTTAGAATGACATTAGTGAAAGGGAACCTAGAGCAATAGCTATTTAAATTTATTTCTTTGCAAATTAGCACATTCTGGTTTGATTGAAATAACACGGGGTATATTGCAATATTTTGTACAAGATCAAACTTCACACGTTCTGCTTTTTGTATACATTGTGGGATTTAGGATTACTTGCATGGTTACTTAAATCCAAATTGGCAAATCCTAACAATGTGCAAAACTATGGACCTTGAAAAAAAAACTATTTGACAATGCAAGTGCTACAAAACATATATTAAGCTTATTTCTTTGGCAAAAAGCTAAACAAAGGGTAACTAAAAATATACACAATTGCTACAATAATCAAGGCGTGGTATTAAACTAAACCAAGTAAAGTGGCTAAGTGTTGGGAAGGATTCAGCTACTCTTAACATTATGTCCCGTCCTCTGGATTGATACTATTGTTCTGTAACTCTTGCATGTGTGTTCCATAATCCTCCATTAGTGTTGATTGTAATGATAATTTGCTAGAAAGGTATTACAAACCTATTGTTTGTCCATGAGTGTACTTGAAGACAATTATCATTTATAAACCATAAATTATTTAAATAGCTGTTAATATGATGTTAACTTTAAACGAGTTCTAGATCATAAACTATTTTACCGTTTGATGAGTATGCAGAAGCATTTAATAGCTTGTTTATATTCATTTGAGAGCATTCGCACTTTATTTAATTTTTAGTTACAAAGTGCTCTTTGAGGACAGAAGAATATCTTTGGATTATTGAGAATTTATTAAAATGAGTTCTCGACAATGCATATGTGATACATCAAAAACTTTGGAACTTCACAACGTTCAAGGTTAATGCAGCCTGAGTATTTGCAAAATCTGGAATTAATTCATGACATTCTTTTCTTCTGAACTTGTGATGAATCTTTAGCAGTTTTAGGGATTTAATTTAGATTACTGGAAGTTGTTCTCACAGTTTTATCATGTTCCTTGGATAACTAAAATATTATTAAAGATAAAAATAATCTGCATGCTATGCTTCTGTATGTCATGTAGTTTTAGACTATGTTAGTCGGATCAGTATCCGTTGAGCTTCATCGTATCCATTTTAGGTAGAAATATGCCACTCCGTTTCCAGTATGATACGGAATGCTGTGATATTGCTTAATAGCCGACCTGATACATATTCTGAGATTTCGTTTAATATCAAATATTATGATATATTGTTTATACTCTAAATATGCTGTCTTTTTTTAAATTTATATATATATATATATATATATATATATATATATATATATATATATATATATATATATTGCTTTTCTCACTAAATAAAGCCAGTGATATTTTGTTCCGCTAAAATAAATTCTTGAAATTGTTATAGTTTTTTTCACTGTGGCCAAACTCGTTTTATGATGGTGAATCCCACATTTATGTTCCTTTCTCAATAGAATAGTGACGGTAATAATTAAATACCTCCGTCATTAAACGAACACAGTTTTATTATTTTGCTCTGTATCTCTTGCAACATTCATTATATATATATATATATATATATATATATATATATATATATATATGTATATATATATATATATATATATATATATATATTCATTGGGATGGTATAATTATAATCGATGATTTACATGTGGCACAGAAAGCTACTTCAGCGCTTATTTTGACCAATAATTATTAATAATTATGGTGTTACTGAATTATTGGTTTCTTTTCAATTTCAATATCTGTTAGGAATTTAATATCTTTTGTTTAGATTAAATTGGAAAGAACTGGATATTGAATCATACAAAGTTTATTCATGTAGTGTTTCATTTATACTATCATCTCAACTGCCTGCAACATGGGTTTCATTATCATAGAATGAGATCTGTATATCTATCACTTACTTCTATACTATATGTATGGTCACCATTGGCAATACCACGGCATGCAGCGCAAATAAATAAGACGAAAGATCTCATTATCTGAGATGACAATTAAAGAATTGATATATTTATCCACACTATTATATATCACCATGGGGGATGATATGTAAAATTTAATTGAACTACCAAGTTAACTTTTTGTTTACAAATAATTTCTGAATTGAAAAGGATATTTGTCAAAATTAATCAAGCGGAGGAAACTTTGGTACACTATTTCTAGGTGAAAAAAATTGTTAGCGGAACTATATATTTTTAGTGACGCAATTATAATAGCAATTTATGTAAATGATAAGAATTTGCATTGTTACATATTATGGAACTAACGCAGAAACAGTTATTGTATTGGAAGTTTAACTTTAAACATAAGATGTCAAACAGTATGTCTATAGTAATGAACACCATAGTACAGTTCTTACCTCTAAAATGTAAATTTCTCGTAGGGTGAGACTGATTTCTAGTTTAGGATCTTTGATTGCTTTGTATGGCAGGCTTGCCTACAACCAAATATATTTGTCTTAATATAAACGCTTAACAAAACGATACAATATGTTACTAACAGGCTTTACATACTAGAGTAACAAACATAAAGCAACACATCTGAAATATATTTTACATACTTTCAATTCAGCATCTGTAAAGTAGGAAACATTGTGATCAAGATTTGCCATCGAAACGAGAATAATTTAAGACAACCGATAACACATTTCAAACTGGACTCTGAACAAGATCATTTTTACCGCTTCGTATTGGTGTTCACATTACAGGAGATTAGGTTACAGAGGCAACTTGTAAAGAATATTTCAGTTAAAATA
Source organism: Potamilus streckersoni (assembly GCA_016746295.1). Classification (NCBI taxonomy): domain Eukaryota; kingdom Metazoa; phylum Mollusca; class Bivalvia; order Unionida; family Unionidae; genus Potamilus; species Potamilus streckersoni. The sequence goes on along the minus strand of JAEAOA010000806.1, from coordinate 1,203,902 downwards.
CAAAGACAACATTTATGTCTATCTCGTCATTTTCATCCAAGTAACTCTACTCACTTCCCTGTTAGAGGGACGAAATATAATTTAAAGTTATGTGAGATAATAGTGCATAGTTCCATCTCAAGTTTTCTTGTTTTCTTTAAACAAATATGGATCGAGTAAATTATGAGGATGTTAAAGTGTTCCATAACAACGTATTCAATACTTACACCGTTAATGACGTGTGAGTAAAATTGCCTGAGGGATCGTGCAACCTGATTTCTAGAACTTGTTTGCATCAACAACGTAAAGCTGAAAACAGAGTTAGATATTTTATCTGGATAAACTATGTTAACAAACGTTGCTTTCACACATTGTATGGAATAGATAGACGCATGAATATAGAACCGGATGCTAAGGAATCAGTATATTCCAATGTTACCTGCACAATGTTTACAAAACAAACAAAATAGGTTCAGAAATAAAAAATATGCACAATGATGCAATTAAGATTATACCGTCGGTTAAATCTAAACGTTGATGTCAGCTTCTTAATAATAAATCTAGTATTTCTCTTTTGTTTCTTCTTTAGACCATACGATGTTGAGCATAATACCAGCCGCTCAAAATATCGTTACTATTGCTTTTACTAAAATGCTCATCCAAATGTTTTAATTGAATTATCGATTGTACGTCACAAAGCTAGCGCCTCGGTGCTAGAGCTTAACTATATTTCGGTTTCTTCAATATAATCCTTTCAAAATCCATGCAGTGCACGGATTTACCATATATTGTTTTTAATTGGAAATACGATTTATATGCATTGTAACTATTTTAAAAATTTCCTTTTGATAAGCCTGAGTTTCTTTGAAAATCACAGTGACATGGGACCTTAATAACATATTCCGGAGAGTATCTCTTCAATGATGGTTAAGACTCAGTATCGTGATTATTGTCTTGTTTTCAACTTCACTGCATATAGACTTAATAGCATATATAACTGTAAGTAGAGTTAATATGTATGAAGGTATATATTTGTAGCTAGATGTAAGGATGTAGTTAACTAAAATGATAACTTATCAACTGAACTGTAGGAGTGCATTTATTTGCAAAAAAAACACTTACAAGTCCCATATGCTTGAATCGAGCATAACAGCGATCTCAACATAGTAGACTTGCTTTCGGTTATCTGTGAAGAAACAAAATAAACATTCACTTTGAATTGATCCAGTCTTATGTTGCTCTAAGCAATTAAGGCGTCCTCTTCTGATGGGGGAGTTCGCGGCATGATGTTACAATGCTTGACATCACTACAAGCTTTTTCATTGCAGAAATCGTAACTATATTACTAGAACATTGTTAAATTATTTTAATAATCTAAATCAAACATAAATTGTGCTGTTGCTTAAAAAGCGTACAATTTATAAGAAAATATTTCTTCATTATACTTATAATTTAGAGTTCTTTGAAATACTTTTGTCCATAATAATTTGCATATAAAATTTTGTTCTTGCAAAATAAGATTTTTTATGAACACGGATGTAATGTTTAGGAATATTAAAGTAGTATTATATAACGGAACCAAATTCAACTGTCGAATAAATTTGGCATTCCAATGGTTATCTTGCTATTTTTACATGTAAAAATATAATGATATCCAGTCAAACTGTTCTCACCTCTATTATATATAGATACTCCTTTCTTGGAAAATAACCTGGAATTTGGGAAAGGAAAATCCTTTTGCTCAATTGGAAAACCTCTGAGTAGGTCGTTCACTTCATGTTCTACGTTTTTCTCAACAGCTCTAATCGCTTCTGCAAGATGAGGTGATTTTTATTGCAAACCAAGAGAGTAAAGTGACATGAATCTTATATGCCTGTATTTTATGACTGAGCAATGTTCATATAAAGCAAAAACAAAAAGGGTTTCAGAAAAAGTTCCCTCGTTAGATGAACAAATGAAAGCTTTCCTTAAGTTCTCTTGATTTCGTCATTAAGTCAAATCAGGAGAAGCATTCCAACAGGAAAATGTTGCAAGCAGCATGTATAAACAAAATTTCATACCTGTGTTCGGAAAATACTTTTACCATCATTGCCATGCTGTTAGCATGCCAAAAATGTAAACAGAGTTTATACTTCGAATTATAATAAAGTTTACCAACCTCTACGTGCAAATGAAATTTCGGCTTCAACATTTTCTTGATCACGTAGAACATATAGCGTGCTTATATCTGGAACATTAAAGAAGTCTCTTGATGTAATGTCAGTCTTCGCTGGTTGGAGATCGTAATTTCTTTCTTCTATTAGTATATTTCCGTTCTAGATCAAGGTGAAGAAAAAGTATGAATGTATGTGTATATATAAACATTAGAGACAGTGGAACTAAAATAATGTTATCAGTTGATTTTAAGTAGTGACATGAATAATAGGTTTGCATGTTATTCTGTTTGAAGAAATGCTCAAAAAGAGTTTGGATTCGATATTAATGTTAGATGTGCGTCCTGTTAGAGTATGTATTTAACGATCTCAATGGGGGAATGAATACTTTTCATCTGAATTAAGCCGAGGAAAAATGGTGCCAATCGTGTCTTTAGTTGACCTTCAATTCTTGCTTTGTAAATGCAGTGTTGCCAGAGAGTCGTTATCACTAGAAAATTGTATTATATCCTATTTAAAGCGCTCAAAAAGAGGACCACCGGTTTCACTGAACTCTATATTCATCTACCAGTACAGATCAATTTCCCACTGCTCATAGTTTACCAACAAGCCAATCTCTAGGCAATACAATGTTATTAAGTACGTTCAATAGTGCATGCGCAAAAAGGCTGCAATTTAAATCTCAACAAAATAAAGCCATATGTTACTCAAACGTTGACTGTCTAAAATCTTTGAATAACATAATTTAAAAACGTTTAATAAGTTGAATTATCTATCTATAAAACGCATGTAAAGTTAATATATTAAGAGTCATGACTAATAGTCATAACATTCCGTGTTACATTATTAGTATATTATTATATATGTCTCCTAAAAGTACAGAACGCGTACTCTGAGTTCGATCACACTGTTATAAACGATTTGCTTTCTTAAGATAACAAATTTGTATAGGCACTATTAAATAGGTCTCTATAGTTATTAAAGCTAATGTTCGGAAAAAGTCAGAATTATGTGCGTTGTTTTAATTATTTTTAAATAACCTGCCATTTATTACCAGGGTATCCATCACGACCTGTTTGAAGATAACACACTATTACAACTATTATACTTACTTATATGCCACCCAAAGAAAGTAAAAATTAAGGTAAGCAACACATTGAACTAAATTGTAAACATAGCAATAATGTCTGGAAATTTGAATAAGTTTCAGCTGTGTGCAAAGAAATATAAGCATAGTTTAATGAGTATGAGAAACATCATTTAGATTTCAAGAAAGTATTATCATGTTTCTAATCACATTAATAATTTTATTTATTTGTGTGTCGATGCCAATTATGTAATCGTGTCTGCACAGCTGGTCAAAATTTCGAAACTAGGCTCATTCATAATATCAAAATTGTAACGTGTAACGCATTTGTTCTACACTGCAAGAAGTTTCGTCTTAAAATCTGGAGAACTGTCAAGACAAAAAACTAAACCTAATTTCCGTTTTTGAGGTCTTCCAAACTAACTGAAGATTGGAGGAAGGACGCGCTTTGTTAACGACTCTATCTGATATGAACTGTTCATTGAAATGTGCAAGATGTTAGGGATGCAAATGTCGTTCAGATATCCAGCTTCGAATTAAGAGGTGCTACTCCTTATGCAGTCCGCGAAGTAATGTAGATCTTAGATCTTAGAACCAGAGTGCTCAAAAAACTAGTCATTTGACACATTCAACAAATTCCGTTTGTGACTAATCTAATGACAACATTCGAACTTTACACGCAAATTGACTGGATCGGGTATGAAAAGTGGCAGATATTTGTTGTAAGCAGACCTGAGAAAAATGAGCATTCATTATATAAACATAAGACTAAGTTGAATATTGGTGATCAGTTCATTATTGTTGATGCCATTGAAGGTCGAACTGGGCTGATGATATCTATATTACTTGGTTATAATTTAACCCAACAATGTCTAGAACCAATATGCTTCTAGACTCAGTATTATTATGTTATCTTGGCAAGTACATTTTACATTGGATCTCGATGTATCAATGATTACAATCCATCAACAGAGAGCAAAAGAATAAAGCAACTATTTTAATCTTTTGATCTCGAGTATGTGGGGGAGGCATCGGATGTGAAAGGAGCTCAGTTTGTTTCACCTATGAGGCATACAGTGTCTGGGTTTCGCTGGCATAAGCACGATCCTATTGTTCAGGTTAGCATGCTCTTATTTCATACTTTCTGCGTCAACCTATAGAGAGTTGTTGACGCCTTTCCAATCCACTTGTTGAGCTCGGTGTCGACTGACAGGTTGTTGGTGATGGCATACCCGAGTTTCGTGAACTGACTGACTACTTCTAGTTTGTAGTTGTTGATGATAATGCTGTGTTGATCTGAGTCCTGATTCATTACATTGGTTATGTTTAGACTAATGTTAACCCGAATCCTTCGCATGCTTTAACAAAGCGGTCCATCATGCGTTGTAGTTCATCTTCTGTGTGAGTGGCTAGAGCAACATCATCTGCAAAGAGCATATCCCTATTAGTTGCTCATCTTTGCTCTTTGCCTTCAGTCGTACCAGGTTGAATAGTATTCCATCTGATCGCGTGTGCAGTTAAATCCCTTGTATGGACGTCATGAAGGCGTACTTAAGCAGTTCAGCGAAGAAGATGCCGAAGAGGATGGGGGTAAGGACACAGCATTGTATCACTCCGCTGTGGATTTTGAATGGATCAGACGATGAGCCATCATTATTTTTTCGTTGTAGCCCATCTGTTTTACATTTAGAATTTAACAATTGATTATGCCACTATCAGACTTATATAGCATTGGAATAATACAACCTATACAAACTATCTCTCTGTCTATATATCCTCTCAATTATCTCTAAACATATAAATAAAAACAAATGAAAACTTAAACACTTTGCAAATAATGGCAATTCCAAGCCTCTTGAAGTAAACATTCCAAATATTTAAGAATTTCAAATGTGATACAGTTGTGTTAAATTCTTCTATACATATCAATTTAACAAAACGAATTTTAAAAACTGGCACTGATTCGCTGATTTTGAATTAACGATATTTCTAGTGCAGCAAAACCAGTGTTACGAACGACAAATTAACTATTACTTGCAAAAACATCTAAAATTGTTAAAGAAATCATGATGGCTAATTACAAAATGTCAGATTGTTTATGTTAACTTGCAAATGTACATTGTAACGTCAATACACATAGGCATAGGTTATTCTACAATCGTGAATACCAGGCATATACAGGCTGTTCCCGCTTTAAGGTAGTTTGCCTATAAGATTATTTTTTTTCATACTGCACCCTGCTTTTAATGTCATGGAAAGACTGGGCCACGTTAGCAGCTTTGATGGTATCCAATTTTCGTCAGGAATTTGAAGAGTCCCTCTCTGTTGACCAGATCGAATGTCTTGGTGAAGTCTATAATGGTCAGGAAGAGGGGTCTTTGTTGTTATCTGCACTTATCCTGTAGTTGCGTGATGGAGAACATAAAGTCGATTGTGAACCTCTCTGCGCGGAACCCACACTGAGACTCTTGATACAATGTCAGCAAGCATCTGCAGTCTGTTTAGGATAACACGTGCGAAGATTGTATCCACAATGCTAAGAAGTAATATGGCCCTTTAGTTGTTGCTGTTGCTTCTGTCGACCTTGTTATACAGTTTTACGATCATGGCGTATCTCATGTCCTGAGGCACTGCATCTTTATCCCAGCACTGGCAGAGTAGGTCGTACATGTGTATGAACAGCACGCTCCCACCGTACATGATGACTTCTGCTGAAATACCATCCTTCCCTTGGGCTTTAACTGACGTCAATTTCTCTAACGCCAACCTATTGTCTTCAGCAGTAGGTTTCTCATCCAGTTAGGTCATACAAGGGAGGTTTTTAATGGCGATAAAGGCATCGTTTTTTCACGTTGTTCTCTCTCTAGTACAATTCAGAGAAGAACTCCACCCATCGCTCCATCTGCTTGCCCTTGTCATGGATAGTATCGTTTGCAGAAGACTTCAGTGGTGCTATCACTTTCTTCGTGGAACACATTGCTTTCTTATGCCATCGTACATCCATCTGATGTTTCCGATATCTACTGCTGACTGGATGCAATTACAGAGGTAAAGCCAGAAATCATAGGCGCACTTCCATGCACGCCTCTGCACTTTGCTGCTGGTAGACCTGTATGTCTGTAGTGTCCTCCGGCAGCGGGGACGCTTATATTCTAGGTGGTCACTGACACGCTCTTATTTGTTGTTGTTATTTGTCTGCTTCTTACCAAAGATTTTTGTGGCTGAGTTGTACACAGTATCTCTGATGTGGTCCCAAGTCTCTTAGGCACTGAGGAGAGATGTTCTTAACTGAGCGCCTTGGAAAGGGTGTAAGTGAATTCCTCAGCCTATTCTGGATAAAGATGACGTCTTGCTCACATCAATGTGTGGGTTACCCTCTTGTCCTCTTACAGCAAACTAGTGAATGATTGGTGTCCCAGTCAGCGATGTGGAATGTACCAATAAGAAAGTCACCCTTCATGGAAGACTGTCTCGTGATGATCAAGTCCAGCTGGTGCCAGTGTTTCATGTGGGGATGCCTCCAAAACACATTGTAGTGTGGTTTTGTCTGACGAAATGAATTGGCGATGCTGCGTTCGTGGTACAAGCATATCTCTAGTAGACCCTGCCGGTTTTCATTCATCTTCCTAATGCCAAACATGCCAAGACACAAAGACCAGGAGTCATGATTGGCACCCACCCTAGCACTGAAGTCGCCCAGTAATATCAAGTTCTCTTCCTTGGGAATTTTGGCTGAGTCGAGCTTGTAAAACGCATCATTAGTATTTGTGATGGCACTGATTGTGGGAGCGTAAATGCTACAGCAGGTTGATTGGCCTGGTTGTGGTGTGTAGTCAGAGAGATAGCTGTATTTTATTCCCTTGTTTGCAGAGTTCAATTGTCCCCAAAAGGGAGTTCATGACGACAAATTCAACATCATATTCCCTGACTTCGTGCTTATTCTTTGCCAGACGAACGTGTAGTTCTTATCTCTAAGGGATCCGAAATCCGGTGACCGTGTTTCCTGTAGTGACATGGAGTTTTGTAAGTTCGTCGTTGATGACTGAAGTCTTTCGAACATTATTGATTTCCTAGAGATCATCAAAGATCCCAGTCAGCATGGTTCCAGATATTCCAGGTACCTAACTTGAGGATTGTTGATTTCTGTCTTGCTTTTCTTTTGTTGTTTCTTGGTGCACTAGTTGCAGCCCGCTTGTCAGGTATTCGCGTATCTTAAGACCTGATCACCCAACAAGGATGTCGAACTGTGGCGGGTGGGCACCTTATTGGCTGGGATCTGCGATAGCAGTCCAAAGAGACATGTTGACCTCTCCCACCGTCGGAAGCAACCCCTGGGGTTTGACACCACGCCAGTCGAGTGGTGATTTATAACCGGAAACTATTACTTCCTGTGTTGAGTTGATGTTGTGAAGCGAAGCTGGAGTATCATCTCCAGGGTACAAGCCTATGAAGAGTGATATGGAGAAAAAGCTGTTGCTCATGCAACTGACTCTCTCTTTCCACGCAGCTGATGGATACAAGGGACAGGACAAGAAGATACGACATCGCACCAGCGACATTCAGGAGTTGCCAAGATGACATTGAAAGCAAGTCCAAATCGGCTTAGGACTCCGTCTCCGGATTTTCTGTTGGGGTTTACTCTTTTGACCTTTCCATTATCATTATTATTAATTTTATTTTTATTATTATTATTATTAGTATTAGTATTAGTATTAGTATTAGTATTAGTATTAGTATTAGTATTATTATTATTAGTATTAGTATTAGTATTAGTAATAGTATTATTATTATTATTATTATTATTATTATTATTATTATTATTATTAAATATCATCATCATCATCATTATTATTTGATATTACTTATTCAATGACCCCATGCAGCATTCTCATAATATTTTATTGATATTAATAATTTAATTATGCATCATTGGTCGCATGGCCAAATAGGAAAGTCAACTGATATCAACTAATACTCAAACAAGACCATTCAAGAGAGGAATCGTATTACAGAGCATAAATCGAAATTTGGCCTACATGAGATAATAGTTAATAAGTCGGATATATGAAATTGATGTAATATTTCGAGCAGATATGAACCTATAAAGCCACTATCCTTGCTACAAAGGCATCTCAGTAAAAACTACGAAAACTAAAATTTCGAGATATTGAATATCTTTATAAATTTAAATAATCTAAGTTAAAATATTTAAACTAGCATACTTAAACATAATTCGTGCTATACCGTCATAAATCAATTTAATCTACTACTAGGGTATTCTCATATCATCCGACATATTTGTACCCTCTATTCCAGAAGTCATCAAGGATTAACAAAAATGCACAAAACTTAGTAATTAGTCATTTTAGTCAATGATTTATAAGTTCTAACCCGATTTTCTCCAGGGAGTCCCAAACACTGTCAACTTGTTGGAGTTTTGAATAAAAACGAATTATCTTTAGCTATTTGGTTGCCCTACTGCTTGAGACAGTTTATTGTTTCAAACAACATATGTGACGTAATTTGCAGTCTTTGAAAATATCAATATTTTATTTAGCATTAACTTCTCTTTGAGCATAACTAGGCAAAGTTCCTCCTTCTTAGTTTGAACAATTTGTTTCAGAAACATTGAACGTAGACATAGCAAATATTGGACGACGAAGACTAAGCTATACCTAAATTAGTCTGAACTAATAACGATAACTCGACAGTGAAAAGACTGCTTGTTTAGATCTTGGATTTCTGTTAGCGTTGCAACAACACTATTTTTGCAGCGTCAACGACCACATGACAATCAGAATAGAAAATATAAATTAATTAATTGTTTCAGTTTTGTGCATTTTTATATCATTGATGCCTTTCGGTTTTAAAATATGTAGGAGAGTGCAAAAAACACGTGAGTGTTGGCTAATACTATAGTGGTAAAGTTTTGTAAACAAATCAACGTTGTTGCTGTTTGGGGTTTAACGCCATTTCTCATCTCAAGATAGTCTATAAATGGCAACCAGTAAAACTGGTGGAGAAAACCTCTGGGGATGCCCATTGATCCATGGGAAAATACTGACAAGATCTCAACCAGCGAAGTAGACTACTCAGCCACCAATGGTCCTAACTAGCAAGCAAAGTTATCTGAAAGCAGTGAAAATTATCGCACTGAATTATCAACCAGCCTCATACCTAATGCAGAAAATAAATGAATAATTATACAGATCATTTTAGCATAATTTCAGTCATACGATGCCTGTAATTGAATAGCATATATATGCAAATATAAGTATTTAATATATATTTTTTAATGATTAAATTTAATTAATCCAATGCTGAAACAAATCAACCCGTACAAAAAACGAAATTTTTAAATCAGGTAAGAAAAACGTACAATTGCAATTTTTAATAAATATGCTGAATGTTTAACTGGCTAATGAAACAGTAACCTTGCACAATGTACAAGCAGTCCAGGGTAGGATTTCCTTGAGAAAACTCGTGTAGTTTCCTGCAAATGATTTGTTCTACGAAGACGATGTTGGTTTGACAACTTATGAAAGATAATTTGGCACAAATATACGTATTTTCAAATTTTTTTCAAATTATTCTTAATAAGTAGAAACAGAACGAAATATTAATATATACAGAGAAATTTATAGAAATAGTTAACAAATCAAAACCAGACGAACTAAAGCTCTATGAAGGAATGAAATTTTGTAACGTCAATGTCCAGGAAAAGTCTTATGAATATATTATGATCTCTCCACTTACTCTGATTTCAACATGATGCATAAATACTTTCTGGCACATAAACCAGACAATAGGTAAACATATTAGGAAACCTAGCCTTTGGGTAAAATCAAACATATCATCGATCTTTTGACAACTGTCAAAATTTAAGACGATATATCAATTAACATGTCAATAGTACTGATTAATGTATTTGCCTTCCAACACGAGAGCACAGAAAGCATCGAACATCTCTTTGATATCCATCATGACTCATGACTTGATAATTCTTTCACAGTAATGAATACTAATATTATTTGCAACAGTTTAAGTACCTTAACGAACAAGACGTTATGGTTCTGTTGAATAGTTGAATAAAAAACATTTTAATCTTTATGTTAGTTGTTTTTAACCATATACTCTCTTTTGTGTCTAATATGAAAATAAATTTTGCATCAAAGCTGAATCCAAGACATTTTCATTATTTTCATGTTTTTCTATTGACTTAATGGATTTGACAAGTATATAATGTTTATAAACATGAGTTGATGCTGTTATGGGTTGCAAACATTATGATAGTGTATGCAAGGCAGCAAGTATATTTCATAATTGAAGTCAGCGGTAATCTCTTTAGAAGAACCAGCAGTCCACTGGTTGCTAGAGGCAGTGTTTCTTACAATCCCAAGAGGGCCAAGCCTAAGGCAAAAAGACCCACGTGGGCATTAGTTAGATGTCCTAGATTTATAAATGCTACTGTATTTATATTTAAATTAATGCACAGCCAAGAGACATAAATGGGTGTCACACAGGGAACACAAGAGACAAAGAAAAAAAGGCTAAATGAGTCACTAGTACCAGACAGACGGAATCCAATGAATGAGAACTTACGTAAAGGTACATGCCGACGAAAATAAATATTTGAAAAGGTTCATTAACAAGAAGAACAATAAAAGACTAGTGCTCCGGAAAATGCCGCGGTTCACATTCTTTCCTCTGAACAGTAGCTGACTTTCAGGTCTCATTTATACTTAAAAATATGTTTGGTTATGAGCACTCCAAACGCTTATGTTATTGAACTTTTAATATCATTGTATTTGCATAGGTTTACTATGGGAACTAAAATAATACCGTGATTCACCCTCCACTACTTTGGTCTGTAAAATTCAATTGTTTTTTATTTTTGTACAAATATTCTTGAGATTTGTTTGCATGCATCCAACGGAAACAGAACCTTCTGGATTTACATCTATCCATAATAAAGTAGTCTGCAAATGTTATGCTTGTTAATTTTAGATATTACTTACGATGACTCTGTCACACTGTCCATCTGATCGTCTGACACATCTGACAGTCATGAATGCTGCATTCGTTTCATCCTGATAGTAAGCCAGATCCTATTCAAAGAAGTGTACAAGTAGATCGACAAATAATATACAGGTATCTCAATGCTAGCAAAACAATTTTTTTATTGGACTTTACAATCGTGAGTCTGCAAAACAAAGTACAAAGTACAAAATATTGTGGCCAGGAAAAACCGAGGATTGCCGAAGTAGTCATAACATTTTGGAATAATGAAGTTTGATGTTTATTCTCATGTCAGCCAGTAAAGGTCTGCTTATATTTCTCACTATAAATAGATATTGGACACATTGGTGACATTGGTGCATATACCAACTGACGTGCAAATATGATCATTTATATCTGCTATTGGAAATCACTAAGCAAGTATTCAAACGAGACAGTCATATTTTATATCTAGGGAATTCAGGTGCAATTTATGGTACAACAGGAACTCAATACTCACTAAACTAGCACATATAGGAATGGACTACCCAGTGGCAGATCTATGTGGGAATAACATGGAAATTTGTAGCACCTCATTCAGACAACTAGACATTGTTCGCTAGGCGTGGATTTAAATGAAGATTGAACAGGAACCAAAAAATGGAAGGTAGTACTGATCTCGTTTGAATCTAGCACTTCATTTCTATCATGTCAATCAAACCGAACTGTTGTCGAATAATTTCACATTAACTGTGTAACACGACACTGCCGAAAAATGACACTCTTGTAAATCTTGATTCGTTTGGGTTATATGCATTCGGTTTGCTTAGAAATTCTCTTTGAGAAATACCTTTAACAAGATGGAGTAGAATTATTTTAATTTGTGCATTTAAATTTTGGTGTTACATATGTTCGTTGGATAGGTTTAACTAATAAACCTTTAGTAAGGTGTGCTGTGAAATTCAAACTCATTGTAAACAACAAATGGAGATGCCGAATATAACATTGTGAACTCAATTTTAGAGTCCTCTTTTTACAATAGTATATATATATATATATATATATATATATATATATATATATATATATATATATATATATATATATATATATATATATATGTATATATATATATATATATATATACATATATATACATATATATATATATATATATATATATATATATATATATATATATATATATATATATATATATATAAAACATTTACCTCCTTTTCGAAATTTTGTACTTTCTCCAGAATCGGTCGACCTTCATACGATTTTCTCAGAAAATAAATGTCAGCGTTTGGATCAATCCCATGATTCCTCTTCAGGTTTAAACTGACAGCTCGTGACCCGCGCTTCAATTCAAAACTCAGATTATCAGGGAGGTCTGAGTTAACGAATTCCCTTTTGTCCGTCTGCAAACTTGTAGTCACATCTTTTAACCACACTATTTCCGAATCTGTCGGTGCTAGAAAATGGCGTGAAAATAAAATCTGATAATAATCAAACATACGAGGGAACAAATGAATAAAGTACGCAGTAGTCATTAGTTTCTACTGTACAATATAAAAATTGATAAATATAACATTAATTAAGTAATCAGTTAATTCATAACTAAGTTTTAAAACAATTAAAAGCTGAATACTGGCGTGCAAAGTACATGCATTGATCATTTTCTGAAATCATTCAACAAGGTGATTAACGTAACTTAAACCTGCTGTTGAGGGAAGCATTGAAGTGTGTGTGAGAAGGACAGACAGGCAGAAAACAAATAATGAGGCGGAAAGTCTAAGAGGGAGAAAGATGGCTTAAAATTATCTTGAGATGATTCCCAAATAAAAGATTGGGACTGATATCACGATACCTTCTTTATCATCTAACAATAGTCCACTGTTTAACGATTCGCGGTAGTGAGTTTGTTATACGAGAACGATTGATTGGCTTTTCAACTTTTGTTCTTAGAATATAAAAATTAAAACAAACATTTAATTTGAGCCCCTAAACATGCAATGTACTTAATATTGCAATGGCTATAAAATATGTTTACAATGTTTTGGTCTATGCCAATGATACCATAAAAGTCATAGTTTTGTTTCCATGTATGAGAGCGGCTTTGTCTTTGTACAAGAGAAATTGCGTACAATACATTTTCGAAAAACAATATAAGTCGATTTAAAAACTGCAGGGGTAACAATTGTCATATTAATAAATATGACTTAGCTGTTTCCATCAAGAAGTATTTGTATATTCATCGACATGTAGCCTGGCATCTAGTCAGCAGCAATAAGTCATTATAGTTCACACATGTATAAATTACTGTACAAAGTCTCAAAATCTTCATTGACTATTGAAAATAATTATTACGCAACCTCGCAATTTGAGAACAAACAGATGTTAGTTGGTAAAAAATGGCCCTAGCAATGCATTTGATTTACATTCTTATACTATTGAGTTAACCCGGTCCAAAGTGTAATCTCGAAAGCAAACTCTTCGGGCCAGATAGTGGATTCTGCGGCTTATGGCTCATCTACTCCTGTCAATCCTACACACACACAAATGCACAAACACTTAACATTTAACAGTTGTTTGTTCTTGCCAAAGTTAAGTTGGGTATTATGCACACTTTGGGTAAATAGACAAAGACGTTTGCATTAAGACACTTTCGAGAAATTCCAGAACCCGTTACCTACCTATCATTTGACCTGGAAAAAGCCATGAATATAATTAGTGTTCATTGTCACAATGAGAGACGTACCGTTTAATTTAAATTTAGAATAAAAGGTATAGATGGCCTCGATGAACGCCTAAATGTTGCGGTATACAAATACCTTTATCAGTATATTTAGAATAGAACCGATTAGCCTTATTATCTTTCGATGTCAATTCAAGCAATAAACTTAGTGATTTGGATAGAAAGATAACTATCTTCTTCACTTTTATGACTTTACCCTTAAGCACCATCCGAAAACTTACATTGTTTACTTTGACGTCTGTCGCTGGGTTTGTTAACAATGGCAAGCTAGGAAGCTGTTGTTTTCGTACCGATTTTTCAACAAAAAAAGACATTAACTTCTGGATGCAAATGTTATACGTTGATCAAGTAAATATGAAATTTATACTTATGAAAAATAGTTCACTTGTGTTATTTTCGTGCATGTGGGTTTTTTATTATCTATTGTCGAACCAGGCCTTGAGTAATATAACAAACTACAAATCCAGAAATGTAATAGATTAAAAGACAAATGAATAATCATTACTACACTAATCAAAGTAAACACTCTGACAATATTCGCAACTATATTGTAATGCGTGTAAGCTGTTTAAGATAAACAGGAACTTATACAGATTTACAATGTTAGAAGCCAAATCATCTACCATATTGTTGCGTATAGGCTCGTTCAAGGTAACATAAAAGAAAGAGTGAAGAAAACAAGCTTTGTAAATTTTAACAAAAATAATTTATTCTCCTAGAAAAAAATGAAATAATGTAAATATGTTAAGCAAGACTTAAGGTTTACAGAAACGAACCAAATTGTTTGTTCAAAAGGTAAACATAATTTCTGTAAAAAGTTCTAAACACAGTCTGAAGTTCAGTTCCAATCCCAGAATGGCGGATGACGACGTCAGACGAATGCTAGCAGAAAATTTCCAGATTTACACAGTAAAGCACAGTTTGTATTGTTCCGTTCCCATTTAGAATATTTTCGATAAATGTCTGTCCAAATCAGTAATGTTGTTCTCCAGGAAAACAATTATTAAAAAAACTAAGTAAAATTAGCTCCTCTAACAAAAATGATGTTGTACGTAGACATACGAACAGACAACTTCTTCTAGCACAATACCCTTTTTAAGGAAATAGAAGTTGTGTAACTTTAAGATGTTACAATAAACGTCGACTGATTGTATGACTGCGAATGTGTATGACTATCGACGTCTTACAAAATACCTCAGAATATAAACGAAGCTAATACTTTGTTGGAACTATACGAGCACGGAGGACGCATGCAATTTCGTAATACGTCTGGACATTCGGAAATCCTGACCAAGTATCAGCCAATCGTTTTCATAGCTATTCCTGAATGTTTACTTGTAATGAATTTGCCATCATACAGCACGTGCTCATATGAGTCACATTTACGACTCAAGTAAACACAATGTTTTTCAACAACATATTAGGCTGATATTAGTGTAATTATATCATTAATTACATATAATGAAACAAAAATGAAATAAAAAGATTTATACAGAATTGATTCCTTAACACACACACAATTAAACTACATGGTCTTAACAATATATAGTGCAGAGAATATTAAGTTAGCAAAGTCCTAAGAAAGTTTTCGTTTTCGAGCTATTACAAGTAAGAATCGACACTTTGATATCAATTAGTGAAACTAATAATTGATTTTATAGCCTTGACAAAGATGTTACATTGCCATTTCGGGCTTTCTACAGGGTATTGTTGATATTTAGCGTGTGATCCGCTAATGGCTAATACCTTAAAAGTTAAGCAACGGGGTAAAAGGGGGCAGGAAGTGAAGTGGCAAATATATTCCATGTCCATTTTGTAATATTACATGTAAACTCAGCAGAAGACCCAACCAGCAAAACAGTTGGTAGATGGTAATTGTAGGCGCCTGTCTAGTTCATGAGAAAATAATTAATATTGTTATATTATATGAAATCATTTGATGCACCATCCTTTGCTCAGAATTCTTTAATTTCTTCCAATACACGCATGCGACTGCGTTTCAGTCGGAGATTTTCAATGTTAAACGGCATTGTGTAAAACAAATTTCCAAATAGCAGCGTTCACTAAGTACAGCACCTGAGTAAATATGTAAGTTCTAGGCACATTAGTGGTATTTATACTTACAAAATTGTGTACCTGTGACTTCTATCTAAGAAAATAAAACTGACCTAATGTGGAAAAGAAACTAAGCGCAATGAAAAACCAACAAGATTTAACTAAAATATTGGAAGATATTTGCAGTTTAACTATGTCATTGTTCTCTATTAATACTAGTACCACCGACCATAAGTCTCTCTCTCTCTCTCTCTCTCTCTCTCTCTCTCTCTCTCTCTCTCTCTCTCTCTCTCTCTCTCTCTCTCTCTCTCTCTCTCTCTCTCTCTCTCTCTCTCTCTCTCTCTCTCTCGGTATGATGTAGAACTCTCTCTTTCACACAAACACACACACACACACACACACATGACTTGGTGATTTGACTTAACTTTTATCATCATTCATAAGTTCCTGTCGAGCAAATACGCAAGCTGAAATCATCTAAGTTCGTCGTTTCATAGATTTTAGCTCGTATCTTAGTACAATGGCTCAGAGAGAGAGAGAGAGAGAGAGAGAGAGAGAGAGAGAGAGAGAGAGAGAGAGAGAGAGAGAGAGAGAGAGAGAGAGAGAGAGAGAGAGAGAGAGAGAGAGAGAGAGAGAGTCTGGCCTTTACACATTTTCATATTTAGTTACAAATAATTGAGTTTTGGAACATTGTACCATGTTTAAGAAGCAACAACAAAGCAAAATATTACCTACATCACAATATATGTACCAAATTATAACTGCATACTATTTATACATTACAAACACTAGATAAATCCCAATGACAGTGAACACGTATAATAGCGACGAACCACTTCATCTTGTGGGTTACTTGGCGTAATTTCTATTTCAAGGTTTGAATCGCTCCAAATTACTATTTTATCTCAACCGAGATTTTTAATATTATACATCCATGCTTACATACATGCATACATACATACATACATACATACATACATACATACATACATACATACATACATACATACATACATACATACATACATGCATGCATGCATGCATGCATGCATGCATGCATGCATGCATGCATGCATGCAAGCACGCACGCACGCACGCACGCACGCATGCATGCATGCATGCATATTAATATGCATATATATATATACACATTTTCATCACAATGATTTTGCTTTCTCTTCCCCTCCACTCTTATGTATAACGGAAAAACTACGCAGAAATGTGGAGTGAAAACGAAATTGAATTTGGTTTGGATTATAGCCTTGAAAAAGAAATTACTACAAGTAACTTACAAGAATATTGTTCGTCGTAACCATGCGTGTGCTCTTTAATTGGGATTTATCTACAGAATTTATCAGTGATACAAACTTGCAAACCAAGACAACAATAAACAGTAAATTCCTCGCTTACCTGGTACACATACAGTGATGTATATAATGTTTTTATTGTTTTTTAAATACGCTATAATATTCTAAAAATCTTAGAATATTTTTAACTAAATATGAAAATGTCTACAGAACCTCTCTCTCTCTCTCTCTCTCTCTCTCTCTCTCTCTCTCTCTCTCTCTCTCTCTCTCTCTCTCTCTCTCTCTCTCTCTCTCTCTCTCTCTCTCTCTCTCTCTCTCTCTCTCTGTAGCATCGTAACAAGTTTCGAGCTAATATTTATTAAATGACAAACGTTGAAGATTTTCGGTTTAGTCATCCCACGATATATTTGGACTTATGAATGATGATTAAAATTAAGTCAAACCGACCAAAGGATGTGTGTGTGCTTTAAAGTCAAGTTAGAGGGGATAGAGGTTTTATTGTCGGTGGTATCGTTGCTATAGCATAATTACGACAAATATTAATTTGTAAATATATTAAACTATTATAATTACTTCTTGTTGATTCGTCATTCTGATTGGTTTCTCTTCCACATTAATTTCCCTGAACTGGTATGTAAATGGGCGCGTTCATGTGAATGGCATAGCTAGCCATTTGTTTTTGCAGGGCTCTACTCTTATCATTACAACCAACTTACATGTTTATATGATATTTATGCATTATATTGATTAAATTAAAAACTAAAAATGAAAACAATCAACTTATCAATCCACTTATCAATACGCATTGGTGATTGTGAATAGCAACAAAAGGCATATAACTACATTTTGTAGCGGACACACTCGGGGATATTCATTCATTCTGTCAATACACTGGTTCCTGTAGTAAATCTAAACTTCGTTCATAAGGCAAATCGATGTGTTTGATTGTCATAAAAATAAAATATATGTACATAATGTACGCTATATCAATGTCTTGTTGTATAAATTTGTGATTTAAAGGAAACGAGGCAAGCATAGTTTCCTTGAAATGAAACAATTATACATCTCACATATATCACTGATACTGCATACATACTATATATATATATATATATATATATATATATATATATATATATATATATATATATATATATATGTATGTATGCATATATATATATGTATGCATATATATATATATGTATGCATATATATATATATATATATATATATATATATATATATATATATATATATATATATATATATATATATATATATATATATATATATATATATATATGTGCATACATACATACATATAATACTACATCAAGGAAAAGAGAGTCGTACCTGACCGAACATAGATCGAAAAACAGAAGACAAGTAACAGGACACCTTTCTCCATTTCTCACTCCAACAAAGACAGTCTGGCGTCTGAGGAAATATTGATCGGATTAGTACTTAGAATGAGCGAATGTATACACTAAATGTGGGCTAGATTGTGCAGTTGTGAACTAGATTATTCTGACCAGGTTCAGTTTTTACACTGAAGCTATTAGTCAGAAATCGTACAATTATATTGTGTAACGGCATGATGCAATAAATGGTGTGAACAAAATTTATGATGGTCTTTTCGGTTAAAGGGCTGTAAATATTAAAGCATTGAATGAAGTGCCTGATTGTATGAGCAATTTAGATATTTTAAATTTACTGTAAACAATGTTTCAGTCATTTCGTTAAGATGTCTACAGTATGACAGTTTCTAGTGATGTCTAGCACTAGGTTATCCTATGCTAATATTATTTGCTCAGTGTGTTCAGTGGTAAATAATTGGGTACGTTGATTCTGTATATGTTGGCATTTATTCTGAGTTAATATATAACTTGATTGTATATCTTGAACATAAATAAAAAACATTGAGTTACATAATTAAATACAGTTCTTTGAGTGACCTCGCTCATTGCCTAAAGTTCATGTATAGATGAGAAGTTGACAAATGTAAAATAGTAATTGCAAAATAGACCATTATTGAAGAGTGTACAGGAGGAAGGCACAATTGCAAATAATATATATCTTGACCTAGTTCGTAAACATCACGAATTTAATTAACAACTTTGCGTATTCAACTCTGACGCGCGTGGGTGTGTGAGCATCGGTGGGCTGAAGGGGAGTGAGCGATATTGACATCAAATTATTGAATCGCGATCCGAACAATATAAGTAAATCGTAATATCTAAAGAAATACACATCCAATAATATACGATAGCTTCAAGTATGGAATTAAAGACTTGAATCCCATTTGTTTGTTCTATATATATTAGTATTGTTTATACTACTGAAAGATCTTGTACCGAAATAGCAATCTGCACAACTTATAAACTAAGAAAATATGCTGATGAAATTGCAAATATGATGCACATGTGATATTTTAACAATAATCTAAGAATCAAGACCGAAATCATCATGTCAGTATTGGATTAAAAAGCGAATTTTAGGGTTGCAATAAAAAAAATCAATATAATCGAGATTGTTAAGTAAAACAATCATAATCCGCATTCCCTGTCACCCCGTTAATTATCACAGAAAAGGAGTGATCGTAAATATGGAATATCATCTAAGGAAAGAGTGCACAGAGATATTACGTTTGAAATTTTGTGCGAAAGTTAGAATGAGCGATAAAAATAAAAAATGTTGATATAATGATTGCATCTGATTTAGGTTTAATCATTACATACATCGACATCAGAGAATTGTTATCTTGACCATCAAAAGCACATAAGTCTCATGTTAAAGGATATTTCAGATATTATCATGACTAAACGATAAAGGTGTGAATACCTTGAAATTATGATATTGCATCTCATACAATCTATAAAATTCAAAATGGGACAGTATACACATCGGATAATGGCAACTTAAAGCAAATTACCTGTCTTTGAAACGGATATAGATCGCAGTTTTCCGTTTGTTGCTTTAAGCGAATTATGTCTTTTAAAGAAGAATTTATTTTTGTCTGTGTTTTAGTAACTTTTTATTTAAAAGTAGGTTCTTATTTTACATAATGTTGATATTACTTTAAATATAACTGAAAAAGGCATACTATCCTAATCTTTTTGACCCAAAAGGATGTTATGCACACTCTAATTTTTGTGCACAGCAAGATTTAGATTAAACTAAATTACTGATACTGTATGATAGTTTAAATATTCGCCCGTTGCCGTAAACAAAACGAATTAGTTTTGATATTATTAAATTTGAATGATATCCCTCCTTTCTGTAACTGTCTTTAAGACCACAAAGTCGTAAAACTGTGGCTTGTTTCAGAATCTGAATTTCATTAAAACCTTTCAAACACATTAAAATATGTCTATAGAGTTTAAATTACTTTGCTTTGGAATTTTCAATGTCCCTGATAATATTTTAGATTTTGACAAAAGTTTACTGAAACCAGCAAGCTTTCATAATATCATTTAAACTTTGAACTTTGTTTCCAATCTTCTACAGGAAGTATTAATAGTCTTTAAAAGTGAGCTTGCAATATTGAATGAACGTTTCAGAAGCAAAAGCATCTTAACAAAGCAAGATGTAAAAATGGTTTCATTATTCTTGGAGATGAAATTGGACACGATAGAGCATTGGGTTTTGTAATAATGTCTGTCTCAGGATTTGATAAGAAATCAAATAGAAAACTATTAATTTTAAAACGACCATAGATTAAGCAAAGACCAAGAAAAACAAAATAATGCTAATTAAATATTTTGAACTGCTTTTTGTTGTGTGCTTATAACCGATGACGTTATAAACAATTGTTAACCTGTCTTTAATTAAACGTAATGTCTAGGACGACATACAACTGTTTAGATGGCAAACAGAAGAGCAAATGCTCCGTATATTCTTCCCAATATTAACTTAGCGCTTTAGGAGGCGTCAACCCCTTTACTCCTCTCTACTTCTTTCTCTTAGTGATATTTATAGGATATTTAGATGTCTCACCTCTAGCTTTCATGAACGTCTTGTATTTGACTAAAGTAAATGTTTTCTCTTTTGTTCTGGATCAAACAAGTTCCTAGAAACATTATGAAAGAACGGATATCAAAATCATAATCATAATCACCATGTTCAATTAAGATTGAAACACTAAGATACAAATTATTCGATAATATGCATGCCACTTTCTTCTAAATTTTTACTTTTGTTTCTGATCAAGTTTGTGATGTTCAAGCATATTTATTATTTTAACCACTCAACTGTTTATTTTATATGCCATTATATGTTTTAAAGTTTTTAACGAAACAATGAATACGATTATTTTCATTCCTTTTGTCTCTACCGTCTGAATGAATCTTACTTTTTGTTAGTAAAATTGTTGCTACATTTAATTAATCTGTTTATTTCGGTTTTCTTTAACAAACTATACTTAAAATTATACTCAGATTAAATCAGGAGTTTACAAATTGAGCGTCCTTATTTGGCAAAAAAGTTTTATAATAATAATTACCACATATGCCTATTCTTTGATAATGGTGGTTTAAGATTAGCCTGTTTCGTGTCTTTTGGCAGATATTTGATGTCATTTTACTATTAACAAACAATAAATGATTAGATAGATTGTAGGCAACTAAACATATCTCTATATGAAAATCTTTACTGTTAATTTGAAATGAAACAAAAACAAAAATTGAATGCCACAGTTTATACAACTTAGCAGATATTGTGCTCTTTATGCGTATTGGTATTATCTAATGGCATACCAAGATCATGTGGCATTGACCGCATTTGAAATGTACTCAGAAAATATAAATAAATGTAAATAAAACAAATACAGCAAAATTGATATAGAACATAGTTAACTAAAATTTTAGCATTGAAAACATAATGGTCATTTCACGTTCTTAACTACGTTTTACTGATAATTTGCGGATATTTGTAACAACTGTTTGTCAACCACTCCATTGATTACATTAAAGTTGCAAGAGCACACTGATGATGATGACGACGACGATGATGATTATTATTTTATTATTATTATTGCTTTTATTATTATTAGTAGTAGTAGTAGTAGTAGTAGTATTAACGCCCTTTTATGATATAAAAAGCGCACTTTTCCATCCGCGAAGGCGGCGGTTTAGACATTATTAACTTTAAACACACACATGCACGTTCACACTCATGAATACAAATATCAGCAAAGCAATGTAGATTTAATATAATATATTTGCATGTTCCGGTAGACCGAGAATCACGCACTTAACGTTTTCTTTTCATTGAGAAATATTTGTAATTTTTCGAAGAATGTGAACATGTGCAGAGGAAGTTTGATTTAGATCGTAAACATCGATCAAAGATGTGATCAGCACATCCAGTATATACAATCCCGTCCGTGACAATACTGAGGTCCACGGATGCAATTTATAAGACAGGAAAGCATATATTATTTGGTTAGGTATGGTGTGAGTACAACAAATACTGATGATACAAACACGAGGAAGAACTTTTGAATTTTTGCACAAAAAAATAAATAAATGCAGTTAAATGCATCTACAACATAATGATAATAATAATAATAAATGACAACAACAACAACAATAACAATAATAATAATAATAATAATAATAATAATAATAATAATAATAATAATAATAATAATAATAATAATAACTGCGCCCTTGCAGCTATAATGTAATTTTTGAATTGGTTACGAAATTACAGGCAGATATAATTTATCATTTAAACTTATTTCTCGTCTTGCAATGATGATTAGTTATTAAATACTGAAATTTAGTTAGCTGGATTCTAACTCAAAGCTACCAATTTCATTACTGACATATATATTAGGAAATACCAGTGCGTAAAGTGCACTAGATCAGCTACGTTGCATTAGCTATGCTATTCATTATTTATTTTTCTTTCATTTTAGATTTACTATCGTGCATCTCACGTAGTGATTGTTACTTGACAAAACCTCTCCCTCTCTTTTACACACACACAATTACACACACACAAATTTATATATATATATATATATATATATATATATATATATATATATATGTGTGTGTGTGTGTGTGTGTGTGTGTGTGTGTGTGTGTGTGTGTGTGTGTGTGTGTGTGTGTGTTAGAATCCAGCTAACTAAATTTCAGTATTTAATAACTAATCATCATTGCAAGACGAGAAATAAGTTTAAATGATAAATTATATCTGCCTGTAATTTCGTAACCAATTCAAAAATTACATTATAGCTGCAAGGGCGCAGTTATTATTATTATTATTAGTAGTAGTAGTAGTAGTAGTATAATTATTGTTGTCATTTTTTATTATGATTATTATTATCATTATTATTATTATTATTATTATTATTATTATTATTATTATTATTATTATTATTGCACAGAGAGAGAGGGAGAGAAGGAGAGAGGAGAGAGAGTGCAAAGTTCACTAAATTAAATATCTGACCGCAAATCTGAAGAACAAAATAAATGTTGAATAACACAGTCATATCTTAGACGATATTGTACTATTTATGTACTGTTATTGCCTAAGAGTATGCCAGGTTGAAGTGGCATTGACCGCATTTGAAGTGTAATGAAAATCAAATACATTCCCAACAAGTTTGAAAAGTACATGTCCTTCTTGATTGTACCATGCCAATTTATGGATAGTTTTTAGTTCATGTCTGCGCCTCTGGACGAACTCATTTAACACTGTCCTGTGTAAATTAGAAAATTACGTTCTTAAAACAAAAATGTATTTATTATTACTAATACATGGATAAATGATCACTACGCGCCAAAACTTAGCTTCCACCCTTAGACAACTTATATTTTAG
This sequence comes from Potamilus streckersoni, assembly GCA_016746295.1. Classification (NCBI taxonomy): domain Eukaryota; kingdom Metazoa; phylum Mollusca; class Bivalvia; order Unionida; family Unionidae; genus Potamilus; species Potamilus streckersoni. Next base: position 1,179,733 of record JAEAOA010000806.1, on the reverse strand, counting down.
CATAAATCTATTCAGCATCACCGACTATGAATACAAACGAATACTTACGACATGGCAATATTTTGGGTGCCAATCCCTCAAAAATTATCATGATGTCTATCGCAAAACAGATGTGCTCTTGCTCGAGGTCGTGTTCGATAGTCACAGACAACCACGCATGAACCGTTAACAACTCGATCCACGCTGATATTTCGCAATGCCTTGGTTATCGTTGGATCTGTTCCTCAAAACGAGTCAAGCACATGTCGAGCTGTTCACAGAGCCAGAAATGATTAGAAAATCACCAAATATGTGGTTCGAAAGGGAATCTCTATCCTCAGAAAAAAACAAGCCGTCACTAACAACAAAGGTATGACAAACTATGATTCAACGAAGCCGTCAACGTTTGTGATTTATCTCGACATGTGCAATCGCTAGGGATTGACCATGTCACAACCCCTCACTACAGAAGGATGTCACTGGATCTTTGCAGAACAATTTCTTCAAGAAAAACAATCAAGTTGCCATGACGACGTAGGATATGTCGACTGATTCGATCTCTTTTATTCAGAACATCTACGAGATGCTCACAACGATCATTCTTTCTGAGCGGCACGACTTCTGATTGATAATGAAATACTGACTCGAGAACATCTTAACTAAACAGTAGGATTGGAATGAGAGGCAAAATTTAAATTAAAAATAAACATGTGCCCAATCCCATGAACAAAAACAAGTACATTTTGGATCATCATCTACTCGAAAAAAAACTATCTAACACGGTCTCTTGCTCAATAAAGTATATCTTTCTCTCCAGTTTCAACAATATTTGTGCATGTAAATCGATATAGACTTTAACACAAAACATCTACTGAAACAACTTCAGAAAAATTTTTGCAAACTCATAAACTATCCACCATGTTTACGTTTAAGACTCCTCAACGTTCTAGAAGCAAGACTAAATAGACATTGTTAAGTGTATTTACTTATAAATGTGACAAGATATGTCAATTCCTGTTATCACATGTCAAAAAAAAACCCTCAAATTATTGAAGAAGTTCATGCTATTCTTTGCATACCGTCATGAGACAAGGTAATTAAAATGAAAAATAATTTTGGCATCAACAAATATTTTGTCATCATTTAATTATTTTGTAAAAAAATTTGTTGCAGGAATGAATATATCTGATCTCAAATACTTTTCTCCATATTACGGTTTAAAGATATACGTATCAATTATAAAAGATGCATCATAACTATTAAAATGATTTGCTACAACTTCAGTATTTAATAACTAAATATCTTTCCAGCTATAAAATAAGTTATAATTGGAATTGCACGTCGTATATATGTAACCAGTTCAACTAGTACGTCACAGTTGCAATGGTGACATTAATTCAATGCGTTGTACTCTGTATATGGTATATACCACACAAAACACACCATTCTATCCCGTGAAAAACCTTAGGCACTAATTGCTAAAATTATATTTTTACGGTTTGAAGCCTTGCTGTCAGAAAATACAAAACAAAATTCAAAAATAAAGATCTGCTTTGGAATATTTAAATACCGTTTAGAAAAATCCCAAAGCAAACAATTAAAAACAAATATTATTGACTCCTAATTATATTGATTGAAAGCATCTGATGACATCACACTTTACACTTTGCGAAACATGGTTTCAAGGTTATAATAACTTGGTAAGACATCGACGAATATTGTTGGGGATTTGAAAATTGAAGAATTAATAAAGAGCATAGTTATACCTTTAATAATTAATGGTAGAGGATGGAATTTGTATTTTCCTCCTACTGTCTAATCACATAACATTTAAAAAGACAAATCACAAATATATCTCCAAATAAACGTATTATTTCTTAACTCTATTGTCCAGTTTTGTTTCATATTTGTAATATATGCACGACCTGCTTGCTTACAGAACGTAGGGCTGTAATGACATTTTTCTCTCAATATTCCAGTTATAGTTAATTCTAGCCTATGCATTGTATATTGGTGGAACTTCATTCTTCCTGACAAAGGGAATAGATGAACTGTAAACTCTGAACCAAATAAAAATTGAGTAACATACTTAACACGTCTCTTCGTGTCAATTTGTTCTTTATCTAAGGGTAGCAGATATGTATAAGAGAGTCTTTACTTTGGCATTAGTAAAATAAATATTTAATGTACAGTACAAGTGCTCAAAATGTAATAGTAGAGTAGGATATTAATTGCGAATAACATTCTCCCTCATCTTTATGAGTTAACTGGCAACTGTGCTCAGGAATTAGTATATAAAATCCTAGCTTTCTTTGTTGCTTTTTTCTACTGACTGTGCTAAATCTCGTAAATATAGTTTTTTATTGATGTATATATGTTGGTTCTTCAATTTTCACGTGCATTTTGTTAATCGTTGGGAATCATCTAATCCTTACGAAAAATAAAAGACTACGGCCTATGTTTCCCTTCATAGATTCTGCTTTTATTGTCTTGTTGCTATAGATGCCTATAGTCAGTCCTGTGTTTGATATGTGTATCAATCTGTTCTGTGTGTTTGCTTTTTTGTTTGTCTAAGGACGACATCTAAGTTTAATCCTTTAAAATTCAATAATGGTTATTAGAGTCTTGTGTTTTTATTTTTTAAACCATAAAACTTTTAAAATTAAAATAATGCCTTTCGTTCGTGTCATTGTGTGTTTGTATGTCATGCGGTTTTTCTTCTCTCATAGCCACTGCTCACGCAAATTGATTTAAGTGTACTTAGGCCTGGCCATGCATATACAGGGCCGTACTTCCTTTATTTTGCAGCTAAGCTGCACGAACACAACCTTTATTTTTTGTGGTTAAAATGAAATAAATTGTTTTAATGTATTTGCAAAATTAAATCAAAACACATGTTATTTATAAATAATATGTCATAAATATATCCTTTACTTTTGCCAAACATTTAAAAATCCCATTGAAACCTTCATAAAAGCATGATATATTGTAAATTTCCCTTTTCTAAAGGTTCGAATTATCACACAAACAAGTTCAAGAAATAATGAAGTCATGGAATAACTGTGATAATACGAATTGCTTTGTGTATATCAATGGTATATTTATTTATTTATTTATTTATTTATTTATTTATTTATTTATTTATTTATTTATTTATTTATTTATTTATCAAACATACCCACAAACATAAAAAGGGAGGATTTTAGTTAGAGTAACAATCACTGTGAAACACATCTGAGAGAAAGTCTAAAACAAAACAAAAATCAAAACTGGATATCTATTTTAGTATATATTGTATTAGTGTAGGAACTGGTATTGCCTAATGGAACAACAGGGTGATGATACATTGACGAAATTCGATAAGAACTTGCAAAAAGAACATACGTGTCTTTTTTTAAAAGCTATTGCATTAATATTGAACCGAGTTAACTAACATTTCAGTATTAATGTGAAATTGCAGATATATGTAAGTATGTATCCACTTAACGATTACGTTAAAGGTGTAAAGGTGTCTTTACAAGGCATTATACTCTGAAATTGGTTTAGACCTGAGATAAGTAACAAAATGTTTAAGCTTTAGCTTTCTGAAGCTAAATACACTACTAAAACCTTCATGTACGTGTGTAGAAAATTGGTATAACGGACTCTAGCTGCTTTGATAAATTTAAGCCATCGGTCATACATGCCTCTTTTTGTTCAACAGTCCAACTCTTAGAAATCCAGCAGATCACATAAACCTATTTAAATACTAATTGTATTGCAAAATGTTCCGGAATGTAATGGTTCCAATGATAACACAACCAAACGTTGCGAGGAAAATGATTTAAGTGACTAAATTTATTGGTATTATTTAGTCAATATAGTAAATAACTGTGTTAATTATTCTCCATAAAGTTTATTAAAATATCCTTCTTACTCTATGTCTAGAAAAAACAAAAAAAAAATAAATTGAGAGGCACAGTTAACACATCTTAGCAGATATGCTCTTTACGTCCTGGTATTGCCTAATGGTGCAACAAGTTCCTAAGGCACTGACCATGTTCGAAGAGTACTTGTAGAATAAATATGCGTGTTGATAAATAAAGTTTTGTCATCAATATTAACCGGGTGAACTAAAAACTACACTATCTCAAACTCTTCGAGTATTCAAATCCATTATTTAAGCTCTATATTGGTTTAGTCATAGTCTCACAATTTTTAGACGTTTGCCTGACATAAAATACCAAAAAAAACCTTCTACAAATAAAATATTCCTGTCAGAGTTACTTTGGCTAGCGCATCTAATATCTGTTTTGCCGCAGACCATTTCATCTTCAGCGTAATTTATAATTCTATATATTTATAACAACGCACTATTTATATTCACTCATCGTTTTACACCAGGTCTTCGTTCACGTTGTATACCCTCCTTTTCCTAAATGTAACCATTTTCGCCTTTTTTAGATTTACCTCAATGCTAACTCTATCACTAAGGCTTCTATTAAAAAGTGGGTTTACGTGTCGAAAAACACTTACTTGTCGATTGATAAAATATAACTGGAATATTATCGGATCTATGACTTTCCTTTGTTTTAATTTGTAATTTATATATTGTCATTTTGATGACATTAAGCAGCAGATGAAGGTAACAGACCACTTGGATGACTTTTCAATTGTTTCAAAAACAAAGCTTATTACCAATGATGAGATCTCATGGGAGATAGCGTTAAACCAAAACCTCCAAATGACCGAAAGATTTCTCTGTATTGGTTCATTTTGTTATTTTATCTTTGACTCTTTGTTTTTATTTTATGATGTGTTTCGTTTAGTCGCCGGGTCACTCAATATTGGTCCTTCACCTCCTCTGCTGCTGTAACTAAATAACTGTGCTATATATAATAATTGGAGAATCAAACTTAGCTAGATTAGCTCGAGTGAAAGTGATAATCATGAAGCACCAGTAGCATATGGAGACAATATTAAAGCTGGTTTTGTTAATAATGGCATTATGGCGTTGTTTGACAGTGCTATGTACATGATTGATGAAGAAATGTTGAATTAATTCTAAAAGACGCCGACGTTGCCACAACAATATCTGGCCTTGCAAGATAAGCTGGAACTTCAGGAATACTTCTGATCATCCACTAAGCATACAGTTGTACTCGCAATAATAACTAAAGATAATGATGCAATATGGGGACAGGCTGGTGATGCTGGTAAAATAATTCTTACTAAACTTGTATTATGGATGTCAGTATTAACTATATTGATGAAAAACAAAAATTAATTTCTTGTACGGATCAAGGTGGAAAATCAGTGTCATCTTGGATGGCAGCAAAAACAGATGCTGTAAAGAGCACTGATAATGGTTTATTTACTTGGCAAATAGATTCTCAGCAAGGAATCACCGCACCGCAATATATATATATATATATATATATATATATATATATATATATATATATATATATATATATATATATATATATATATATATATATATATATATATATATATATATAGTTCTACAAAATCAGGATTCTTACTACCTTTCCATGAAGAAACTAACTAAATGATACAAAAACTAACAGCAGCGTCTAATTGGTGGTGTCTGGAATTTGTCGCTGAAACACCACAATTAATTACTTAATTAAATAATAAGGAAATAAACCTCAATCCAGTTTCAACGTCACAGATACAATCACGTATGTGAATGTCTGACCGAACTGATATTATCTTTGACGATTATACAGTAAAAGTATAATAATATCGCAGGCGTACTGTTGTTTTTGATTTAATTGTTTACACATGTTTCTGCTACTATTGTTGGAGGTGGATCATTATTATCAACAATAACAATGACAGCGCCTGCAGTTGTAACAATTCTCGTTCCAACTTCAACAACTATCGCAGGCATTCTCAGTATTATCGCCAAGAAGATAGCTACATGTAAAAATACTATACTACACGAATATGAAATAAATTATTATATACAGCAACAACGGCGTATTCTAACCTATTGTCACATCTTTCGTCGTATCACAATGATGGTAAAATATCTGATGAGGAGTTCGCAATGAAAATGAGAACTTATAATGATCTATTTCTTGACAAAAGCCTCTGAAGAAGTGCACGATTAAAAATTCTCGATTTAAAATAATAATAATATAATAATAATAATAATAATAATAATAATAATAATAATAATAATAATAATAATAATAATAATAATAATAATAATAATAATAATGGGTCTTTGAGTCAAGAGAATTATCGCAACAGATCGTCACTAATACAGCAACGTCACAAACTGCAATATAATTATGTTCGACCAATTATCGGACAAAGAAATAGTCCTAGCACAATTGCGATTTATCAGATATTTGATCACAGCCATTCACAGGATTACAGCCGAAAAATTATCTGGTATTAGCAAATAAGGATAAACCTGACGGAACTCTTGATTGGCAAGTATTTAGCATACCCATGGGCAGTTATCAAATGAAATAAATCATCGATGAGTTTCAACGCAGAATTAAATATATAACAGGTAAAGAATTTTAAAAAATAGCAATTATTGCTTACGAACCAACAATATCAGCGGCTATTAAAATAAATTCTTCTGATTATGCATTAGATATTTATCAAAGTTCGATTAGATTCGTGTTAGAATTGCATCAAGTTAAACTAGTTAGTTTTACACCAATATATCAAGGTCCACCAGAACCACGACGATCTGATTTCGTTAAGACAAAAAATATTTATAAATTTTCCAGAATACCGAAAAATGTATCAATTTATGGAAAATCCTGATTATCATGGTTATACAAATTATACCAATTTATAATAAATTTCATTCAAGGTAAGAAAGATACAAGAAGAACATCAACAATCAATATTGGTAAAAATTAATCCAGAATCTAGTTTAATTAAATCGTGGTATGAATGTGTGCTTAATGATATACAATATTTATTTTCCAGCATCAACACGTTTAACGACGATGATTTAAAACATCAGATAATTGAAACAATGCAACATTTTGATCAAGTTCCATCAGACATAGAATATATGATTAAGGCAATCGTTGACAGACAAAATCGTTAAACGCACTGTTAGATATATTTTTTATATTGATTTAGTTAATGAACACGGCCCAATTCAGCTTGCAAGTTATAAACGTTTATTTAAAACAAAATTTATTAAATTTTATGGAACTACAGAAGAACAGCTACCAACAGTTATAATTCAGGGATTTAATTCTGAAGAGGGAAAGGAACCAATTGATGATCTTATTGATGAACACTCTAACAGAAATATGATTCATGGAGAAATTTGTTCCCATCACCAATCATTCTTAAACAAAAATGATGATCCATACAGTCGATACCACCATATCTCACCTGGTATTGTTAATATAACATCAACAATCGCAATCAATCTAGTATGTGACGTAATTGGAAGCAGCTATCAAGTAAATCTTTCAAAGTCTAGCAGGGCCTAGCAAGGATATATATTATATTCATTCAGTCCTCAAAACCCCAAAGGTGGTTAATTGTGTCTGACCCAATTAATCCCGTGTATCTACGTGTACATAATCCGTTCTAATCAAGAATACATTTCAAACGTACTGATCCGACAGGACACGTTCTAGATTTAAATTAGAATTTAATATTAATCTGTATGTACGCTTATAGACCGTCATCGTAGAAGGTCCGGATAAATATTCCCTGATATAATCTAGGACACAATAATCTAATTCTGAAATTATACTTTTGCTGATGGACTTAAAAATGTACTCTGATTACAACATAGTTGCAAATTCTTCAACCGGATGGATTAACAGTACTAGGAATTGCTAAAATGTGAGTAAATAATCAAATTTCCTCTGATAATGTATGCAAAATAATAAACATTTTAGGCAATTGTGCACATAAAATGAAGCGAGATAACCCTGCCGAGCAAAATCTCTCTGTATAATAAATTAGAAGATTATCTCCCTTGTTACAGAGATGATTGATAAGATCACGGAAAATGTTATATTTTCCGTACAGTTTAACGATAATATTTCAGTAATTCAATTGTTCCCTGTAAGCAATTAGCTGTTATTGAAGCACCAGTTTGTAACAGAGTAGGATATTTATGCACCTTTTGACACTCAAGACCTCATGAAACCATTAAATCACGTGGGCTTCTATGTGAGTGAATTACAAATCAGAGTTATTTTAGCTTCTTACCTGTGTGTTATCTACACGTATTTTAATCTCACATACTTATACAGAAACTGTAATTTATTATAATAATAATAATAATAATAATAATAATAATAATAATAATAATAATAATAATAATAATAATAATAATAATAATAATAATAATAATAATAATAATAATAATGGCTACTAAGCAGGAAATATCTGAAGGCAATATTGCAGCTGATGTAGGTAAAGATAGCGGAGTTGAAAGCAACGTTAATGTGAACGGCAGTGTGATTAGATCTACGAAGACAATTCACGAACAATCTATTACGGATTAAACTAAATAATCAAAAGCCTTAACCAGTTTTATATTTCATAAATATTGCGACTAGGTTTACTTGAATGCCGTAGTAGAAAAATTAGAAACATATGCAGAAGAATGTGTTGATCTAGAAGTGGATAATACCATGTATATTAGTATTCCGGCTTCATGGTCTGAAGTTAGGTAATAAGAGCGAAAAGCAACTTTTGTAAAATTCTACAAATTTATTTCAGTAGAATACAAAGTGAAAATACGAAGAGAACTTAAACAATCCGAATGAATAAAAAAAATCCCAATATTTCTATCGCCAGCCCTAATGAATCAAGCTGCAATCAAATTACAGTGGTGTTTGAATTAGGATCTTGCGCTGGATATGTTGATTTGCCTGGTGTGGTTTGTGATGTGGTGTTGTGAAAAGTCTTTAAACGAATCACGGTAATATAATACAAGATGTCCTTGTCTGAACTCACTATAATTCCAAATCAATGTCCTAGTTCAAGAATATTGAAAAGCACTTTGTATTTCCAGTGAAAAATAGTTGGAATAAATAATTTCAACCAAATCAAACAGTGAACTCAACAATAAAATTGATTTTGTTTCATGATCTTACAACACAAATGAGCAATGTCTAGACAAAGCCCTATACTGCGACATGATGGAATTTTTAATTCTAGCACAATGTTTCAAACATTATAATAAAGAACACGATAAACATAATGTCTCTGACTCAGACCAAGGAAATGATCTTATATTAAACAAAAATGTAATGGTGTAAAAATTTGTAGGACAATTTTGCAGTATATTTTGTTGTGGTGAGTGGCACGTAACAGTTGAGACTGATGTATAAGTTAGAATTTTAAAAAAAAATGGTAGCTAGCGACAGTTGACCTCTCTTGTTTGAAGCATGAATGGTTAGATTCATATATATTGCAAAATGTTCTCCCAACAACATTTGAGTCAAAACATAGAAACGTTTCAGAAAACTTTGGCCATTTGAAACAAGTGTCATGAAACAAAATTTTCCCGAATATTTATTAATAAAGGCGTTCAGGAGAAGATTATCCGAATTCCGATGGCAGTGATGAAATGTTGGGGGTTAATGAGCTTATTCTGATTGGTTACAATAAAATCGAGGGCGTGTGCATTTCCAGACAGAATTCATTACTCCAAAATGTTAAGGTGTTCATGAATTTAGTTCCTGAAAATATAAATATTTATTTCAAAATTGTCTAAAGACTTATGTCGGAAAGTGAGAGACGAAAGGAGTGCCATGACAAGTTAAATTGCTCTTTCCTCTTCCGTCGTGTTAGGAAGCTAAGAAGAAAAACCCGTTACATTTTGGATAAACAATTTAGGAATAACATATGATACATCTGGTCTAAAAGAGGAGCGATCCATAACATTGCGTCAATACTATTTATATGTCTGTAAAAGTCATTGAGTTGTAAGTGAAAAAATATTGTCCTTTGTATGCCTACATATAAAATTTCAATATATTCTTCTGTAGTTATTAAAGGGATGCTGGCTTGGTGATACGAGCATTATTGACTATAAAATTATCAATTTTATTTTCTTATTTGGATGGACATATCTCGTACATTTTGAAACTTTTGTATTTCGTAACCAAGTGAAAACAAAATTTGTAATCAATTGCATTCAACTAAGTCAGCTAAAGTATTGATGTATGCTAGCGGCATATGGTCCAAGATAACACATACTGAGGTGGTAAAAATGTTATTACCGTATAAGTGAAGATGTTTATAGGCAACACATACAATAATATTATAATGTTGGTTTGGAATTTATTTTCTGCTACTGGTCCTGACCTGTCCATGTCTTAAGCGTGGTATCAATCAAATCAACAAATAAACTATACGTGCTATGTGGATCAGTTCTTGAAGTTATTGACAGACGTTTAAATTAGAAACGGTTTACCTTTATGACAACATCTCTACGGTCCTTCAATTTAAGCAAATAGCACAACATAATAGGATACACATTCCAAACAAACATATTTGAATTATTGAGATCGATACGTACGCTTAAACCACCACCCAGCACTAATCGCCACCTATTGGTATTACAAAGGCAATGGTTCAGCAACCGAAATAATTTGTACTTTAGCGTTATATTGAAATAACAAATAGGTGCAAGAAAAGCTGACATACTTGAGATAGCAGAGGCGTTTGAACAATCCGACAGCCTATTGAGGATAAAAAGCACCGTGGTACTGAGTATGAAAAACTATCATAATTTTTATGGTGAACAAAACCGTCCTGCATTTGCTGCACATGTTCGCTACGAGCACAGCAATCACTAGTGCCTGATTTCAAACGTCATGTCCTTAGCAGTAAATTCAAAACTCACGAGGAAATTATTCCACGTACATTCAGAGCAGGTAAAGACGCTCAAAAACGGCCAACAAATATGATTCCAGGAATCACACTCGTCGATGCTGTCCATACAACACAGACCTGCCGACAAGAAAGGGTGTGTATTTTGATGTGTACATGAATGACTAATCTTGACGAAACACGTTTGTCGCAGATCGATGTGTTTTAGTCACCTAGTAACGTAAAAGCATCTCCCAAAAGAAAATGAGCACCCAAACAATATTTGCTCAGCATTTGATTCAGAAAATCTCAGCGATTATCACGATTTATATCAACGTTCTGATGTGCTGTTGCTTGCTGATTTGTTTCATAAATTTAATGACACTGCCTTGCACATTTACAAGCCCGTCCCTGGACATTACTTTACATCATCAGATATGGATTGTGTGGCCTTGTTGTCCAAAATTAAAATCGCTTACTTTGACCATTGTTTGTATGTTGAGAAATCTCTTCGTGGCTGACTTTCAATGGTGATGTCAGATATAACGCATCAACAACCGAAAAATGGGGGAATATAAATCAGATCCGCGTCGGTGGTAACGGATATAATTCAATGCCTAATATATCCGAAACTTGCTGCATTAACTCGTTTTACTCTTGCTTCATCGGCATTGGCTAGTTGTTAGAATTGGATCTTATATCCAGCCATGTACCGGGCCAAAAGTTATGGTATCCAGGAATGTATTTCTTATTAGGATATTTACTCCATGGTATTCCAGTTAACTTTGTTTATGCAGCACTAATATCACCTCTTACTGTATCTTTTAAAACAGGAATGTATGAAATCGGAGGTTCTCACAAAAGTGAACTTTATGTTCTACATCTAGCATAAGTTTCAGCAACTGATACTCAAACAATACGTGCTTGATCTCTGTTTTTTGTGCAACATACTACACATTATGAATATATGGGTGTATTGTATACCATATTTTTCAATAGCATCACGTAATAGGAAATTCACAGATGTTTTACCATCATTGATTCCTGAGCGCAACCTGGGCATTTAAAAATAGAACTGCAAGTGCAGATCACGTCTATGTTTTTCCATCTATTATAAAGCATTCTTGGTCATTGAGGAAACACCTGTACAGGAAGATGGTTATGTTTACACGACCGATGCCCGAAATGAATTTTATCAACAGCCGAATTTGTGTTTTTCAACAATGCACGTTATTCCACTGAGGGAAAAAAATCGAATCATATCTTGACAAAGTCACCGTTACCACGACGATTATTGGATTCGCCAGATAGTGTGATGATTACGGACAATGGCTGGTCTCACAACGGTTATTTCCAAGGATGCAACTAGTAATGCAGTTCAAAGACCATATACAACAGCTCTTCTTTTGATTCATGTCCTGTTGCTCAAACCACAATAGCGCTTGACACCAACCCAACCTTTAACTTTGGATTCACAGCGTCAATAACAACTTCTCTGTAATTCATTGAGGTGTTTGGTGTGCAACTCCTCGCCATATATTTGGTTTTTGCAGAATTGTTCGCAAGAATAATTTTGGAGCTAAACATACAGTCAACTTTTTCTTTAAGAATAATGCCAACCATGCAATTTGGTTTATAGGAGGTGTTTGTGTTATATTGTGTTTGTGTTTACTACAGGTTTCTTGTTAACTTATTCCTTTTTAATTGTGGTCTTCACAAGGCTGCCGTTCTTAAAATGTGGTATATAATTATACACGTTCTTCATCCATCAGAAAATACACCATTTTAAAAAAGCATTATATAACATGCTATAATACATTTATTACACTTGAAAATTGTTTGGAGGCCAGTCTTCTGGTAATATCCTACTGCTTTCAATACTTTCTTCTCAGATATTTATGAGTTGAGAATATGATTTGTGTCATTGTCTTTGCAATATCAAACATATTTTGTCATGCTTTTCCATAATATTTCTAATATAAGCCCTAACATTCGTGTCTGATTCTCCTTTAGATGGATTCAGATTGATTTTAAAATAGCTGAACCAGTTCCGTTTTGATACCACATTGGGCAGTGAATTTTTTAGTAAGGTTCTCTTGTATATCGAATTTACAAAATCCCCAAATACTTTTCTATATTTACTTTTTATTTCCAAAAACTTTCATAACATATCTTATACCGATTCTACTAAACTGGCTGGATAAATTGTTTTCCTTGTTCAAATCCATGCATTCCATGTTTTCCATGACGCTTTAGGAATTTTTGATTGTTTACAATCTACTTTAAACCTGTCTGCGGCATTGTGTAATAACATAGAAGCATGCCAATAGTTTTTTCTATACATCATCTGTAACTATAATGGATTAAAAGGAATCTAAACTGTCAGTGTAAAGAAGTGGGATTTATTGATTACTTCAATGTGCAAGACTCTATTCGTCTTACACGTTTTGAATTTTAACTGTGTACAACAAAATTATAGTTTCACAGTTAATAGTCTATACACGTGATAAAATAACAGTAAAATAGACTAAGTGCACCTTTTTAAAATTAGAGACAACCAACTCTCCAGATAGATTTGACAATGGAATTCGAGGCAATCTGAAGCAAAGGATTTATTTTTCTAGTCTTTAAAACTCAAATTAGTTGTAACACAAGTTTGCATCTAAAATATTTTTTGGTTCTTGTTTTTGGTAAATGCGGTTTTCTTTTAAGGCCCGAGATAAATAAATATTTAATAGTGCTGGATTCAAAACATTTACTTTTGGATCAGCTTTTATCTGAAAATATATCCTGCATTTTCTCACATAATTGTTGACATTGCTATCATAATGAAAAGGATATAATGTATATCAACGTAGACAGAAAAGACCTGCTATGGACCATAATACATCCATATACTCATTCATCTATGTATCTACATCTTCGCCCATCAATCCATCAGTAAGTCAGTAAAGTTTTGGAGTAGTTTTCCATTGTACTATTAATTCATTCATGTGGGCTTGTATAAAATATTCGACTCCAATATTTAAAATAAAATTTACAATTGTCACTTGTAAGGAAACTGTTTATACCGCCCAGTTCTTCATTACAGTTATGAATGAATATCCGCAGATGTACTGTCATATATATATATATATATATATATATATATATATATATATATATATATATATATATATATATATATATATATATATATATATATATAACTGTAATGAAGAACTGGGCGGTATAAACAGTTTCCTTACAAGTGACAATTGTAAATTTTATTTTAAATATTGGAGTCGAATACTTTATACAGGCAAAGTGTTATGGGGTGTTGCAATGACATTTCTGTGTCATTCTGTAAGCAGTGACATTTCTTTAGCGTGTGGGATTAGTCGTTTCAGTGTTATTTAGATATTCATATTGCAAGTACAAACTCAAATGCACATTTATGATTCTTAGGTGACATTTTCTGCACGCGTCTGAATCGCAGTGAAGTTAAGCAACTCTATTCGCAGATGCATTTGCATAGTTATTACATATACATACCCATCTAGATCTTGTACATTTGTATAGAGTACAAAGTTACAATTTCAGCCTTAGATGACTGAAGTAATATTTGAATTTCATACCAGTTTCTTATTTACACAAGTTGGCAGTAAAATGTTTTGTTGTGAACTTTAATGGCACAATTAAATTTCAACAGTAACACATTTATCAACCATAGCCCTCATTCATGAACATGAAATGTCTCTAACACACACAAACACACACACACACACACAAACACACACACACACATTTACAGTCATCCTAATTAAAGTAGCGTTGAAGTTAAAAACTTTGATTGGAACCAATTTCCTCAAATAAATCTTTCTTTGTCAAAATAGTTTATTCATGCATAAAACTCTTAAAAGCAACGATACCTCGCAAACTGCGGTTAATGTTTCTTTCTACTGTCACAATGCCAGCAACATTTTAAAGAAAACAAAAAAAGTTCTATATTTGTTATTCACATATTGGATATACTACATTTGTTTCTGTGTAAATATGTCGCACAACAAAAGAGTTTGTGTATCTATTACATTAATTGCGCTATATCAACTCTAATAAAGTTATGTTTAAATAATCAGACATGAAAAAAATTGTTTATTGATAGTGGTAAATATATTTACAAAGGAACAGACATTAGCCCGATGGAGGCATTTTACCGACCATAAACGATAATAGGACAAATAAATATAAGTTACTGCTTAGAAAAGGTTCAGAATATTGGTCAAGGATATTCGTTCGGAAGGTTTTAATTGCTTGAATATTAGTTCAGTCAGCATAGGCATGACATCAGTGTAATATTATAGTATCACAACTTTTATTACAACATAATTAAAATTGTTGCCAAACAATATGCAAAAGTCTATAAAAATCCAATCAGCCGAACCGATTTCTTTTCATTAAATAATCTTCAAAGAAAGATCTTCAGTTTATTTCATGTTGCTATAATGCAAGGAGTAACACGTATATTCTGCTTCATTTTGTCTAGCATACTAAGAGATTTCTTCACGCCTATCGAGAAACGTTATCATTGATTTCTCATCATGATCTTAAAAAAGTTTCCGAATAAAATTTCAGACATAATTACCTGTATTTCTGTTGGAAAACACTGCAGCAATAAAGTCATGTATCTCAAGCAATAATACCTATGTATTCTATGCTTGACTGCCAAAACTGCGTGATGTCCAAATTATATAGAAAGAGTAATTTATTTCCATAGAAAACAATATAAAAATTTGTAAACAAGACTTACAGTTTGTGAATATAATTCAATATTTGATCCTAAGTTTGAAAACACAACTCCTATCACTAAATAGTTCTATTAGAATCCAGATTCGAATCTCGACGACATACAGATTTGAAAGGCGATAACGTCAGACGTGGTCCAATGTATGAATATCAACAAATCCTCATTTGAATCACTGTGTTTGTTTCCAAATAATTCCATAAATTTACATGAATAACTTTCGAACTTTTTATATAAAAGTCAACATGTTGAGTTTCCAGAACAACAAAGTAATAAATAAAAAAAACTCAGATAAAAACAAACAACCTGGCATCAAAAACTTGTTCCTTCAAGATGCTAAACGACTCTGTAAACAAATTATATTAGGAGTTCATATTTAAACCCCAAAACATCAAATCAAGTCTCTTACTACAAAAAGTCCATCACGTACGCCAACGTATCCCACTCAAAAACCAATAATTAAATAGCGTTGTTTACACATAGTGATCACGCAGGCAAAGCATGGGCCTTGAAACTGACAAATCATTTTTACTATATCTCAGATAAATAACATTTAATAAAAGAAAATATCTAATTACTGAAAATGAATTTCGAAACCCGTTCAAATATTCATTACAATAAAATGTAAAGAAACAAAAATAAAATAAAAATAACTTTAAAACTTTCACACAACCAATATATATATGTTCTGTCTGGTATATATTTATAATTATTTGTAATACAAAATTCCTATATACCTTGATTTCTTTCATAGGAATCTGGAACAACTGTGTATATTTATGAGAATTAATTACTAGGTCGTCATGCGAGTGTGTCTGCTACGCACGAGCTTATATAACACCGATTCAGTGCCATCATTTTTTTGGTGATGCGTGCTTAGTCGTGACGGTATATGGGTTGGTGCGTGCAGGCAAGGCGATGGGTGCCATTTACTCGCGGATCTAGGTTCGAAACTCGGTAGAGTACGAATTTAATTTCTCTAACCTGTATGATAGCATTGTTTGTATTAAACTATATATATATATATATATATATATATATATATATATATATATATATATAATAGTAATAATAATGTTATCTTCACTATTGAAACACCTGAAGATTTCAACAATCTATCTATCTAGACCAGAATGATATAGTAAGCATTCAGTGATGATCCGGATATTCGGTTAATTTGAGTAGGAATTAATTTAATGACATACATCAAATTGCTATGACAATCACATTTCTGTTACAATTCTATTAATTGCCAATTAACTGAATTACATTACTACTTGTAATGTACCTTCTTCCACCAAACAAAACGAAAATTGCTCGACATTACAACTTTTTTAATACTTCATCTTATATTACAAATTAAATTACATTTTGATCAACTGATAAGCACATCAATGTGGTTGTTTTTGTCAATGATGCATATAACTCAAGAGTTGCTGAACATTGATCACAGATGATGACATGAATTCTTCTACGCATTGTGGCAGCACAGCAATATATATAATTTAAATAAACACAAGTTGATAAAGTTTCATGACGGAATATTTCATCAGCTGAAGGACTATTAAAGATTCTATCCGAGGCAAACCAAAATAGTAATAATATACATCTTTGTGGTATCTAAATAAACAAAGCTTTTAAATGTTTTTGTTCTTGAAGCCCAATCTTGATTTATTTATCAAATATAATATGTCTATTACTTAAATGTAATAGTTATACTTGCAATAGCAGATACACCAAAACAGTTTTATGACAGACGCTAAAGAATGATATTCCCATGTATGGTACACGTACAGAAATATTTCTAAAAGAACAATTAGTCAAACTAAATGGTTTACCACTAATGATCAAAGTTCCCTAATCGTGATGCTAACCTATTTTAAAACTAAACAAACAAACAAGACGTCGAATAATTTGACCTTACACTTACACGTTCTGACCATTAAGCTGCCTTTCTTTATAAATGGCTTCTATCGTTTTGACCCAAGCATAAATAAATTTAAGGTCTTCAGATTCGATATATCCCCTCATATAAAGTTCGTCATATAACTGTTGAAGGCCCAGAGAAATGTTTGTATTAGAAAGCTCTGACAAAAGATTTGTTAGTAAATTGCTTCTCAAGTACAAATCATTTTCAGCATCGAGATCTTTCAAAAGGTTATGAGGATTTCTGTCTTGCCGCACATATGGTGGCGAAAATATTAACTTTATATCGTCCCTGTGAAAAAAATACTCAGCAAAATAGCTTCTCCAAATGTCAGTAACTCTTCCATCCACACTGATTGGGAGCGGGATGTAGAAAAATGCTGGCTTAGCCCATAATGTTGCCTGAGCATTGAATGGAGTATATGATCCTCTTGGGATCATAATGGGCTGATGGCTTCTCAAAGTAGCTTTAAAATCAAACGGATTGTCGCGTGTCAATCTATAAATAGCATCAACATCTGGTTGCTTATTTGCCAATGATTGGATGACACCAATTGTCATGGGAGCATATGATTGGCATAATCTTGGTGTCACAGTGGGGTTACGAATTTCCTCCAGAGGGAATCCTCTCGGCCATGAATACGTTTCATTGACACCAAAGTATGGATAAGGGTTAATCAGTGTATTTGACCATCCCGAACATGGAATTAAATAACTGAAATTAGTCTTTTCAATAAGCATTGTCAAGTTGATTATACCAACATTATCATCATCAAAATCCCATATATACTCGGCACCATGGTGAATGGAATAGACATAACCAATATTCTTTCTTCCGAAGTGTTTCCAAGGTAACGTCCTTGATATCGCAGGATATAACCTGTCATGATCAACCGGTTCCAGAAATATGACATTTTTTCCCTTATATCCAAGTTCAGACATATATGAATCCCTAGACTGTGTTTGAATGTCGGCAACTATAACCACGCACCATTTGGTGTTCTCAACTATGTAACGAACGGATTCTGATGGCTTAAAAATTGTTGTAACTACTGCCCAATTTTTACAATATCTCTTGTTATCATCCACAAAATATACATCTTCTTCAAATACCAGATTCTTTGAAACTGTGCGGAACGGCTTTCCAGAGAAAAGAGTCTTTTTCGAATCCGCCAACATAATTTCTTTCATTGGGTCCACGTTTTGTATTGAATTTCCAATGTGTATATTGTTGGCACTTGATGACTCCATTTTGTAATTCGTCATGCATTTTTCATACCCACGTAGATTCATGATATATGTTTGATACAAAAGAATGAGAGAGAATATAATAATCACTAAAACGTACTTATTTTCTGTCCGTGGATTCATTGTGTTGTATGCAACGGTATGTTCTGATTATCAGGTACGCATTTGTCCTCACTATCACGCTATCAACTGAGCTTCGTGGCCATAAATTGGAGTTTTCAGGTTTACATTGCGGTGAACAATTCAGTATAATCGATAGCTAAATCCAACACACGCTATCAATCATCACCTTTACTTTATTAGGGGGTAACATGTCCTATCAAATTTAATACCCATCAAGATCGAGATTTTTTATGCTAGCAACTTACGGAAACAGTAGACTGACTCTGTTTTATATAGGCAAGGATTATGTAAAGAGTATGGTCACTAAACATATAGATGCTTGATTAGTTCAGTAAAGTCAAACTGACATTAAAGAAAATTCACGACACAATTCACGTTCTGGAGATTCTTGCGGTATATAAACGTTTGACTTTGTCTGACGTTATAGGTCGAGTCAGATACACAAAACAGGTAGCAGGAGATAGTTTCGTAAATTGACTCACGTCAAGTTGCAGCTTAAGGACACAATTTAACTTTTCTGCTAGTATTGTTTGATAAATGAAGATGAGTATATATTTTGTGAATTACGAGTTTAGGTATTGTGTTGATCCTGACGTTGGTGTGCAGTATGTATACTTTAAACTTTAATTTTTCAGTACTTAGACAGTTATATACTAATTTCGCCTAGGAAGCAGTGCTGGGCACCCTTAGCAGTAGCTTCGTGTGTTCAAGACAAGTAGAATATACAAAAGCAACAAAAAAATCCAGCCTGTTTTCCATTGACTTAAACTGTTTAGGGCATAAATTCCATCCATTCCACCCCAAACAATACCATTGTTTGGCAAAACCATGCATCACAATAAGGTCGATAAAGAAGCTGTGCAAGAATTTAAATCTTGTTTGTAAATATCTCTTATTATCTAGAGTGTTGTTAACCTTGGAAGAGGAAAATATAAGTATATAAAACGCAAATTAGTGACTTTAGTTTAATCGTAATCCTCTTAAAGTCAAATTATATGACTCAGAGTTTCTTATTAAGGACTTTTAACTTACTTTAGTCTTCTCTAATCACGCAGGGTTTCTTCTGGCGTGCTTTCTAGTCTTCTGTAAACAATTTTCGTATTTTTTTTTTTGCATAGCAATGTTACAGTACATTGGTTTTTACAGCACATGATACCCACATGAACTAACATGTTATTGTAATAATAATAATAATAATAATAATAATAATAATAATAATAATAATAATAATAATAATAATAATAATAATAATAATAATAATAATAATAATAATAATAATAATAATAAGAAGAAGAAGAAGAAGAAGAAGACTGATAATAATAATAATAAGAAAAATAATAATAATAATAATAATAATAATAATAATAATAATAATAATAATAATAATAATAATAATAATAATAATAATAATAATAATAATAATAAATATAATAATAATAAATATAATAATAATAAAAACCATGAAAAACATTGTGGCAAAGTGCATAAAAATAGATGATGTTACCTTTATATGAAAGTCAGAATCAAGGATAATAATGGAATGGCAGCTGTTCCTCTTCCTCCTATTACTACTGCAACTACTGCTACTACTACTACTACTACTACTACATCTACTACTACTATTACTACTACTACTAGTAATAATAATAATAATAATAATAATAATAATAATAATAATAATAATAATAATAATAATAATAATAATAATAATAATAATAATAATAATAATAATAATAATAATAATGTACAAATTGTTCTGATATGGTGGAGAATGATGGAAAAACAATTATAAAAATTAAAATAAAATTGACTATTTTGTGTTGAGTCCAATATTTCTCTTTTACATTGACACAAGTAACCACCTGCAATAAGTTTTTAGAAGTTAGAAAACTGTTGCTTCAGATGATGGTTACAGTAGCATGTGTGCCTCATGTCTCCAGCAAAAAAACTAACTTTTTAATAGAAATATCTTATAGCAGACAAACACCTACTAAGATCTCAGTGTGAAATCTTGTAGCATTATGTTTAGGTCATTAAAAAGTATAAATAGCAAAAGGTAAAGCCTTTTACATCAATCAATGGAAATACATTGCATGTATGGATATATATATATATATATATATATATATATATATATATATATATATATATATATATATATATATATATATATATATATATATATATATATATATATATATATATATAAGTATACTTAACCCTCAAAGATAACACTCTAAGACCACTTTTGATGAACCATAACGGGCAACCAGTTTCCAGAGTAGAACTTAGTACTATACGTACTTTGCTTTTGTGAATTTTACTCGAAGCTTTATAAGTCCCATAGTTTCAGTATTGGGCCCACCACAGAGGCTGCCATAAAAAGTTTTCAGTGACAACCAAATAAAGGATTTAGGCCACTGGAGATCAGACGCATTTAAGAAATACATCACGTTAGGCTAAAGGGTCTCAACTTCGTAACACTTCAATCACTTTTTCTATGATCACCATTCCACCGCCTGTGATACTTTCTCTTTTAGGTCTCGTGGGTTTCACAGACCTAGACTCCTGGGCATCGACCGAGCTCAGCTGGGATATCGTTCACTCGACCAGGACTAATCTGCATCCACCTGACTATTCGTACGCTAGGAGGAAATGAGGGTACTCTAAGAACTCCAGTAGACCATCAGCGCATTTCGAAAATGAACGCATAAGTTATAAAGTTTCTTCCTAATCCTCCATACATGCAAAATATATGCTAACTATAGGGGAGTATGAAGATGCTGTACTGCCCCAGCACTACTGAATTCATCGGTTTAATTTTGATAAGCATTTATATTTTCTTTTCTTTGATGCTGATCATTTTTTTTTGTTCTTTGCCCTCACTCCTTTTTGTGGCTGCCAGACATGCAACGATCTCTATTTGCAATATATCTGTGTATGGCGATTGCAGCTTCAAAAACTTTCTGTATTTTACGTTATGTCTCATTGTTAATTTTTTAGCACGTTTACTCTATAGACTTTGTCCACATAGTTATATTATGCTGGGGGCTCTGAGTGGCCAAGTGATCTAAAGCACTAATCGTTACGGATCACTGCCATCGCACCTCTGCGTGAGTTCGAGTCCAGACTCCGCTAACGTGAGTAGGTGAGAAAGCCTGCCAGTAGCTTCTCGAGGGTCGGTGGTTCTTCCCGTGGCTTTCCAGGGTTCTTCCTCCAGCATTAATACTGGCCGCCCTTTATAGCCTATCTTGTGCTGAAAATGGTTTAAAACCCTACAACAACAACAACAACAACAACAACAACAACAACAACAACAACAGTTTCCATTTCCAATTTTTCAACGCAGTCATCGATTCGTGACAATACCAATGATTTGTTTTAGTTACAGTGTTCATTTTTACGTAGTCGTTGCAGATGCTGACATTATTATCTGGTTATCTGGTTTCCGCACAAAAATACATCGTGAACTTTAGTACATTTACTTGGTACTATAAATTCGTGCTCTAATAAATATTGAATTTCTTTATTCATTTTTCAAATAATCCTATTTGAGATGGCTCATTCTGTACAGAGACAGTTTCAGAGATGCGTTGTCTACGATTTGTTAGATTTAATATGAGCCTATTGGAAACAAATACCCATATTGAAGTAGCAGTTTTTGTTTTGTTTTGTTATGTTTTATATTTGTTTTTATTTTGGTTTTTTCTTGGGACTGCATATGTGATTTTTTTTTCTAGTCCAGATTATGCAATAGTTGGGAATTCCGATGATTGGTTACTAGCAAGTCAAAAGAGGCCGAATTCATTCCATCACTTAAATCCTCACTGTATGGGATAGGTACAACGAAATGAATGAATTAACAGGGTTATCCCTATAACCGTACAACTTTAACATATGTAAATTAATACTGAAGTTTTTGTTTTCACCTCTCAGGAGTATAAATGATATCACTTACTTTCGTTTCAATTGTATAATGACCATTAGTTTGAAAAGGAATTCCAGACATGGGCAAGAGAGCATGAACTATGTAACCAGAACTAAACTTATTTCCCAAGAATTTTTGTCATATCGCAATTTCATTTTTGAATGATTAGAGTGAAAATCAGTTCTTGCTATTTCACAAGCCTGGGACAACTTAGATCTCAAATCATTAACATAATCAAATAGATAATTTCTAAATCTTCAGTTGTAAGATGTTTATCTTCTAAATAACTTCAATGATCCACGGACAGGTATGTGTGAAAACTAGTTCAACAGGACTCAATTCTAATAATTCTTGAGCTGATTCATTGACAACAAACAATAGTAAATACACTTCCATAGACAGATTTGGGAAGACAAAATTGTGTGAACATAGTTTTTTCAAAGCCTTCTCTATGGTTTTATCTTCTATATTCCTCAAAGGAATTGCCTCTTGTTATCTTGTAGACGCAAATATTATGTTCAACAAGTATTGGTTGCCTGACTTGGTTTAATGCAATGGACCGATACGGTCTACCATTATTCTACTAAATGGTTCATCAAATGCAAGATTAGTTTGTATAATGCTCTGAGGTATCTTCTGATTAGTATTTTCTTAGATTTTGATAAATGTGACAAGAGGTATAGAATCTACAACCATCACATTTAATTGTTAACCATTAAAATGATTAAAAATCTTTTGATAAGTACTACTGGCACCTAAATGACCAGCCCAAGGGATTTTATGGACTAGACTAAGATTGTCATGTATATACAACTTAAGAACAATTATTGGATTGCTCGCTGACCACTCTTCAACAGAAGGTACCTCAGGTTGCCTCCATTGTCACATAAGGACCCTATGTGTATTAAAATAACAAACATGTAATTATGTGCCTTCGATTTCATGAACAGACCTCTGAAACGGACTGGAGCTTTCAGGAGCTTGTTCATATTCGACAATGAGTGATGTTAGGTTGTCACCATGATTAGAATAAAGAGAATGATTTGTAAAAATAAATAGGATAGCTGTTATCTTCTGAAGGGCCATTACCTAGTTGTAAATGAATACTCTTGATGGGCAAAGACGAAACTGTTCCGACTGTTATGGGTCCTGAGACTCAGTCTCATATCAAATTCTCATGTGGAAAGAAAACTTAATAAATTAGGGCTCTAATCGCTTTGTAAGAATACTTTCATTAGATAAAGACTTCTCAGAAAAAAGCAAATTATCTGATAATGAAAGACTCGAAGAAGATCCTATGTCCCTTACAAATTTAGTCGCGATAGGCTTAGCAGAATTATCCATTAGTGCTATAGTCCCTTTTAACATGAATGGTTCGTTTCTACATAATAAAATCAGACTAGGGTTTATTTGACCCAGCACTCAATACATGACCGTGACCCGAAATTCTTATAAATAATAGCATTTTGAATAGGTCCATGTTGACTCTGGTGCTTACTTTTCCATCTATAGCACACCAAATTAGCTTGTCCTTTCTTCTTGGAATAGGTACACAGGACGAGATAAGGATTTATAATCAACCTTATCTAAAACTTCATTCACATAAGGCGGGCCATATTTAGATTTGAAAGTGCTCATATGAGACTGAGAACGGATTCTAACTAACAAAAATAAGTGCTGAAAAGAAGACTATCGACAAATTAAGTTTTGTGAATCAAGGAACAATAGTCAGCTGTAGGGGCTACAACTTCTAAAGGTTCGACTTTTGCACTTCATTGTAGGTCTTCAACTCAATGTGAACGCATATCTTGTACTCCTCAACTAATCTGAGCTGTCAACTTTTTTGTAGAGCACTGCCTCTCTCTAAAGAATAATTGCTATTTGTCTCTTGCAAATCTAAAACGGACCTGTCCAGGTTCTTTTTCATAGTTTCTAAACCTTTTGTCGATACATCTCAGGTACCGATTCATAACTAAACTGACAAGAAAGTGTAAATTTTACGTGCTTTGCCAACAGGTACACTTTGTACAAAACACATTTTAATCCTCTCTTGGCCATTTCGATCTATCAATAATTTTTCCTATATGAGGAAAATATTTATTTACCTCTATTTCTTTAAAAGGAGCAACTAACATAATATTTCTGATAAGATCAAAACCTGAACTTGGGTATAAAGTAGGATATGCGATTTCCACCTGCCAGAAAATCTTTTGTTTAAATCTAAATTGAAATGTCTCTCTTCCTTTTCTCTTTCTCTGGGCATAAATACAGTTATTTATCTTTCCATTTGCAATTGCATTAGAAAATATTCGCTTTCCGATTATGACCCCTTCCTCTTTGTATTTGTCCTTCGTCTTTCTCATCTTGCATGTATTTCTCTTTTTTCTCTCTTTCCAATTGCATTAGTCTCTTTTTTATTTCTGAAGCTGATTTTGTCAATTCGAATGTTAGACTGATGCACTCACTGGTGATCTCCATATTTCTCTCCGCTTATGAATCATGGACTATAACGGCTGATTTAAAGTAAAGGATACAGGCCACAGAGATGAGATGCTTCCGAAAGATCTTCGGCATCTCATACCAAGACCATGTCACCAATGAAGAAATTCGGCAAATATTCAGAGAAGCCTTTGGGCCTCACGACCACAGAAACAAAAATGTAAACTGCAGTGGTATGGGCATATCTCACGAACATCAGGACTTGTCAAGAAAAGCCTGCAAGGCACTGTACAAGGAAGGAGAAAGAGAGGCAGGCAGAGATAAAGGTGGAAAGGCAACATTCAAGAGTCTACGGACTTGACACTGAGCGACTAACTGAGAAAGACGGAAATTGAGAGGAATAGAGGAATCTGGTTGTTCGGTCGCATGCGGTGCCCGAACGGTCTACCAGACTGCGGGACTGATGATGATGATGATGATGATGATGATGATGATGATGATGATGATGGTGATGGTGATGATGATGATGATGATGATGATGATGATGATGATGATGATGATGATGTTTGTAAGATATTAGTAATTGTCAGTAATTTTATCCTATATTTCTTGAACATCAATTTTACAATAATTAACTGTTATGAATGTTTCTCGTATTATGTAAGTTTGGTCCTTAAATTATTTACTTTGTCTAAGCAGTAGAAAAATTTCTATTGTGTCGTATTAGCCTCTACTTCATCAATTTGTGTGTTTGTCCTGTGCTCAATATATTTTCGGGAAATTTTAATACTTTGGCATATCTCCTGCTCTTTATTGTACCGTTAATAAGAACAATACAGGATATAATATCTTTGTTTAATCAAATCTTTTTTATCATATACTAGCTGCTGTTTCTGATTTTGAAACTCGTAAATTTAAATAGATGCTTACGTAAAGTCTAATCAACAGCAAATTTATTACTAATCTGTTCTCTCTATTTTTCTATATCTATCAAATTAAAATTTCCTGAAGGCTACATAACTGTGTGCAAATACAGCATTCGCTCCAACGCTTAATTGTACAGATAACTATATTTATAATACAGTTGTTGATTTAACTTTAGTTAGCAGCTATTGGAAGTTCCACTTGTATTATTATATTATCTTCCACAGCGTATGTACTTACCTGTCTAAAATCATTGGAATTTCTTAATGATAACTCTGCACTCATCTAATTAATGTGAAAACAAACCTGTAATAGGTATGACATGGAACTGTTCATCTCCATTACGGATGCTGAATCTATTTATTGAACCTCTTCGCTAATTGCGTCTAATTTAAATCAGTTATTGCATTAGATAAAATAATATGCCGTCTGAAAAGATTTTGGACAGGAACATATACTTTACCAGTAGAGTATTAGTTATAGAATTCGTAGTTTGATTTGTTTTTTAGGTTTAGAAAATTTTTTAAATGAAAATTAAAGATGCATATACCTCCGACTATTAGACCAGAGTAATTGAGTTTTTGTTGGTTATATCAGTTGTAATTTTTGTTTCTGTTCCTATGTGTCATTATTGATAGTCAAATATATGTTTTCTTCATATAAATTTCAAGACTACATAACTTCATCTGGTAGGCGAATTGTATTGTTTCATTTGAATCACTGATAAAATATAATATGTTATTTTATTATTGTTTTTATTCTTTGTTATATTGTTTTCTTTTCTTGATTTGTTATTTGAAATATTAAAGGTATGACCACAGAATCTGTTTTATGTAAGCAAACTAGTACTTTACTATTTGTGTTATCGAGATGATTTGTTCGATGCTTCTTCTTTCTCTTTATTTTTGTTACCGTTGTTTGACAAAATGAAAATTAATTTCATTGATATTTAACGTATTATCTCCTGGCGCTTCACTTCACAATTATTATACCAAAATTAAATCTGCTATCAACATCTCTTCTGATATGTCTAGTAAGCAAAGGATTAACTAAATCTTAATCACGTAGAACACTATGTGCTATCAGATAATTATTCTTAAGCTGGTTCAACGTATCTGAAATTATAGTCTGAATATACATCTTCGTATGTTTATAACCCCCACCACACGATTTAAAACACGAAAGCATACATGATAGTTAACTGCACAGAACGTAGTCAATTCATTGATTGATTAATGGTTTCAAATCTGAACATTACCAGGGTGGCTCTAACACCATTATCGTTTGCGCATTTCTTATCAGACGCAAGATTTGAGTATAAATGACAACCATTCTTGCCGGTCATTTCCAGCTCATGGACAAATCCATTTTCAACAAAGGGTTGAATTTGAAACTGCACATGTATGTACTTAGAAGGTAAAAAAAAAAACTATATCGTCTGCTTCCAGCTCATGGACAAGTTCATTTTCAACAAAGGGTTGGATTCGAAATTGCACATGTATGTACATAGAAGGTAAAAACTATATCGTCTGCTTCCGATATTTACAATGTCGAATCAGAGAAAGGAAAAACGAATGGCAACTACAAATTTGCCTCTCTTGTTGATTTTGTGAGCGGTGTAATTTCTCTGTATATATATATATATATATATATATATATATATATATATATATATATATATATATATATATATATATATACATATATACATATATATATATATATATATATGAAGGATATAAAAATCAGCTCAACCTTAAGATAATTTACTGAATGAACCTAGTTACCAAATAGGATGAAGGACGTCACTATATTGTCAAATTCAAATTGACTCGCCAATAGTGTACGCAATATGGTGCTGTGTTAGCAAACTTTATTAAACATGAAACGGCCGACGATGAGTGTTAGAGTCATCATGGTTACAGTCAGTTTAGACATTATAAATTACATAATGAAATAACGAAGATCTGTGCATTTTTTTATCACATCATAGCAACTTTATGATCTCATCAAAATTCATGCTTGATGGCGGTTATATTGACGTTTTAAAACATCTTTTTATTTTCATATTGTAACATTGTTAGAAATGAAGTTAATTCTTCACGATCAATAACATTTACCATTACATTGCCCCCCCCCCAGTTACTAAAATGTTCATATCATTTGCGAACATAGATTCACTGATATATCTATTTCTGATGTTTGAAACTGTTCGGGCGACCTTTGAAGTAAGCGGCATAGCTGGTGTAACTAACTGAAGAAGGACGCAATAGGAATATCGAGTAGTATTTGCTTATCGTTACTTAGCTATAAAGACCTGTTCCTATTTCAAACGGGCGGCTGCTTACATAGTATTGAACATGTCAGTTTAATGCACATTAAAGTGATCGAGCAGCTGGGTAATCAAACTAATTCCTACATAATGAGGTGCATTCGATTTGGATGAATATTGGTCCACTTGGCATCGATACAGCTGCATTAAACACCAGAGTTCTATGCAGTTTGGTTGCTATAAACATGAAAATAATAACTGTTTTGATTGGGCTCATATATATATATATATATTACGATGTAAAAACAAAAACAGAACGTTATCCCATGAAATATGTAAAGGTAAGACACGAATACTAAGCAATATCTGCCGCTGCTTCATCTCTTTTGTTGTGGGGGGTGGCTAGTTGGAACATCACACTATTGACTGCTTAAGTGAAGGCCAAATATGACAGTGCATAGGTTTACTGCAACTAGAAAAATATTTCGAGCCGTTCTGAACCATTCTGGATGTATTTGTATCACGTGTATCAGCTATTTGGTTTTCGAGACACTGAACGTGCCTGTAGAATGTTGGGTCAGTAATCCAGACAAAAGCAGCATGCAAAAATCGCAAACCAGATCTCATGTAGCGTCTGATATACAGTCTTCAATTACTAAACGGCAAATAAACAGCCAATGTTAGATAAAGGTAAAGATAATATCGCCACATTCATTTATTATAGCTTCTAATGTAAGTTAATGGATGTCAGAGGGACACACTGATAATCAGCCGGGAAGCGAAAAAGATGGCAATATAATTTTTTAGGAAGCTGTAGACCACCATATATACAGCAAAAGTCTTGACCAGGACTTAGTGAAGGACCGCTGCCTTATTAACGGAAGATATTAAGCAATTTATGAAGCTGAATACCAAGTAAAACTAAATGTGCTTGCTATAATTCTTAGTTTGTGCGACTACCATGGGTCCCAGATTATGCACGATACAATAGCAACATTAACAATAAGAACAAACAAGGAAAATTAAATGACATTTCACTATGCCAGCTGCAATTCATAAATACCAGTCTTAAACATTAGGTAGACAACTAGTCAGTTCAGGAAAGAAGGAACGTCAATCTACAACGCAACAATGAACGGCCATAAACCTTGGGCTGACAGTTTCCGATCTATTACGAATATATAAGCAGCTAGGATCGGTTTGTTGAAAATAATGCCAAAGCCAACAAAGCCGTTCAATTATTAAAGCATGAAAAAGGAGCGACGTACAGTTATTACCAAAACCATCAGCTGTAGACAAGCTTACAATGCGCCGCCTGATTGTCGATTCAGCTTTCCATATGCTCCAAAAATCGTAGTACCAATAACGCTTGATTGAAATAAAGATTAAACTTGACCCGTCCAATCTATATGTGGCAGGCGATCTTCATTTTCTATCCACCTCCTCATATACAATTTTTACTATTAAGGCGTACATACAAATCCATCCTCAACCTATTATGCACGGCTTCGAATAGTATCCTGATGAAAATTAAGAAAAGCCAATATATAATGAGACACGGCTGAAAATTCCTGCCTCTACATCACCACCAAAGAGCAACACTTATACCACATATTCAATAAAAAGGTCACAGGGAAGACAAAGCATCAGCATGCCGGTCAGCCAATTACCAGTTATATATATATATATATATATATATATATATATATATATATATATATATATATATATATATATATATATATATATATATATATATATAAAGATACCTTTTTGCAAATGCCAAAATGAACATTGTCACAAAGAAAAAGAAAAGAAGGCGAGCAGCGTACTCAAGCTTGATTGAATAATAAACAAAAGATGTACCCAATCGAATGGAAAGATTCTAATTTGCGTGAAAATAAAAAGGACGGAGAGTGTATTTTGAGGCTCATTAGAATATTTGTAAAGGGATCTGGACTTTGATTAATTTGGGAAGAATTGGAGTAGAACCTCTTTCTTACAGATGTTAGAAGACTCTGAAAAACCATTTGTTTTGGTATGATAATAGTTGTAATTGTTTAAATTTGTTCTACCTCTAAGAAAAACTCTTGTAATGGCATTAGTGACTGCTGCACTGCTATGATCGCAGTGATAGTTGTCTAGGTAGTTCTAATAGGGTTATAGTTATCGGATTGTGAAGGTCTTTTACCTTTGTTTTTGACAAAATTGTTTGCGACATTTCTCTATGCTGTTTTAACTACGTCAACACACTGACAATTTAGAATTCCTATCTTGATTAGGTCCCTTGACTAGAGGTTCTCTTGTTAAATAAATGTTTGCTGATCTTCAAACGTTCTCATAGAGAAACTATAACTCTTCCTTGAATATTTACAGAGAGAGACAGACAGACAGACAGACAGACAGACAGACAGACAGAGACAGAGACAGACAGACAGAGATAAAACAGACAGAGATAATGATGATGATTGAAACCTTGAATTTACAAAGAGAGAGAGACAGACAAACAGACAGACAGAAACAGAGACACAGACACAGAGACATAGATAATGATGATGATTGAAACCTTAAATTGCGTCACCCGCATTCTGACCGGTGGGATCTCCCAAATAACTTTTGGACCCGAATGAGACTATACGTAGGGGAAACGTGCACCAACTGAGTGATTCGTTCCCAGGAAAATCAAAACACGGCCAAACGTAGCATCATAGACCATTATTTCAAGTATGATAATATATTACGACAAATAGTCATGGTCCAATACCAAGATTTCAGAAAAAGATAATATTTTGTAATTGAATGATTGTGTGAATGTGTTTATGTTATGCGTGCCAACATTCATGGTCTCTTGTGTGTGATATTGTGTCATTTTATCACCATCCTGTACATCTTATCCCTTTTTAATGTCAAGTTAGTGGCGTAAAGTGTGCATATATTTCAATCTTTTGTGCTCGTAAGTAGATAATGGGCATGTTGGATAGGAATCGTTCGGTGTTAGTAGATATCCAGGATAGTATCTCACTGGGTATTAGTCTTTTCAATAGAGTGTTGGATAGTAAAAGGGGTAGGATAGTAAATGTGCTGATATGGATAGTACATTACTGATTACAGGTCATCCAACGGAGTGTCGGAAAGTACATGATGGACGGTAGATAACTAGAAATCTTATTGGTTGCTTGTTAGATGTCGAATAGTAGACTTCCATATACTGGTCGCTGCAGAGCTAACGGAGTATTAGCTTGCATTGTAGTTTTAACATTGCATTTTTGTTCTTGATCCCATATAGTCACATCGTATTAAACCTGTGGACTAATATTCACCTCCAATGGACTCTACCGAGACTCATTTGACAAGATGTTTTGAGTCAAACTGAAGGCACTTATAAATTACAATCAGATCCCCTTAGAGACCCATGATGTTAAACCTATATTCTTGATGTACTGGTTC
Source organism: Potamilus streckersoni (assembly GCA_016746295.1). Lineage (NCBI taxonomy): Eukaryota > Metazoa > Mollusca > Bivalvia > Unionida > Unionidae > Potamilus > Potamilus streckersoni. The sequence continues at coordinate 1,147,834 of JAEAOA010000806.1, read as the reverse complement.
TAATAGGACTAAAAAGATTGATAAAGGAATAATATTAAATTAACTTAAGCTTATACATCAACCCACTATACTATTTTTCAGTTTATAATATGATCCATATATGTCTTTATTATATACTCATTTTTTTCTATTAATTTAATATTATCATATTCATGGAAATTTTTTCCATTCTGCTCTGCTTCATACTTCACTTGACTGTATCTAAATATAGTTTCATATGTTGCAAAAAAAATTTTTAAGAGGCAATTTACACTCATGTTCCAAAAACGACGTCGGAGCTTTAAATTTATTATATTAGTCTGTGGATGAACTAAATAAGCCGTTTTATCCTTTTGAAAGTGACGACGATAAAGTTGACAATGTGGATTAGATCACTGAGTCACAAACGTCACTTTCCATCTCAAACGACTGAATTTGATGTTTGCAATGTCCATAGGTGGTTTTATGACAACGGACGCGAAAAAAAAAATGCAATGTTTATGGATGGTTTTATGACAACGGACGCGTAAAATGAAAATGTTACCCTGCTTTTTTAAATATTAACTCAGAAGAACTTGTCACAACGATTGGCAACATGCATACGTAAAAACTTGAACCATTCTCTCTAGCGTCTCTCAAAACATAGCGTAGAAAGTCATATTATGGCCAAGTCCTCTCTCTCTCTCTCTCTCTCTCTCTCTCTCTCTCTCTCTCTCTCTCTCTCTCTCTCTCTCTCTCTCTCTCTCTCTCTCTCTCTCTCTCTCTCTCTCTCTCTCTCTCTCTCCCGTCCCGTTGTACAGGTCCGTTCAAGCGCTAAAGTAGAAAACAATATTCACCTAAAGTAGGCGGCTTTCGTAGCAAATCAAGAGCCTAAGGGCTAATAAGTCAAGTCGAAGAAGAAGCCTTGTTCATTCTGGAAAAATGGGTTATTATATCTCAGCTACTTTGCTCTTACCCTGTCTGGATGTTTGTATCTATAGCACAATTCATACAGGTCACGAAGCTTGGGTCCTTTCAGCAAAGAGCTCGCGAGTGATAAGGCATAAAAGTATGTCATGTAACACAGACAAGACAAACAATTGTATTGTATTTGCCTTTGAATAATACTCGTTAAATGCTAAAGTTATTTATATACTAGTTTTGCAGTGTTCATTGTCAGTTTATTGTATTTATATGCATTGCACATTAATGTAAGACTGCAATGTACATTTTTATGTTACGGTTTTTCTTTGGTAACGAACTCATCCGATGCTTTTATAAAAGATCGTATAGATGCCTTCACAGAACCATGTCTTCGAGTAAATCTATAGGCAATGAAGGAAAAATGAGTTCAAGTGATTCAGCTTCACAATTATGTCTTTTTTATTTCGAACTAGACAAGAACAGAAACTGAATTTTGATACCAAATCCTGCAATATCACTACCAATGTCATTTATTCACGAGATGTTGTACACAGGCAATAACATCATTGCTATAATCACCATTAGATATCCACGCATCGATTTGTTCCCAAGTCTGAACGTTGACAGGGCCTGGGCTTTATATAAGATGCAACTCCACCAAACGAAACGAAATGGAAAGAAAAAACGAAAAGAACATGCGTAATTTTGCTGGTAAATATTTTTGGGCATGGCGGTAGTCCCCCAGAGTAGTTTCATTTTGATGTATATGAAAATCTTTTGTTTGCTTTCTGTTGCAACTTTCCACATTTCCTGCAGCTGTGGCTACCAAAAGCTTTGGACAACTATTATTGATCGTATCAGTGATTTCTGCCCAAACCCAACAGTACATGGACGGTATCGATGTCGTTATCTGCAAAGATAGCAAAATCTACATAAACCGGTTATGTGGGTATTGAAGAAAGGCCACTATAAGTACTAGTCGAGACGCAGAGAGGCATAAGCTATACAAAGTTATAGGAGATCGTTATTGAGCTTTGGAGATAAGTATTGTTTGGCATGGGTCCTCATAACACCTCGAACGCGTCTGTTAAAGTAGTGTTGGAATCATGTTATATCACTGCGCACGTTACACAAGAGCAAGTGAATGATAAGATATGCTAAGAGCTAGGCATCACAGTATAAGAGCAGCACACACACACACACACACACACACACACACACACACACACACACACACACACACGAGTCGCCAGTGAAGGTCAAACACGAAGGACAACAACAGTTGGAAAACTACTGAGAAAACATAAGAGCACATACGAGGGTAGACAGTAAGGAGCTTTTTGTGATTGACAGCAGTATTTATTTAGCATAATATTAACCATCATTTTCCTTCGGAATTATGCACTCGAGGGATTTAAAATATCTAGCATTGACCAAATGAGCTCTCTGCTCGTGATGTGGCAGATAGTTGAAAACAAATATGACAGTACCTTGGAAGCACTGCTGGTCACCAGAGCTAGGTAGACATCCCGTGAAACTATCTCCAAGTGACAGACTGTGTTACTCAGGCAGACATTAAGGCACATTGTCCCAATCTACCCAGCCATTTACCCTAACTGGTCATCAGGCAACAAACTACCTATCGATCAAAACCTCTTGGGCCAGCGCGAAGCTGACAATGAAAATAAGGACGAATAACCAAGGCAGGTATGCAGCCAACAACAGACTACATAAAGGTCAAGTCAGCGACAATAAGAAACATACTATCAAAGAGCTGCGGCACCATATCTGGATGAAAGATGCCACTATGGCCAAATAACTTAAGAAGGGGGTAACGCAGCCTTCAAGTCCCTTACACGACCATCCTTCTGAATTCAAGCCCATAATGCACCATTCGTTATAAAGGCTTACAAAACATAGAAATCTGGCGACTGGAATAGATTTGTCGTGGTTTGATGCGGTCATCCCCCTCCCTCTGGAAGTAGACCTTTTTAGACATAACCCCTGGCATGGTAAACATTCAAAAACAAAAACAAAAAATAGGAAAAGCGGTCAAATTTAACAACATCCTCAAACTGTAGTATATAATGGTACAGCTGTCAAACTGGCAGTTATGTCGATGGCGGTAATCATAAAGAATAAAGCTGGACATTTTGCACAAACAGCCATTTTGGAGACATGGACATATGTCCATGCTCCGTGGATTCCCTTCAAGGCCACAAGAAACGTGATAACTGGGACTACCATTGTTTTGAATGGACCATTCTATCCACCACATATATAAATGATGAAAAATGCTGACGTAGCAGCAGGTATTCTCGGTACTGATTATGCTCCGGCTTTGTTTTAAGCTTTATTCAAGCCGTTCAACATAATCTAGCCTGAAACACTTAAACCTACCATCGCGATAAATGGCTTTGCTTGAAATTATGTATGCGTATCTAAAAGTTGCTAAGCAATACAGGCAAGCTATTGCTACGAATCGATTTTAAAAAGCGGCATTGTGTATGGATCAAAATAAATTCCGGAAGGTATAAATTAAAAGTAAGAGCAAAAACCTGTACTGAAGACAATAGTTAAGCCAAAGCTTGTGCATTGAGTCATACATACAAGAGAAAAGAAACTTTAAGGATACTGGAATGAAATGGTTCGACAAAGAGCTCTTCAAGCTGATGAATATCTCGCCATGGCGAAAGTAAACATAAGGAAAGGAATCCACATACACATGATCGTTAATGTGTTCTCCCTTTGCATCAATCAAATGGACTGTAACACCGGAGATGTATCTAGGGTTGCTATTGAAGAGTAGGTAATGTGGCATACCGTGTTTAATGATGAATGTTGTAGGGACACATTGTCTAACTAGGGCCGTTTTCCATTTATAACAATGCCGACAACCGTACTATGCACCAAATGTTTGCCTGACGAATATAGGTATGTAAATGGTTCGTACAACTGTCAGCGACCTAATAACAAGCTTGATATGTTTGACACTAATGATTATAGCGATGTAACTACTAAGGTTTCAATTCCCAATTGGTACTACAATGCAGAACGTCTCCAGAAACTCCTGGAGTATATTGTTACAAGCCTGGTCATTAGATATGATCCATAGTCTGACAGGACAACATTTTAAACTTAGAGACCCTCATTGTTGCTACATATATGACCACCATAGACTACATTAAGGTTTTGTTTAAAGTGGTCACAATCAACTTTCAATCACACACAAACGTAGATACAACGCTTTATAATGTCCCAGTAAAAACTTAAAAAATTCACACACACACACACACACACAGATATATATATATATATATATATATATATATATATATATATATATATATATATATATATATATATATATATATATATATATATATATATATGTGTGTGTGTGTGTGTGTGTGTGTGTGTGTGTGTGTGTGTTTAGATGCATATGTCCATAGATACAAAGGTAAATGGTTATATGCCTTCTTCCCGATAGTTTATATTCAGGATCTGCGACTTCATATATTAGAGAGGTACTTAATTGCTGATTTATTTAGTAAGTGGGCGGATAGATTAGGTACTCAATACAATGCATAGGCCAATCGAAAATCACATTTACTCTGCGGTGAAGAGCTACCGTGATGGCCTGGATGACTTGCATAGGATCCAGCAGCATATTCACCACCATTATAGGGCGGGGCCCATATGACACTGCGATTATTTTTACCTAAACGCTTCACCGTCACACCCAAGTATTGAAGTATTGAAAAATAGCAGCACAAAACTGGTCAGAAACCATGTCTGCCGCTCACGGAATCTATTCTTCAGATTTCATTTTTAAGAACATACTGCAACTAAGTACACGTATATAAATCAGGAAGAACAGCACAAATAACGACTAGAATAAAAAGAGCATATAAAGCTTGGCTTCATATTGAGACCAAGTCCATAAAATACAATCAATATGCATGTTTGTGTTAAAGAGAAAGAGACAAGAGACTGTGGAAGGAATACGTGACAATATGTTCTTTTACAATTGGTGCGGAGATTATCGGTTTTTATAAGGATGATATTGTACACAAAAACGGAGATTGCTGTACTATTCGGTATCAGAGGACTACGATTTCTTTTGATGAGGTGTTGTCCTTAAAGGTAGCTATTTAATGTACCAGTCATGAACAAAATCATTTCAACTACCCCTAACAACACCAACAAAAATCATGCCAAGAATGCACAGAACTCCAGAGTATTTTCGTAATTCTTTCAAACAACGGTTAACTAAAGGTCTTCGTTTTCGCTCCTTTTATGGATATCTACAAAAAAAGATGACACAGAACTATACTGTATTTGGTACATTAAAAATTTCCTTCCCGTTTATGGTAATTGCATGGACAACCACTTCACTGACTTAAATATTGCCTTCGGAGTTGATTGTGATATCGTGCCATATAAGAAAGATTTTCCTCTTTAACCCAAATGTATGCACCATATTCTCATTATATTTCACTCCAGTCTTTCTGAATAAGATTGGTACTGTATCCACAAACAGAACGACCTGTCGTGATATCACTGCCTTAAGATAAGATAACCCAAATGATGTTTTTCCTGCTCAATTGCATGGAATGTGCACCGCTGGGTCCAGGGTTATCACTAACTCTTGAACAGGGCATGAATGTACGCCAGATAACTTATACTACACGAGATTACACTTGAGCAATCGATTGTTTCCTTCTTTAAAGGTATTTGCCAATGAACCTAATCAGAGATTATAGTAGTAGACTATAATGAGGTTTTCCTTCCAAATCCCTATTTTGTATTTTGGCTTTCAAAACCCTATTTTGCATTTTGTATTAGGACGAAAGCATGTTTACCACCCTCCTAGCCCACCCACCCCAATGCTATTCGTTTTCGTTATTGATTACCTGTCAAGGAATTACCACGGAATCATCATTATCGTCATACAGAAAAGGGCTTGGCTTATAAACACTCATCATCGCTAGTGATTTATATTTATATTTCACTCAAAATTACTATACAAAATCGCACAAAATTCACAGACAATTACTATATCGAACATTCACTTAAAATTTGAATCCGCTATTGACAACTCGCTGGGATTTGTAGGTCACGCGTCTGTTTGCTATTAATGCACTGTTAATAGCTCACTCGGATTTTACACAAAAAAATCAAATATTTGTGGGTTTCACACAAAATTTAAACGAAATCGCTAGAGAGTTACTGTAATAGCCAATCTAGAAAATCCACTTGCTAAAATCAATACTTTCAGACATTTTATATCCCGAGTAATTGTTTTTATCCCATCAGAGCAGTATATTTTATCATCGAAAAAACAAAGCCAAGATTTTATGATAACATCCGTTTCAGTTATATGATAATGTGATCTTATTGTCATCATCTCTATATAAATAGAAAATCTGTCTAATTCAGCTTTATGATTATTTCATTTTATCACCATATCAACTCAATTTATTTTAATTCCTTTAGCTCCTTTCTTGACTGTATTATCAGCTAGTTTTAGATAGTACAGTTTACTATGCAATCTGATAACTCTATGATAGGAACAAAGTTTGTCTCATCCTTAAATGTTCATATATATATATATATATATATATATATATATATATATATATATATATATATATATATATATATATATATATATATATATATATATATAATGCACTCTGTATCGTAACTTTCTTAATAAAAATCGTCAGATTTTATCTTGTACATAAGCGAGTCAGTATCTGTAAATAACAGCTCTGATTCAGGCCACTTGACATTGACAAATCGTAATTAACTTGGTACATTAGCTTTTTTGAGATATCAAGTACTGTCATACCAACATAAGCTTGCTTATTCGACTTCAGATTTTCCTTTCTTTGCTAAATGGCTACTAGATTTTCATTAAATATTTTCATACTAACAATATCGTCATCTGCTAAAAAAAATTACGACGTTCTACGTCAATGACATTTTAATATGGACTGGCTTTTTTATTATTATATGTTCTTGCCAAAGACGCTCTTATTGATAAGCTTGAGAAAAAATCAAATTCTGTATTGGTAGCTGCTTGTCATGCTGTGTTTTAGTCGATATATATTTTCATCTACGACGATTATTTACATTTTAGCACTCTATGGACTATTCTTAGTATCAGTCCATCATCAAATGCTTTCTCAAGACTTTATTAGTTTAAATCGTATCTCCGTTTGTCAAGCAGTTTAGGAACTAATTTTTAACAATAGATTTACAACTAGTGTTACCACTAGACGAAAAATTTATTTTTTCATTGGATAATAAACTGTAGTTGATCAGCATGATGATGGACAGAATTGATACCCCTTATGCGCATTATGCAGCTCAACGTGATAGTCAACATCAATTTCAATGAAATGACTAATATTATCAGGTATAGTTTTATCAGTTTATTTGAAAAACTGTTTTTCGTTGATCCACCTAAACAGGACATAAGTCATATACTCCGATAGTCTTTAGCCATAAAACTTATTAGCATCTAGATTGGCTATAAACTTGATGAAGCTGTACTATCATAGTCGATAGATATTTATTATTAGCCCTGGAATATTTTTTGCTATGGCATGCCTCGGATTTCATGTGCTATAAAGCTGAACATATCAGGGTCTGTTATTAGTTCCAGTTTTATTTTTCTGTGTTTGCTTGATGCGTCTAAACTTAATCCGGATGCCGAATAGTATTACGCTGGGTCGCGTCTGTAGCTATCAGCGCTGTCGTCTCTGAAATTTTCAAATTCATCTACAAGCAACAGAACATCTGTAATAAGATATGGGTCATGATAATCTCTCAAGTTTTGCAGCCAAACGAATCCTAAATCGATTTCGAATAGGCTTAATTATCTTTTCTAACGCTTTCAAGGCTTAACCTAAAATAAAACTTATCTTTGTCAGGTAAACACATTTCAACAAATTTATCCCAATCGCCAAGGTACTCATTAGCAAAGATACCTCTTCTTGATCATAAACTGTCAGCAGTTTCGTCAAAGAGTTTGATCAGATCATTAAATATATTACAGCCTCACACAAGTTTGTCTAGCTATGCCGCCATAAACTGTAGACTATCAAAAACATCAACTTGCCTAGTGTCACTGACATAAACGTGTCAGTATTATTTGAGTTGCACTTTATTTTATTATTGTTATTAATTTCCATTTAATTTAATTAAATCTTTGTTACCGAACGTTTCAACCTTAATGTGAGATTCATATCCTCTGACATTATGAAATAAAAAAAGAATGAAATCCCTTGCAGTATATTACATTATTTCTTATATGATATTTTCACTTTATTTTCCAGTAATATGGCAGTGATATTTTACTTCATCCTGAAGCAAAAGCGCTCTCCCACAAATATATGATATGTTTGCTGTATTAAGTCAGTTGCTTGCTTTTCTGTTTGTGGTTTCCTTTCTGTCTTGGCAAATAACATCGGGATGAGATCAATATCATCGATAAGGTTACTTAGCAACCAGACAGCTGGGTTCTTTGCACGGTAAATATTATTGGCTTTGATAAAGATTTATCAACTGTACACACGATGTAATACGCCGCTCGTATTAAATATTTTTCAAGATTATTTTCAACTCCTTAAACTGGAAGTAAACTTGACTCGTAATTTGCGTATACTATAAAAGGCACTTTCGTCTTGTGCATGTAGCTTTCAAATTGTAATATTTTTTCATCTTCGCCAAACAAAAAAAAATTTGAACATTACAGCAATACTCTATGTGTCGATAAAGTATATGTTGGGAAATACAGAAAAGCAAACACCTGACACAGAAATGTTTCCCTTATGCTTGTTATACTGACTTCTGGACTAGCCCATTTATAGTTTTTATCGACACGTAGTGATCTTTATAAAATAGTTAAAATACTGTCTGCCGACAGGTTCACTGATATATCTAGAATATATCTTTTGTTTGTCATCGAAGCCAAAAAAAAAATACCTCCAGATAGGAGACTGTTCTGTTTTTCGAATTTTGAAATTTGATATGTGACAACGGGAGAGTCAATCCAGCTAAAGTTTAGATTATTATACATAACCAATATAATTCTATACGCCATAAAAATGGTCTCTTGCTGGAAATAACGCCAATAATATGACCCATTGAAAACAATTTTTTTTCTAATCATGGTTCTGGATAATTTCGTTATGGACAGAGTTTTCGATTTAATTGGCGGATCGACATATGAGCTACCACATAATGGATTATATTTCATAATGTGGAAAAGTTTTACCGTTATCTTTTCAAATTTGCAGCAAGACACCGATGTTGTATTCTCATCTCTTTTCTTCCATATTTCCTGAAATATATTTTCTGAATATGATATTAAATCTGTCGTTGTAAGTATTAAATCAGATTTTGATGTAATCATCGTTATTAGCTTTCTGCGGAAATTCCAAAAAGCTTAGAAATTATACATAAAGCTGCACTATTATTTTCAAGCTCTTATGCGTGGCAAGCTAGAATTTGATTTTTAGCTAAAGCAGATGAAATAAGTTTGTGTAAGAAACGTTTGTAAGTAAACGTGTCTTATTAAATAACCAAATGGTATAAAAACCAGCAAATGACGTTGCAATTTTTATTGGTCGATATCTTTCTGTCAAGAACATATCTTTTTCCTTTATTAGCTAGTTTCAACATTCCTATATCTACTGTTTTATTTTTCTTTAATTCAGTGTTCTGGAAACTTTGTCAACGATATATTCGGAAAACACAATACTATTAGATAGAAAAGTTATACCAGATGCCGCTAGTCATTACCAACCGCTCAAGAAGTCAGGAAATTTGGGTTCATCACAGATATGAGCTCTTTGCTGGTAACGAACTTGGCGTTGTGATACACATAAAAGCAACCAATTTGATAGGAGGTTAAACTCCAGCAGGTCATCATATATATATATATATATATATATATATATATATATATATATATATATATATATATATATATATATATATATATATATATATATATATATATATATATATATATATATATATATATATATCTATATATATATATATATCTATATATATATATATATATATATATATATATATATATATATATATATATATATATATATATATATATATATATATATATATATATAACTGTTACAATTGCTAAACCAAGGCCCTGGGAAAACTAATGCATATTTCTACCTTAGCAATTATAACAGTTAATGGCCTCCTTTATCACTTTCATTATCACTTTCATTTTCCACATTTTCACAATGTTTCCTCAACTGTCTTATACGAGAGTGTATAATCTTTTTTCTGTTCGTAATCATGAGATAATTCTATCTTGATTTTGTTATTAGCGTTTGATAGAGGTACAAACAATTTTACCTGATTATCAGTGACTGTTGCCAGTGACTTTAACATTCCCGCCTTGCATATCCTTCAAAAATTTGTAATGTGACGAATGCGTAAATCTGTTTTGATTTTTCAGTTGTTGTAATGAGTCAGATTCACATGAAATTTTTTCAGCATTATGATTGTCAACATTGATACCGTTATGTTGTAATTTTTAATAGCAGAAACAATAGCATTTGTATTTTCAGTATCCAGTATATATATATATATATATATATATATATATATATATATATATATATATATATATATATATATATATATATATATATATATATATATATATATATATATATATATATATATATATATAAATTAGCAAAATATGTAGCGCGATCTGACACTCAATTTACCGTTCCAAGTTGATCAGATTAACCTAATGAGGTTCTTGTTCAGTGTACATGTATACCCCAACAAAGTTCCTAGGACACCCGTAATCGAAACTCTAGGAACTCAAAGGGTTGTTTATGCACGTGTAGGTCTTAGTAACCAATCATATATGCCTTGCAAGATTTCCTAGACATCCGTTATCGAAACTCTAGAAACTCAAAGGCTGATGGTCTTCTTGACCGAACCAAATTAGGTTTTGGTTTTGCGATTGTGTCTTTAGGAACGGTACCATGTGTGGGTACCCTTATAGTAGGTCACAAGGTCACGATCTCGTATCAGTTTCCGCTACATATTTTGGACGGCAAAAGACGGCACAAACACATAACATATAATGATGATGATGATTTTCACAAGATAAATAGAAGGATAAAGATTGATATGTGTACTTAAATCAAAACTTCAGCTTTTTTGCAGTTTAGCCACAGATGACCAGAATACGAAAAGGGGCTTGTCCCGGGGGATTATAAGGTGTATCGCAGGGAGAAATGGCCCGTGAAACAATATAAAAAAGCAACTTTAAAAAATGTATCGTCAAACTAATTATATAAATTAAACATAAATAAAGTTTAGAGAAAAAGCAAGATAACGAATTGAAGCGATGACATGGAAAACAAAATTAACACAAGAATTACGTATGCCTAAATTATGCATTTCACTCATCGCGGTGTAATTACAGATAAAATAGATTCAATATGGTCAGATGATTCAGTTTTTATGTAGCATTATATATATATATATATATATATATATATATATATATATATATATATATATATATATATATATATATATATATATATATATATATATATATATATATATATATATATATATATATATATATATATATATATAATCTTTATATATTTTCCATTTTTAATATTAGGCTTCACGCTCATTAATTATATATACTGCATTTAACATCGGAGGCAGAATGAGTCGTTTTTCTTTTCATTATTTCATGTGGATGGAATTATTTATTTAAATTATTATTCACTGGAAAAACAAAGTGTTCATCTATAATATGTTTGGACTGGAACATTAATTTGTAATTATATTGATTTCAGACCTGAACAGTTTTGGTTTATATTATTGTGATACATCAAAGGACTCTTAGCTCAATGTCATAATCCTGGCTATTGGCACATTACCGCGTTTGAGGCTACAGGCACATCAACACATTCATTACTAGAACTTACCTGGAATACTACTGGACATTCTAAATTCTAACGGCGTTCGAAAAAAAGATCTATTGCTAAAGACGTTGATGTGCCTGCAGTCTTGAAAGTACTAATAAACCCATAGCCAGAAGTGTGATGATGTATAAACAGTCTTTAAAGTAATCACAATAATATAACCCCAAAACTTGGGGACATATGATACATATCCAATTATGTCAAGAGTCATTAATTATTGGCATTGAAAATGAATCTGTTCTGGTGACACTCATGACTTTTCCTATATTATCTGCTATCGGCACAAGAACAGTGAACTCCAGTTACTTTTGCTTGGTTCAATACAACCATTATTCATGAAATATTAAATTTCATTTTCAAATATTCCTGCTTCTGGGGTTTCATCCTTTAATGATGCCACTTTTTCAGGCTTAGAATCTACAGTTTCAATATCATGGTAGATATTGTTTTCTTTTTTGGAACACCTGGAAACAAGTGTTCATATTCATACTTTAGCTACCTTTATTCATTCTTTTCTCTGGGCTATAGATGTCAAAGTATCTGGTCTTTAATATTTCCGAACTTCCAAGACTGGTTAATAAGGTAACTACAATCCGGGTGCACGCCATCATTTCACTAAATGGTACAGATACAGCTAAATTAACTGAATGATGAACAGGGCTTTCTCCATCAGCATACTCTATTAACATGTTTAATGGCCGAACTGTTTCTGTTTCTGCCTCTCAGGAGTTTTGATTATATAATTTAAGTCATTTACTTTCTTTTTTTACTGAATAGGGAAACAGTATTATGATTAAGAGAGTCAAAACTTTATCACTGGGTTGAAAACTTCTTTCCTTTGTGTTTTTGTTTCATTTGCTAAACTAAGAATTTCCTAGTTATACAACTTAAGAACAACAATTTGATAGTTCCCTAACCGCTCGTTAACAGCTGGTAACCGAGATGGTCCACAATTTTCTCCTAAGGACACCATTATTCAGAAAATAACAAGTTGGTCTCTCTGTGGATCAGCTTCACTAATAACCCACTGAAATAAAAAGGAGATCTCAGAATATCTTCCTCGTTCTACAACAAGTGATTATCATTTGTTATCCTGGTTAAACGTTAGTGAATAAGTAGTAAAAAGTGGATCACTGTGATCGATAGCTTAATTAATTTAGGAATTATCTTGCAGTAGGAATGATGCAAATTTGATTAATATTAACAGAGAAAGAACATTAAATGTCTTTATTTGATATTGTGTAAGAAAAATAAATAAAGGCACTAATGTTGAGTAAAGAAAACGAAAAGGACGATGACAACGATACTGACGTGTAAAGCAAAAATAGTGAAGATCAACAAGTACAAATTAGTTGGAGAAACGCTTTTGGTATTATAATATAAATGGTTGTTGTTGTTGTTGTTGTTGTTGTTGTAGGCTTTAACGCGATTTTTCAGCACAATATGGCAGCCAGTATAAATGGTGGTGGAAAAACCCGGCTACTGGAAAGCTTTCTCACGTGCCGACATTGACCGAGCTCCAGACTCAAACTCACGCAGACAGTGGTGAGGTGGTAGTGATCCGTAACGGTGAGTGCTTTAGACAACTAGGCCCCTATATAATATAGATGAGAACATACGTTCAATCAAATATTTACAGATGACTATATGTGCAATATTCACAACCTGACGCGTTGTTTTCTCTGTATGTTGAAAGACACCGGTAAAAGCATGGAAAGAATGCTTCATTTCTTTTTAATCCTATTTTGGTGAAATCTAATTATTATAAAGCTGACGAGCATCAATGGGCTCGGAATAAACTGTTTCAGTTACAAGATAAACAAAAAGAATTAGCAGAATTAAGATTTCAGAGACAATATACTTAAGGAACTGAACCTAGAGCAATAAATATTTGCGAATAGTTATTAAGAATAAAAGAATCAAACAAGAGATTCGAGCAACTAACGAGAAAAAGACGAGAGATCGACACAGACTAAATTATATATATATATATATATATATATATATATATATATATATATATATATATATATATATATATATATATATATATATATATATATATTGGGTGAGTTGATTATTTCTGCGAGGTCAGTTGATTTCTAGGTATGCGAAACCCCGCACACCTACGGCAAAAGTCACCAAAGTGAATAGTCACTTATAAGCCCATTAGACGGGATGAACATTATGTGACATATAACCCACATACAATTACTTTCATAAGGCATGTGCCATACCTTCCATAATATGGTGCATCACCTGAAAAAAAAAAAACAAAAAAAAACCAACAGGATATTGGACTCCAAAATCCCACGACACAGTCAAGTTTCGAAAAACATAATTTTCAGGAATATTAGCCACAAAGGTTTTCAACAACACAAACTAAAATAAAAATAATTACTTGACCAACACAGATATGCCTGCAATCAGTATTTATGAAAAGTAAACACTGTAGCTTAAAGCTCAACTAAACCTACCCCTGAGGTATACAGCTGATATAAAGGCAATTAAAACTAATGATGTCTGAGATAAACAATCAGCAAGGCGGAGCATTTATTTTATTGTACATACTGCAAGTATATCTACGTTATATAAACCCGCTGAAGTATGCAACATCCATTGCAATAGGAGCACCATCTGTTTGCAGTATATAAGAGACGCTTAGTTGAACAGTTAGATCAGTTTCTCATTCTTCTCAATTTGCTATCTTAATTTTGCTAAAATACTAACTGTTAATTGACCCATTCTTTTCGGGATGATTTTAGCCATGAAATGGCTCAAGTGAAAGACAATAACAAGACCATGCTAGTGTTGTCAATGTTGATTTATGCTGTAGTACTTGTATAAACTCGATTAGAATATTATGTTCTCTCCCACCCTTAATGAAATAACCAGTCCTATATGAGATCAATATTCATTTTTTCTGTAAGATAAACATATATTGGGGTCCAACAGCATCAGATTCAGTTCTGACAACGCTAAAGTTATGATTGAAATGAACAACTCAGTTCTTACCAGGATTTGCTCTTAGAATCCTACTGAGAATTTTGGACAACAGTATCATACAGTCTTTAGTATGTGTAAAGATGAACAATAAAGACACTTGCATTATCTTCAAACCCATGACTGAGAACATCAAATACCACATCAATTTAAGCATATATATTACAAGCCAATGGATTTTAAAGACAGAAACTTTATATACATTTCTATTTAATGTCAAAATAGATGAAACCTGGATGTCAGCTTCTGTGAAGAGGAAAAGACATGAGTCAAGATATTTTTTTGACCTGCAGGTGTTTGAAACATGTGCTTTCAGTTCCACACCAAAGAATCAGGTGCTAACTTTAGTAATAAATGTTCCAAATTCAAGACTGTTAAAGGACTGGAATTCTTCAATAAAACAATATCCCTAATTTTTTTTTACTTACAACTAGGATAAGCTCTCCAAAGATTCTTTTTCCTAAAACATAACATTATTAATAACTCCTGGCCAGCCAAATCCATATATACTCTAGTTTATGTTAAGCCATTTCCAGGCTGATTCCCATTTTTTCATACCATTAGTACATTGTCCTGGAAACTGTTGGCTGCTCCTATACTCAACTACCAGAATCCTCTCAAACAAAAACATGGGATGCAACCCATGGCCAACAGATTGTTTCC
Organism: Potamilus streckersoni; assembly: GCA_016746295.1. Classification (NCBI taxonomy): domain Eukaryota; kingdom Metazoa; phylum Mollusca; class Bivalvia; order Unionida; family Unionidae; genus Potamilus; species Potamilus streckersoni. The sequence goes on along the minus strand of JAEAOA010000806.1, from coordinate 1,132,265 downwards.
ATTTAATCACCAGGAAACCATTCCTACTCATTCTTAAAATTTTAAACAATCTACATATACTTGCATGGTTATTATGCAACAATTTCTATACTTCTTGACTAGTTAAAGCTCATTAATACAATTTCAAATGTCTGCAAGTTTTCATAATACAGTTTTTATCTCTTCCATGGAATTGCAATCTGAATGAAAAAAAAACTTTTACAAATGATTTTACTATCAATAAAAATTATAAAGTTTGATTTATATGTAAAAGATCTTTTTCACAGTGTTTATTCCCTGGATAGATTTATGTCATGTTTATCAAAAATCTATGAATGGGTTACAATAACCTCTTTGTGAAATGGAGGCTACCAAAATAGTGGTAATTTCATCAAGTTCTGAATTTCCATAATGAAGAGTTCAGTATTAACAGCATGGTCAACCACAGCAAATTTAAGAGTTTAAGCACTGTGAGATAGTCATTCCAATCCCACCTGCTTTTTTTAAATCACAAAGTTGCATCTTATTCTCTTTTCCCACTCTGCAAAAATTTATATAACAGCTTATTTACATTTTGTGTGACTCTATCTAGAATAGGTTTCACATAGATCAACTTAGTTTTCAGAATAGTCTTGTCTTATTTTCACATTTTCAGATTATGTTTTTGCAAGAATCTGTTTCTCTACAGTAAGGTATGCATTGTGGTGATGCAGTTTTCCTAATTCAGTACTTTTTCACTTACTAAATGAAAAGAAGTTAAGAATTATAATGTGATTCTTACAAATTTCAGTTTGGTATACAAGATATGTGCTTAAGAACAATTCCTATCTATATTTGCCTTGGGGAAAATGATTTCTTCCTTGGAGAGCATTAAAGACAAACAGATGGACTGTGAGAAATACTAAGAAATTCTAAGCAAAGGTTGAAATATAAATGAAAATGTTTGATTCAGGATTATGATTTTTAATAGCAAGATAACTATAATTGAGAACAATATCAAGGAATGTACATCTCCATACATCACTTTAAAGGTCACTAAATTCTTTTCAACAAGTGCCCCATCTAACGATTTATTGTACAAGAAGAATTTTCTGGAATTCAAGATAAGACCATCTTTCATTTTTAACAACTGTCTACTGAAACTATTTCTGCTATTCTTGTGCAATATAAATATCAAATTTGCTACTGTCCAATTTTTGACTGACATGATGGATATTAAATTGGCACAATTTTTATATAAGACCAACTAGCAAGCATAGCAAAATTGCTTAAGTAGCAACCATCCCTTAACTGCAGGAGTCCAAAATTCCCATGAAACAATTTTATTCATTTGGAGGGAGTTCAATAATTGGCAGGGGTAGCAGTGGGACATCATCGGAAATCTTCCAGTGAAAACCAAATGCTGATTTTGCAATGTTGATAATAGTGGCTATGTCAGCCCTCAGATTGGCACCATTTTCATTTTCATTAAATTCCAGCTAGATGTCATAAGAAGTATAAAAGTAAAACCACATGCAGTTGTGACCATCCATTCAGGATGAGTAGTGATAAGATTTTTAAGATGGCGACCATGGTAGCCATACTGGATTTCAAAGTGAAACCATTTTCATTTAGAACAAACCAGTCAATCTAAGAAGTCTTATGTTGATAAAAATTCAATGTTGATATGACTTTCCATTCAAGAAGAAGTGATAATAACATTTTAAAGACAGCTGCTGTTGCAGCTATATGAGATGTCAGATCTGCACCATTTTCATTTAAGACCAAATATACATCAAAAAAGTTTTTTAATGAAATTTCCAAATTGATATGACATCTATTAAGCAACAGTATCTATAACAAAAATGTTCAATATGCCAGTGCTATTCGATTTTCATTTAAGAGCAACTTAACATCATAAGAATTTTTTTAGTAAAAGTCTCATATTGACATGACAACTGATTTGGAAGGAGTAACATAACAAGATTTTCAAGATGACTGCTTTGTGGTGGCCATACTGGATGGCTGAGCAGTACCAGTTTTAGTTAAGACCACCTAGATCTATGATCATATATCTGAAGTTCCAACATAATTCTTTAAACTTGTGAGAAGAGGTGGATAGATGGATGAAGAACTCAATACAGACAACAGGCAATATCTTTTTACACATTATATACCTATTTGCATACATTACATATCCAGTCTAATTTAGTCTAGGAGTGAAATACATTTTCAAATTTTAGTTTGATAAATAAAAGATCACAACCTTCCAAAAATATTGTACATACATGAACTTTGCCACAGGAGCATGCCATTGTTAATACTATATAATTATTTTGGACCCACAACTGGCAGAAAATACAGTATGTTTTTTTAAAAAAAGGAAGTAATAGTAATAACATGGAATTTAAAAATATCAACCACAATGTGTTAAATAAATCTCAAATCTTTTCATCAGGCCAGATAGAAACAAAAGTCACATCCAGAACATATACATGTAAAGTTTGTACTCTATATGAAGGTAGAATATGGTCTTTTCCTATAATTACATAAATAATGGAAGTTAGAACATGGTCTATTTCTAATTATACAAAGGGTGAAAGTTAGAACATGGTTTACTCCTATAATTACACCAATTGGAAGTTAGAATATGGTTTATTTCTATAATTACACAAATGGTGGAAGTTAGAAAATGGTCTATTCCTAAAATTACACAAGGATGGAAATTTTATTCGTTTCAGCTTTTGACTACATCTTATGAGTTATCATCCTGCATCAAAGCAACTCTGCTACTCAAGCAGAATTTTAGTCAGATGCGTTTTTAATATTTGATCTGCAGTGGAATATATGGTGTAGAATAGGGGAGTAGTCTTCATTTTTGTCACAAAGACTCTTCATACAAGTAAAACGTTGTGTCTTTGTAAGATGCATGCTGTGTGGTTGTCTGATGAACCACTATTTGTAGATGCAACTTATGATGAACATTTCACCAAACAATTTACAATGTATTCCTTTCAGCAGGATCACAGCTGTTCTCATAAACACAATATGATGTTAATGGACTAAACATTTTTAGCAAGGCGAACATTTCCAAGAAGCTAAAACATAACTTTTTAGCTGAATAACTACATGCATACTTTGACACTGTTGTAACCACTGTTAAATAACTATGCACATGGACACAGATGAATACTGTCAGATAGCAATGTTGTCATCACTATCAGAAAACTATAAACTTTGACAATGTTATGAACAAGTAAAGTTATTAATTTATAAAAGCATTTCTTGTATTCACACCTCAATGAAATGAACAGCTCCATGTCACTGTATTCAAATGAAAGTGTCTACAATACTAAAATATTTGAGTGTAAAAATTTGGCAATTTGCCAATCATAATATTCTCTGTTCCTCTCTGTGTCAGTATTCTGTCAGGTTGAGATCATTGAATATATATATATATATATATATATATATATATATATATATATATATATATATATATATATATATATATATATATATATATATATATATATATATATATTACACATTCAGTCTGACTATACTGATAGATAATATTGTAGCACAACATAAAACATGATTATAACATCTCTATACAATATCACTTGTCAATATGTATCTGAGGTCTGAAATAATTACCCATAAGCACTTCTGACTATACAAGAAAATCTGATGTATAAGAAGTTGAAAATATACAATAACATTAGTACTGGAAAGTTTACATAAACACATAAAGAGTAAAACCTTAATGTAGTTCATAACATAATAAACTCAGACATATTTTTGAACATATGTGTACATAACTGTCAATAAAATACCAGTAACTGAACAGTTTATACTCTGATCTGCAATCACATGAAACACTGACATATTAAAAGTCTATGCTGTTACACAAAAACATAAACAAAACAAACACCATGAACCTATATCAGGTTTCAATTTCAAGGAAAAGAACACAAGTCTAGACTTAAATTTAAGTTTATAATAGAATGATCTGATTGGCTGAAATTTAAGCCAGACTTAAAATTAAGGAAAGAAAATGTCTAAAGTCTAGTCATAATAAGACTAATGTTGGTGAAATTGACCTAACAAAATGTCTCAAGTCAAGACTTGAAGACTTACATTGGTGAAGTTGTGGCCTGATTGCTAAGATTTTAGTCAAACATATATTTCAGTTAACAAGATTGCTGGATACAACACTTAAATTTGAATCAAGACTTACATTCTGTTGGTGAAATCAAGTCCTGGCATGGATATCTTAAAACTCTTAAGTTAAGATCAAGACAGTTTTCCTGTACCCAATCAAAAGTGATATTACAAAAATATGGTTCATTTGTTGGATGATACAAAATCTCAGGTGAGGCTAAAGGTAACAATTTTATGCTTACAAGGCCAGCCCATCCATTTCTGTGCTCACAGCTTGCAGTCTATACTTTGAATAGTTGGTTGCAGTGTATAAGTTTGCATGTAAGTCAGATACAACACCAATACTCTTATATATTATGACCTGCAGGGTTTTATCTTATTTCTTTTACTGACGACTCCTAAGAATCAGCAGGGACCAAGATATGCTGGTGTCACATGCATTATTATATGTCTTACATAGCTTACAGTTGGACCGAACAGCACACAATATGCAGTTAAGAAATAGTGTAGTTTTCCACAATGTCTGTAATATTTGTATGACAAAGTTTTTGTACACAAGTTCATTAAAATTCATATTTTTGTCCATTCATTTTTCATTGAGAAAAAAAAATGAAATCTTATTTGGTTTTTACAAAACCGGTAAGACATGTTTGGCATAAACATGGAAACAAATGAAATTATGGTTAGTCTCATTGAAATTTTCATACATAAGTGCAATATATAAATTAACAGAGTGATGATATGAATTATTAATCATGGACATAATGAAGTAATTCTAGATCTCTCAAGTGTTTATTATAAAGGTGCTTTATGGCATTGACAATTAGGTAAAATTATCATTAATATTTTAAATGATTAAAAGCTTAAAACTATTCATACACCCAGAATATAATTAGGAAAAAGTACACAAACAATTACATACAATAAGGTAAGCAGGCCTAACATTTCTCCTTAATATGGATTTGACTAGAAACTGTACAGATTTTTACTTGAGAAAGGAAATATTACTCTGTTTGGGAATATTTCATTTCAATTACACAAAAATAATGGAAGTTATAAGGTATCTGCATTCTTATTATGAATGATAAATTCTTACATAAAATACTTACATCAGTAAGAGATATACACCTGCCTTTGATAAAAAGTTAAGCCAGCTAAATGATATGTGAAATTCCACAAAGAGGCCACGTTCTTCATAACAAGTTTGTAGACTCTTTGGTAAAGTAATTAAAAATGTTTTTACGTTTAGCAACAGGACAAGACATATCTTCAAGTTAAAGGTAAGAAACGTAATCCCTTTCCTCTTACATCAGCATATATATTAAACAGCTAACATCATGTATGTATGTTTATCTCTGCAGTCCCTCATAGTCAAGTGGATTCTTAATGAATGAAAACCTAATGGCTGAAAAAAATTTCCCTATGATCTGACCTAAACCAAGATCTCTCTTTTTTGGAAAATAATGAACAAGCAGAGAGACAGACACAAATAAGGAATGACATGTTTGTATCAGACCTTTTTTGCCTTATTCATTGTCATATCTCTTTCTACAAAAATATCTCTTTCTAGATATTTAGCAACTTTTCTCTTTTTTTTAATCATAGACACCTTCATTATTCTGGGCTTCATGTCTGTGTTTACATTCTTAATAATTCTCAGTGCACATTCTTGATCTGGTTCAAAATGTAAGGAGCCAATTATGTGACAATATATAATATCTGTTATGTTTGTTGGTACCCGCCAAAGTCATGAATATATATATATATATATATATATATATATATATATATATATATATATATATATATATATATATATATATATACACACACACTTGCCACAAATGAAATGTATTCTAGCATGATAAATGCACACCCTGTATATTAGCCTGTGCAAGTATGTATTAAAATTCTTTACAATAGCATAAATATTGGCAGTTTCTTAAAGAGGATGTTAATAATTATGCTTAACAGCTTCAAAAAACACCATTTTGTTTTAATCTCAAATGCCTAAGAGATGTTACAATGAAATGTCATAATTTTAGATCTTAAAATAATTTTGACATTGATAATCATCAAAACATATTTTTAAGAATAAGACTTGTTGAAAACATTTGTGACAATCAATTATTATCAACAATCAAAATATACCCGGATTAACCTAGACAATATTTACAATACATAAATTCAACATAAAGTAGTACTGTTTTTCATTTCAGTTGATTTTATTATTATATACTCTAATTTTGTCCATAGCCTTAATATGACTTTGCTGAACAATATTTTCACATATATGTTGTCATTAAGCAATATGACATTGATACAGATACACATTACAACAGCATAATATCAACCATTGCATTACATTATGATATAATCCAGCTTGCCCAATCCATTCATCTGTATCATGAATTATAATTATGAGTAAAGAATAAATAAATGCACATTTAGTTGACTGTTTGTAATTTCTTTCAATCCTAAAATTAAGAGATTTATTGTAACTGATGCAAATTACAAATTTAAGTAATTAATAAACAGCTTACTGCATCTACAATTTCTGATATCTTGGATGGACTATATCATTTGGTGCAGCTGACTAAAAATTCTATTAGGCAGATGCCTAAAACAACTCATCCAACCTGAGATACTAAAACATACATGTATAGCAACCTAAAAATATTATCTCATTCTATGCTATATAGTGCATATATCCATTATGATTTTGGATGAAGCTGTATGGGAAAAGAAAAAAAATAATTCATCAGGCATAATGGTTCAGAAGAAAAATCATCACTGTGTCCCCATTTTTCATAATACAGTAAACAAACATGAAGTAAGCATTTCTACATTATTATATATGTACATAGAACTTTATATATATAAAACTCTGTATATATTAGAAATTATGTGGCAAGATGTACATGCAAAATTTCATGTAAAATATCAACTTCTGGAATGGCAATTTTCAAGTAAATATATAGTAAAACTGAGATAACTCAAAACTCAACTAGGAATAACTCCCAGAGTCAAGAACTTAGTTTCCTACAACCTTCGAAAACCTGAAACACCAAAACTCAACCAAACACTGTTGGGGTAAAGTACTTCAACTTTTCAGTTTTAGTGTCTGAATCAACATGATTTTAACTTGGATAGAACAGACATTACAATACAGTTGAAATTTTTTTAAAAAAAAATTAATTGAATACAGCTGAACATATCTAGGAATGTACTTTACAAAAATCCAACAAAACTTTTTTCAAAATAATTGAGTCACTTGTGACTGAATATGAAAAAGAAAAGTTTGGAATTTATGACGAATGTTGCAGAAAATTTTACCGATCATAAAGTGCACTGATGTGACCAGTATTGTGTGTAATGTAAAACTGAAAAACTATGAAATCATTTGTTGATCTTTCTGTGCAAATAATAGTATATCTTTACCAAGGCATACATTTTACTACTGATGAAAATCTCTTTTTACAAACCAAAGAAACCGATAAACATGAAAAACATAATTCTCATCAATTATCCCAAGGACAAAAGTTCTTACTCTAAAACTTAATTAAGAAATCATATATATTTTCTATCTGGTCAATGAAAAACAAAGAGTAAAAAATCAAACATCAAATGCTTGTAAAATGAAATGGTAAGCTGAATGATCCGTAGACAAAGTTTTCATTCAGGGAAGATATTCAAACCAAACTAATCTTGTGAAAACAAAAAAGTCTTTAAAAATTTTAAGAAAGGATTAGGTCAAATAATGAGCTCAATTTGGGTCTTCAAAGAACAACAATTGCGGAATTTAAATTTCAAAATAAGACTTACTTCCCTTGCATCACATGTAAGATTTTCATACTTCATTTTACAGGGTCCAACAATTTTCAAAAATTTTGATTGTAGTCCAAATGGCTGCCAGGAAAACAAATGGCTGCCAGGAAAGCAAAATGGTAGTCAACTTAGGACTCAGGATTAACAGGACAATTCAATGTTGGTGATAGAATTTCATTTAGTTACAGTATTCTGAATTGAAAAATACTTAAGTAAACCAAATTTTGAAATACAAAATACCAATTACCAGTAGCCTCCTAGGGGTTGATCATTCTTTCAAGGGTCTTCCTCCACCAAATATACTGGCCATCATGCATTGACTCTAATGTGCTGAAAATGGCATTAAACCCCACAAAACATAACCATTCTCACCATGACAATTATTGTCATTCTGTAACAATGGTACTTGACATGGGAAAGAAAACTCTAGTAAAGTAAATAAAATTAAATGGGCTAAAATATTAAGCCAAATATTCATGATATGTGTACAAAAATTGCTGAACAAAAACATCTTAGAATAATTCGAAATTGAATAAGTGTCAATATAATGTCATGAAAATTTAATAAAATCATCTACATATGTCCACACATATGTATGCCAAATTGTATTTGTCTGTCTAAAATGTTTTCTGCTAAACTGTGCTCTTGGTTTTTGTCCAAAATTCTCACAAATGTAAAAATAAAAAAAAACAAACAATGCATTTAAGTCCATAAGGTTACAAAATTGAGTATAAAATTGAAAATGCTGCAAAGTTTTGAAAATCTAATCAAATCATCCACATAATAATTCAAGGGAGACTACCAAATATTTATTTGTCTTCCTTATCAGATTTTTATTTAATCATGCTTAAAAAGTTTCTTGTTATAAAATGTCCCAAAAGTTTTAAAATGAGTGAAAAACAGAAGTAAATTATGAAATGTTCAACATATCTAATCAGGACATCAATATATAAATATAAATAAGCTGACAAAATTTCATTAATCTACCTCTAGTAACTTTTGCTTAACCATCTTTACATGGTTTTTGGGGGTTTGAGTGGCCAAGTGTTTTAAAGCTCTGTCTGTTACAGATCACTGCCATCTCACTGCTGTCTGCATGTGTTGGAGTCTAGAATTTGGCAAATGTGGATATGTGAAAAAGCTTGCCAGTAGCTTCTGGTGGGTTGATGGTACTTTTCAGTGATTTCCTGGTTTCTTCCTACACCATTAATACTAGTCGCCATGTGTGCTAAAAAATGGCATTAAATCCTACAACAACATGGTTTTTGACAAAATTGTTTAAGTCCAAAATGTTTTCAAAAATCTCTAAATATAATTAAAAATCCCTTTTTAAATGGCCTGAAAATCTAATCAGGGCATCCGTCTATGATCTAAAGTGAGCATAACCAATTTAATTTGTGTACATAAAGTAATTTTTGCTTACAAGGCTTTTGTAAAAATAAATATGTGTTCAGAAACTAAAAACAAAAATCACTGTCACCAAAACACAATCATATCTCAGGTATCAAAATGTTTGACTTGAGAGTTTTTCAATTACCTTGGTTACAGCAATGTGACAGGATGAGATGGAAAGCACAAAAACAAAATGTTTCCCTCCCTGGGATGGACATAATTCACTGAATTTGGCAAAAAACTGAAGGAAAATCCAAATTATGCATAACAATTTATTTCATGGAAAACTAATTTGTTCATGGAATCCAAGGACCATCCATGAAACAAAAGTTTTTTTCATGAGAAACACAATTTGAACAAAAGTTTCCATGGAAAGCAAGCATATTTGCTATGCAGAAAGAAGTCATGATGGATATGAATATCAGATAATCTTGATGTCAACAGACTTCTCTATAGTACTTAACAGTTTTAAAATATTATGAAAATGATCTCACTTTTAACCTATCTTATCAATGGAAACAAACTTTCTGCATAAATAATACTGGAGCTCGCAAGTAAATTCTTAACATGCATTGCATTTGTTGGCATCCAAATTTTTTTAAAGAAAAATATACAATACCAAAGTTAAAATAGTTTACTATATTTAAACCACTCAAGTCAGGTTTTATCTCACACTTTTTTGAAAGAATCCTAAATGAATTATACTTCTGATGAAAACAAACTCAACCACAATAATAATAATAATAATAATAATAATAATAATAATAATAATAATAATAATAATAATAATAATAATAAGAAGAAGAAGAAGAAGAAGAAGAAGAAGAAGAAGAAGAAGAAGATAGAAACAATCATCATTATTATCTTAGTTAAAGTCCTACAATAACATTAATCATCATAATTGTTATTATTATCATTATTATTATTTATTATTAAAGGCAAGCTGTTTTGTCCATGGTATACCAAGAACATAGAGAGGAATGTGTTCTCCAATAACAGGAGCTTTATGAAGAAAAACAACTACAATCCTCTGCTAACAATTGATAGCAGATGAGGAATTCTGATGTTTGATCTTGTAATCAATAATTGTGATAAGTCTAACCTTTAGAATCAGGATAAATGAAAATGTATATGTTTACTATGTGTGTTGTGTGATCTTACAACCAGCTATGCTGACTTTAAAAAGAAAGGTATCAAGTTATAATGGATATATACTAAGTACGTAACATCAAGGCTTACCCAGCTTTAGCAATTTTTTATGTGCAAGCCCCTTTAAAATGCAAATCCACACTGACATAAGATATATACCAGTTTCTATTAATGTGTGAATGAAATGATTCAGAATGAATTTGTTTGTTCAGTCAGTATGCTCACATGTAAGTGAACAAAATAAATGCATTAACCTTTTAAATCTGAATTCTCAAATTATGCTATAGAAAATTTTAATAGACTGCTGTTGATTCTGACAGAAAGGAGGGGAAACAATACAAGATGAGATCAGTTATGTATTTCCTAAGCTGTACATATAATGATAAAATGATGTTAAGAAAATCCATTCACTGATGCAAGAAGAAATATTGTCTAAACAAACAAAATCTGTTTTTTTTTTTCAATTCAGGATATATTTTTAACTTTTGTGGAGAATAGAAGAAAATGAAAATCACAGAAAGCTTAACAAATGCAACTAAATAGCAAATGCAGAACTTTATATATAAAATATTATCTATATATCTCTGTTTTGCATTAATACATTATTCCAATATACTGAAATTGAATTCAAATACAAATCTAAATCAACAGCTGGCAACTGATTGATTTAAGATATACATGTATTTTATAACCTGTACATAATTCACTGGTACCAAATATTTCTTGAATTCCTTTAATTCTATGTAACTAGCATGACTCACAGAGAGGTTCAAGCTGGCCACAGATCACTCACCTGGCTGACACATCCCAGGTAACCAAATGCAAGAGCAGTTGGATCATGAAATTGAGTCAATAAGATGCTTTCTGTACAAAATTCCTTTCAATCCTGTTGATACAATTTGGATCAATTTTGTTAATATATTTTAAAAAAAGGTAATTTAAAGTTTGTTCTATTTAATGTTGGCCATGATGATGAAGCAGCATCATTTGTAAAAAAAAATATCCAAAAAAGTTCTTATACCAGGATGCTGTTCTGTAAATGTGGTCAAATTATGATACGTGGATTTTTTAGTAGTCGCTGCAAGTTTTGATGTTCTAAGTAACAGTGGCTATAGTTTATGGAGGAATCATTACTTTCATATATACCTGAAAACGCTCTATGACAGCATGTTTCATGGCAAATTGGTGAAAGTTTGATGAGTGTTTTTGAGAACTTGTTTAAAGTTTCTTTTTTAAGTAATGGTGACCATATTGAATGATCATGCCATTCAGTGAATAAATCTGAATGGCTTTGATGCCAGAATGTTCGCTTTAAAATCACGTGCAAATTTGTCAAATTATTTCTGAGAAAAGGTTGTAAATAATTGTTGTAAATAATAGATGAGAATCAATAATGCATGGCAAATAAAGGATCATACATAAGCATGCCTGGTCTTACAGGTAAGTTAGTGTACACTATTCATTCAATGGCAGCAAACAAATAAATTTGTTACTTTAAATGGATTTCTATCATGAATTCTGCAGAGATTTCTGAAAAGGGTATTTAAGCCCTAAACATATAAAAGTGCAATCAACGGATCATTGTAATGAACATTTGTGCATCTAAATTTATGATGCAAGTACATTTATTATCAAGAAATCAAAAGTTTTATAATATTCTGAACATTACAACCAACAAATATTAACTATACTATGTTAATGGCCTCCTTGTTTTAGGGGAACATGCCATGAAGCAACAGTGCCACATATACAGATATCATTAGACATGAAGAATACCAGTATAGAAAATTAAATGTATAGTTGTCTTCATTCAATTTTTACCAACATTTTGAGACATTCAAGAGATTTTCCAGCAGTAATTTTTTATGTTCACCTCAGTTATTTCCTACTGTCAAATGCAGAATGAAAAAAGTAATAACTTACTAGTTAATTTTACATCAATAGTATTTGGCAACTGTCACAGAGAAACAAATTTGTTTCACAAATGTATTTGGTGTAATACTATGTCTGACCTTTAATACTGCATATGATTTAATAGTAATGAATGTGGCTGCAGAAATGACACTACATCATATAATCCAATAGTAATAAATGTAGCCACAGAAATATGACATTATATGATCCAATAGTACTGAATGTGGCCACAGAAATATGACACTACATCATATAATCCAATAGTACTGAATGTGGCCACAAAAATATGACATCATATGACCAAATAGTACTAAATGTGTCCACAGAAATATGACTACAGCATGTGATCTAATAGGAATGAATGTAGCCACTGAAATAGGATATTACATCATATGAGCCAATAGTACTGAATGTGGCCACAGAAATATGACTACAGCATATGATCCAATGGTAATGAATGTGGCCACAGAAATATGACTACAGCATATGATCCAATAGTAATGAATGTGGCCACAGAAATATGACTACAGCATATGATCCAATAGTAATGAATGTGGCAACAGAAATGACTACAGCAAATGAACCAATAGTAATGAATGTGGCCACAGAAATATGACTACAGCACGTGATCCAATAGTAATGAATGTAGCCACAGAAATATGACTACAGCATATGATCCAATAGTAATGAATGTGGCCACAGAAATGACTACAGCAAATGATCCAATAGTAATGAATGTGGCAACAGAAATATGACTACAGCATGTGATCCAATAGTAATGAATGTAACCACAGAAATATTACTACAGCATATGATCCAATGGTAATGAATGTGGCCACAGAAATATGACTACAGCATATGATCCAATAGTAATGAATATGGCCACAGAAATGACTACAGCAAAAGATCCAATAGTAATGAATGTGGCAATAGAAATATGACTACAGCAAATGATCCAATAGTAATGAATGTGGCCACAGAAATATGACTACAGCATATGATCCAATAGTAATGAATGTGGCCACAGAAATATGACTACAGTATATGATCCAATAATAACAAATGTGGCCACAGAAATATGACTACAGCAAATGATCCAATAGTAATGAATGTGGCCACAGAAATATGACTACAGCATATGATCCAATAGTAATGAATGTGGCCACAGAAATATGACTACAGCATATGATTCAATAACAAATGTGGCCACAGAAATATGACTACAGCATATGATCCAATAGTAATGAATGTGGCCACAGAAATATGACTACAGCATATGATTCAATAATAACAAATGTGGCCACAGAAATATGACTACAGCATATGATCCAATAGTAATGAATGTGGCCACAGAAATATGACTACAGCATATGATCCAATAGTAATGAATGTGGCCACAGAAATATGACTACAGCATATGATCCAATAGTAATGAATGTGACCACAGAAATATGACTACAGCATATGATCCAATAGTAATGAATGTGGCCACAGAAATATGACTACAGCATATGATCCAATAGTAATGAATGTGACCACAGAAATATGACTACAGCAAATGATCCAATAGTAATGAATGTGGCCACAGAAATATGACTACAGCATATGATCCAATAATAACAAATGTGGCCACAGAAATATGACTACAGCAAATGATCCAATAGTAATGAATGTGGCCACAGAAATATGACTACAGCATATGATCCAAAAGTAATGAATGTGGCCACAGAAATATGACTACAGCATGTGATCCAATAGTAATGAATGTGGCCATAAGAATATGATGCTGCAACATATGATCCAATAGTAATGAATGTGGCCACAGAAATGACTACAGCATATGATCCAATAGTAATGAATGTGGCCACAGAAATATGACTACAGCATATGATCCAATAGTAATGAATGTGGCCACAGAAATGACTACAGCATATGATCCAATAGTAATGAATGTGGCCACAGAAATATGACTACAGCATATGATCCAATAGTAATGAATGTGACCATAAGAATATAATGCTGCAACATATGATCCAACAATACTAAGTGTGACCATAGGAACATGACAAGAGGGTCCTTTTTGACAAGCCTAGATTTTATTTAGCTTGAAAAGATATACAGAAACGGAAAGTATAAATTACAAGAAGCATAATCATAAAAAAATCTTTATTGTCAGGTTTACTCTAGAGTGTGGATGGTATGGATGAGTGGACACAAACACACACACAATCAGACAAACATATAACAGACACAGACAAACACACACACACACACAATCATTCTCTCAAGCTTCCAATAAAGCAGACTTGACACAAGGTAGATCCCTTTTACCTACTTGGATGGTATTGAGTGCAACATGTTGAGATTATACAGAATCCATGAAAATTCATTATAGCATAAAAAAACGGGGTCTGAAAAGTGCAACAACCTAAAACTTAATGCTGCTTCTGCCAAATTATAAAAAAGGCAATGAGGAGATATTGTACAAGTGATACCTATGTCTGTTTCATATCATTTGCATGCAAGATTTATGATTTTAAAAAAAAATTGAAAATATATTTATGCTAAAATGTAGTATCTATCATAGGATGTTCAATACAAACTGACCAATGACAACAAACAAAGGTATTTACGAAAAGTTACATACAGAACAATATATTCATTTAAGAAATACAACCAAAATGGATTTGTAAATATGTACAATGATATTTTTTATATTATATTATTCATGTAAATTAAGTTAAAACAATACATATATGAAGCAAATGTTTATTAGAATAAGCCTCTAATGTTTTTCGTCTGTAAATGCAGTGGAAATGGAGGAAAAAAATAACAGAAACTTAACTGTAAATAAGCTTAATTTTGAGCCAAGACAAACTATAGCATGTAAATTTATACACATTCTTTCTTCTCACTAACTCCTTTTCTTACAACCATTCAGATCCTAACAATAAGAGCTATTCAAGTCCATTTCATTCACACTTAGCAACAGTAACATAAATTAATACATTATTTATCAATGAAGAGAAATCCTGACCAGAGCTATTGAATAACACATGCTGAAGAGTTGTCTTCCCTTTGTCCTGCTGCCTTTGCGAAGCAAATTGCTTGCATCCAATCATTTTGAGTCATTTCATTCTCTGCGTGGATGAAGTAGGTGCGTCCATTTTCCTTAGACTTTATGGAAAATGCAAAGGACTTTCTATCAATTGATGTTTCTGAAATTTCTGAATTTGTTAGTGGTATCCTTTTCAACTTGTCCTACAAGAAAAAATAAAACACAGTAACTAAGCTATTATGAGTCATATGGAAAAGAAGACTGAAATGAAATGAAGTAACTAGGCTATTTAAGGCAATAGAGAAGAAGTAACAATATATCAAACATATACATGAACCTATAGTTTCTTAAATCATTCTGAAAATGGAAGTTGGTCACAGCTCTCTAAAAAAATAGAGATTCCAGTTTACAGAAACCTAATGACTAGGCCAATCTTCAAGGACTAAAACTGCTGGTCCTTAAAAATGGTTTAGTATACTCATCAAAGAGAATTAAAATAATGTATCCTTTTCCATAATCTGTTTATGTAACCTTTTTCTATTTGCCATTATTGATAACAACAAAACAACCATGAGGTGGTTTGAAAAAAAAACCAAGGAAAATTATTGGGCTATCTTTTTAAAATAAAACTTCATTTATTGAGGAAGATAATCATACAAGGAGATTTCTCAAATATAGCCTCTGTGCATAAATTATCCAACATATGTCCTTCTTAACAGCATATAACTTCCACTGTAACATGATTAGCCTGAGAGATTCTTTGTGTTGAAAATGTTTGATGGAGTTGGATTTCAATGGTAAAGGTTAGTTAGTAAATTCTGTAAAATATCATCCTATACTCTTAGCTTTGTTTATGTTGACAGCAATATTAAATTTAAAGTTAGAAAACAAGTGTAAATTCTGTAAAATGTCATTCCATAATGTTAGTTTTGCTTATGACGACAGCAAAAGATGCAGCTTTGAAAAAAGTAATGCCCAAATCCCACCTCCTTTAAATTTGGCAAGATTGATCAAATAAACATCTATGTGACTTACATAAAGCAGAACACATAAACTCTAAATTCAACAATAACCAAAAACAGAAATACTATCAGAATAATATGAAAGTATACTTTCCAATAATTTATAACTGAAATCAAGCATGACTACTGTCTGAGTCTCAAGAAAACAAACATCAGTAAAAATTGTTCTACAGATTTAGTTCCACACAAGAAAATCATTCATTTACTTGTGCAATCAAAATATGGTCTGTAACGGAAATTTTTCAAATTTTCTTTATTTGAAAGAAATGATGATTGTATGGCTATCAAAATTATACAAACATTGATAAAATGATGAAGTGATTTTCAAAACATTATCTGTTACTTAATTATATGCACTACTAGATAATGTATATATGTACAATATAAACATATGATATATACAATATATCTATCTATATATCTATATATATAAAATATACATATATATACATACATATGCACACACACACACACACACACACATATATATATATATATATATATATATATATATATATATATATATATATATATATATATATATATATATATATATATATATATATGCACAACTTTCTCAGTTTGGTGTAAAAAAAATAGATATGAATCAATTAACTGCACCATACCCCTGATAGCGAGTGATGATTACAATTTACTTCTACTAAACTCCCCAACAGCCATTGTAAACATTATATTATGATGCAGAAAATAAATTCAGATGAAAGTGATCCTGACAATGAAATGCTTACATCTTTTTAAATTAAATGTTTATTGCAGGTTTTACCTGTTTATCTGGACAGATTTTGGAACTTTTACTTCATATTATGTAGCCAGTACTGTGCTGATGTGGCACTAAAAACACACACACACACACACACAGACACACAATACAATACAAAATACGATAAGAAGCAACTTTTAAAAATAACCTGGTTGACAAAGGAGAGAATTCAACTCATAATTCCACTGAATTTCTTGCAGCATGGCTAACTGGCTAACTATGAACAGGCCAAGAAGCTTGCTTTTTTGACATATATATATTATATATATATATATATATATATATATATATATATATATATATATATATATATATATATATATATATATATATATATATATATATATATATATATATATATGCTATGATGAAGCAACGGTGTATGGTTCTCAAAGAAAACTTAATTAACGCTTGGTTCATGGGGGTTATTGTACAATACCACAATATACAGCAGAGATTTCACTGAGACATTAGCAAGCATGGCACTGATCTTGAGTATTATTTCTCTTCAAAAGGGAAGAGAATATCAGCTAATGCACTCACAGAAAGACAACTATAGAGGAATTAATCTTAACAAAGACAAACTGAGAGAGGGAGTGAGCTTCGACTTCTTTAGGTTGGAAGATCAAGTCTGTTCATGATGGACCAACAGCATGACAGGTATTATAAGTCTGAGGAACTTTAGCCAGTCATTGTGGATCAACCAATCTTCAAAAATAGGGACTGGGATACCTAATGACCCTAAAATGGCTGAGGAACTGCACCCTTTTGAAGAAGTGGTCACTTCTCTTCCTGCCAAATTCAACTTGTGGAAGAACATGGAGGACCTAAGATGGATGATCTTGATACTGACCATAACCCTCATGACAGAAAGTACCTAGCCATTGGCCAGTATGCAAGTTTAGACTGGTATCTATGGAAGGCAATAGAACAAGAACACTCAGCATGACAGGGAGTAAATTCCCTGAGCCTGGTTATGAATCAGTGACAAATGACTAGGACCCTGTACCTGGTGCCAGTACACCAGGCACAGGTCATGCTACTCATACTCAGGACCCTTCACAAGATCTGACAGACCTAAATCTGAGCTACTGAGTACTTCCTAAAGTGGTGACTTGATGCTGTCACTGACAATGGTCCCCATTAACTGAATGGGTGACAAGGCTTAATTTCAGCCTTCACTGAGCTGTATGCAAGTAAATGGTACTGTTCTCAATAATGGGCTAATGGGTGAGAGGGTGTGATTCACTCAGTTCTAATGGAAAAGAGAGGGTTCTAATCCTTCCTAAGAGGAAGGTGCAACTCACTCTCTGCCATCACAGAATGGGGAAGGTGCAGCTCCTCTTAAGGGTGTGACTCAGTAACTTTGGAGGAAGCTCCCTAACCCTGGTAATCTTAATCAAGACCCATGGAACTCAGATAAGGACAATTCTGATTATTTTGGAGAAGATAAGGAGTCAACTCTCTTCCTTTATTATGTCTGGCTTGGCTCCAGACCACTCCTGACAACAGACAGGCAATGAGGTGACATCACCCATCCACACCTTGCCTTTATTACTGAAAGAATATTCTGTAAAGATTTATTCAAAAATGTCTATAAAAGTAATTGCATAAATCAAAAAATGTATTTGCATGGATTAAGTCTATGCTAGAAGATTGAGAAAACTCAAATCACAGCATAAAATACAAAGCAAATGCAATTTCTATATGACACAAAACTTGAACAACCCATAAGGGACATATGTTCTATTATGTTATGGTTCTACCTGATGGGAGAAGGAATTCTCATCAAATATTCATGGTATTTTACTCCATTTAAAGCTACCAGTTTTGCAATAGCAATAGATTTTGTATTACTGATATTATTTAAGTGTTATGTAAGTGTGATGATTTCTTTAGTGTCCTGAAGAATTTTGTATAAAAAGTAGCTATATCTACATTAACCATGATTGGGAAAATAATCAAACCATCCATTAGTCTGGCATCCTGATTGCTGCAAGTTTGGTTCTCTTTAAATCATTATTTTACTCAAGGCTGGATTATAAAAGTAGGATTACTGCATGTACTCACTCATAAGTGGAGTTGAACTGTAAACAACAAAGATCCTGATCTGCTGTAGCTCAGCACACCTGCAAATCAGGGACTATGTTGTTTGTTCTACTGATTATCCTTTACAAACTGCATAAACCCAGGTCTGTACATTGACAGTTGGACTCATAAGTTGGTATATAAGGTATATCATCTGTATCATTTTTCTTCTAGCTACTATAGTGAACAGGCCTATAAACTGCCAACAGATTGGTCAATTATGTGCCTGATTTTTTATAGTCCCCTACCCACACAGGTAAAATTAACCAATCTGAAATCCTATCTGGAAGGGTACCTTGATTACAGCAAATAACAGCTCTGTACAAACATGTTCAATGAAGTTTTGGATAGTAAAAACTGAAGTTGAATACCTTAAAAAGAATCAGACATACTCTTAGGACAATAAAATTAATTTTGAACACAAAAAGTAATATTCTGGAACTGAGAGGTTCATTATAAATATATTCTTTTCATCATAAATGACTGTATGATATCTAAGTGTATCAACTTCTGTACCTGAGGCAGGCATTTTTCAGTTCAGACTCTGTATGATTATAAACAAAAAAAAAATATTGGATTTCCGTTAGATATAATTGTTTATATCACAAAATTTAACTCAATATTTCTTTACTTAGATATTTTTCTTTTTTTTTCTTTTTTATAAGCATTGTACAGAATTATTACATCATTACCATTAATCTTTTGATATGTAGTAACTGATGTTTATATTAATTTGGAAGGGTTTATCTTCCTACTTCATGTTTACATTTATTCAGAATGGCTTATCTTGCTAAATGGTTTGCACAAAAAGTTTTAAACTGACATCATTAGAACTCTACCTTTAATCAGTGCCATACAGTCATTATTGGGTTGATATGGTGTAAAACACTAATACATAAATATATGCACAATAAATATACCAGTCAGTGTGTTTTTATCATGTTGCTCACATTTATGTTAACCTGAAAAGTTTTGAGTATGCCAGGAAATGTTTTTTTTTTCTACTGTATTCCTGTCTTCATCATCAAAGAGAATGGAATGATATATGAATATGATATATGATATACCCATTTCAACAATATCGCAGCTATGTTTTTTTCTGGTGAAGAAATATTCAATTGTCCTGTTAATCAGACCCCAGGCAAACAAGCACCAATCAGTAGGATTTTTTTAGGACTGATCTATCAAACAAGAAAAATATGTTTTATGTGAACCAAAACTAATTCAGAATTAAACAGATTCCATCAATACTGCAACAGTTATTACGAAACCATTAAGTTTTTACTGCAGAATATTCCAAGGAAATATATTTATTCCTTGATACAATCGTATTAAAAGAAAATAATAAATTTTTAATTTTGATCTACACTGTAGCCCACATATAAAAATTGTTATCAACATTGTGTTACCCACCACCTCTTTCCATTGCAAGAAGTCAGGTTTAAATAATCAATTATTACTTATTAAATGTATCTTTACTAAAGAGCTGCATTTCGAGAAATATGAATCTAATCTCTGAACTGAAAACACTGCAGGATACCCTACTCAAACTCTAACTGAATCTTAAAGTAAATGTAGACATAAAAACCATTCAATCAATCCTATCCTAAAGGTCAATAAATCTGGGATTGGTGACTACCAGCTACCTTTACATCTAACAATGATAACTATTTCTACTATGTTCAGTCTGATTCACTTGGCCTATTGTCTGCTGTAATTTGCAGGATATTTTCCAAACTCCAGCCTTCTTTACGTAGAGAACCAGCTTTAAATTAAACAATTATTTTAGTATGAGCTAGCTTTTCAAGTAAGCAACCCCAGGAATTATGACTTAAATCATTTATAAATTAAGTACTGTATTAGCATATCATTAGTTACACTTTGCATAAAAATGAATAAATCTAAAATGTTTAGAAGCACTTACATAACACTCAAATATATACTCAAGTTGTGAGGTCATTGTATTACTGTACATGTGATGTCATTCATCACTCCCACTTAATTGGAAGTTCAAGAGAGAATAAAAGAATGCCCCAGGGATATCCACAAGAAGGATACTCCAATCCCTTAACACACTTGAATGACCACAACTTTGTACAATATCAGATAAATAAATTCTTTTCTATCTGATCTAGTGCTATCTAGTAACAACATTAAGTGGAAAAATTGAAATATTATTGGACACAAAGGTTACATACTCTACATCTGGAATTTAGGAACAATATTTCTTTAAAAAAAAGTCCAGAGATTTTATTTCTTTTTCAAAACTTAAGTAAAATCAATATTCAATTAGGTGGTTTCAGGTAACAACATTTAAGATAACAGAACAATTTTTGCAGTTTACCTGTTTATAATATATAATGTACATTCAACTATGAAACAAAGTAGATTCAGAATCATTATCACATGACACCATTCAACTTGGTAAAATAAATCAATGGCACAATTTGTTTGTTTGGTGACCAACAACTCTTCCAAGCAAGAAAAGCAAGAGAGCACTGTGAACATGAAATTGTAAACTACCTTGATCAGAGAACCACAGTATCAACCAACAACAGCTGGTCTGGGTATGGTTTGAATCTGTCACCATTGGCTTGCAAGTTCAACAAAATGACTTCCTGAATTATAGACAGAGATCTGCTTGTGTGTTATGCTACATCAGATCTGGACAAAAACTTGTCTTACTGAGTGACCAGTGAGCAAACTGAATAAGCAAGCAACACCATATTTCTTTAGCATGATGCTTAATGACACATCAAAATGTGAAAAAATAGATCATGCCAAAACCAATTTAGATAAAATGCCTAACTGCCCAGTCATACTTTGGCAGTTCAAAAAACTGCTCTGGGCAGGATTTGAACACACACCTTTCTGGTCTAAGGAATCCTCCATGAGCCATCATGTATGGTTCCTTGAAATGTATGAAACTGTACCAGGCAAAGTGAAGACAATTAAAACTGGCATCACGAAATGAGGTTTTTTTTCTAATGTAATACATTATTGTTTTGACTTTGGAGATTTTAGTGTGAAACTAATATAAGTATTATTGGGTGGTATTACATGTAATTCTTTGGCAACTTACTATAATTTATTCGGACCAGAGATGGTTACAAATGTTTTTTAACATATGTGACTAAAATATTCATTTTTATCTGAGAAATCATAATTTTAATGTAAAAATCATGTTTTATTAAATTCATATCTTCTCTATATTTTTCTACTCCACCATCCCACATTCCAATTCAAAAAAAAGTAAATGAGCCTGTAGCATGGAAACAGTAACATTACATCATCAGTTTTTCAATTTCTCCTTAATTCATGCTTGTCAGAGGGAAGTTGTATCAATGCATCTTAAAAAACAAAGGAAACTTTTTTGAAGTTATTATTGCCTAGAAGAAAATAGGTCTCATATGACTAATAATTACATATTACAGTTGTCCTAAATAAGATTCTAACAATGTCAATAAACTTTTTTAAAATCATTTTACATTGAGTCTAAATAATTGGACATAAATCAAAGTTGACATTGAATGTACATGGGATTAAAACACTGCCTATGAATAACTTTAAACATGCAATTTTGCAAGTGGTAACCATTAATTACCATATGCACATGCTTATAAGTTGAAGAAAATTACAAACAACAAACATCCTGATCTGCCATAGAATACTGCACCTATTGGTCAGTATCTGTGTTACTTAATTGTTCTACTGATGATTCCTAGCAACTACACAATCATCTAGTACATTATGCGACAGTAGATCTGAGTAGTTGCAGTTTGCAGATGGATTTGACTTATAAGTGAGTAAAGATGGTACCTTACACATTTTCCTATTGCATATTCTTTCAGTACATTTCACATAGCATTGACCATAAAGCTGGAATTCTGAAAATTTGCAAATTAACAAGAGGTACCAAAGAAGTTGGCAGGTGTGTAGCAAAATGAACACTCTTTGTTTTATGATGAGGATTCCAATTAAAAGCAAACTTTTTTAAAAGCATTTAAGGAAATACATTTATCACAAAATTATCAATAACTTGAACTAAAATCTTAACGCAAACATTACCCTCATTGTACACAAGGTAAATACTATACATTTTAACTTGTTATATCTTAACCCTTTCCACGATAAATCTGCCAACAATCCATTGAAAAAAAACCATCAAATATTAGTAGCAAGAATAGTAGCAGCAATAGTAGTAGTAGTAGTAGTAGTAGTAGTAGTAGTAATAATAAGTGTATTTATCATTGTAGTAACTCTTAGTTTCAATGTCTATAACCTTTATCCCAAGGCCAAAAGTTGAGTATGTCTTAGAATGACTCAATTTTTCTTAACATGATACAAAATATTATCAGCACAAGAAGAATTCATCAAAGGTGGTTAATTGTTAATACAGCAAAAGCTAGCTAATGAAAAACTATAATCAAAGCCTGGAAACCTATAGAATATACAGTATAAGCAACTATCGCAATATAAAGTTAAATGGAAAACTTTAATGAAAACCCCAATAAAACTGTTTATGATGACACCAACTTTAAAGTTGTTGCATTAGTTTTCCACTAATGTGAGCTCAAACAAAAACTAATAGCTGAGAAACATTTGATTTGATTATTCTTATCAGGGCTGGAGGGGCCCAGAGTGGCGAGTGGTCTAAAGCGATGCCATCTCACCTCTGGCTGCGTGAGTTTGAGTCTAAGATTCCGCGAATGTGGATATGTTCGAAAGCTTGCCAGTAGCTTCTCATGGGTCGGTGGTTCTTTCCGAGGATTTCAGGTTTCTTCCTCCACCAATAATACTGGCCGCCATGAATAGCCTATCGTGTGCTGAAATATGGCGTTAAGCCTAACAACAATAACAATTATCAGGGCTGGGGCTGTTTTGGGTCCCAATGTGAAACACTATCCAGTTTTCTCAGACTGATTCTAAAAATTCCCAATACATGCATATACTTTTGACAAAATCTGATGCAGTACACCATGAAATTACTGTAATATTGTATTAAGTTTTCAAAAGAGTCAAATCCAGACTACTGAAATATTTAAATATTCAATAATTCTGTCTTTAAAAATTTGTGTGAATTAACAGTGCACAAAAATGGCCCCATTTTTAAAAATCTCACAAGAGGCCAGCAAAATGGACAGGCATTTTATGAATATCTTCCTACAACACTTTTTTTAAAAAGAATTTTGAAAAATGAAATGAAATAATCCTTTTAAAATGGTATGTGTTAATTAGGGTACAGGAATGTTATCAATGTGGTTTAATTTCATTGCAATGAACATCAATTTATGTGCTTAATGAATTAACAGAAAAACACAGACAGTACCATTTTCATGGTGTTTTGTATGTGATTGTGTGGAGAATTTGGCAATACTGTACTGTAATTTTCTGTACTCTACAGCTAGTCTTTTTTATTGGATTGCTATAATAAGTTTCACAACAACACAGTCATTTTTCTTCACTATTAACTGAACCAACATAAAGTAAATTCAGCTGTCAACATTACATATTGTAAAGTAAGTTACCTTAAAAATTCCTTTAGAAAAAATATTTTCAAGAATTAGAAAAATTGTATTGATGGTATCATCTGATTTGAAATTGCAACTGGCAAGGAAAGGAGATCTAATCAGGTTATATTCAAACAAATGGGACAAGAATATTAATAGGAAGCAATCATGACTATGCTTTAGAAAGAGAAGAAAAAAATGATCCAAATGAAAATGAAAAACAGAATTCCTGACAGATTCATCATTTTCTATAAATTGAAAATGCAATCAATGACAATAAACATTTCAATCAGAAAATTTCCATCAGTAATAAGGCTGATGTGTTTTTGCATTTCATTAATTAGACCACACTTTAGAATTATATATCAGTTACTATTTATGTGAACAAATAAATCACCCTTCCAAAAAACACAATCAAAGAAAAATAGGAGAAAACTCCTGCAATGAAAACTGCACCTTTTCCATTTATTCATTTTTTGAATAAACCCCTCTCCTGGGAACAACCAAAATGATTGGAATTGAATCCAGACAATGAAAGGAGAACTAATCAGTCTTCATGCAGACAAGAGGCACCATACATAATTTCTTCTAAGTCAAATATAACTAACCTGCAAGCACCCTGATTTGCATTGAATATAGCGCTGGCAGTTCTGGGTCTGCAGTTTGTTAAGAGTAATCAGTAGAAAAGGTAATATCAATCTGGATCTGCTATGCAATGGCAGATCAGGATCTTTCTTGTTTGCAGTATGTCTTGACTTATAAGTATATTATAAAGATTATTATTCATACCAAGCGATCATGACTCTGCTGTAAAATAAATAACCCCCCCCAAAAAAATATGAAAACAGAATACAGAATTCTTGGCAGATTCATAATCGTCCATGACTGAAAATACATTCATTGACAAAAATTAATATTTCTATCAGAATTATTGCATTAGTATTAAGGCACATGTGTTTTTGCATTTCATTAATTTGAATATATTTCAGAATTATATTCCAATTATTATTTATTTCAACAAATAATCCACAAAACAAAATGTTTAAGTACTAATACTCCTGCAGTTAACGTGGCACTTTTCTACTTATTCCCTATTTTAATAAATCCATCTCCAAAAGGACTCTGTAGTCTCAGGGTAGGTCAAGTTCTAATATAAATCAAAATTTAGCTATATGACTCATATTCTTGAAACACTTCAGCAAGAAAAACAAGCTCAAGACCAGAACCCCAAAAATCAAATATAAAACCTGAGGTGTACTTGCATTACATAAATTTTTAAGCCTAGTAGTAACCCAAACATTAAGATAAATCTAAAAGTTCTTTGACTCTTAACTTTATTAATTGGACTTTTATGTGCCACCATATAATCAAATATAAATGTTAAACTAGCAATAAAGTATTTGACATTTAAAGCAGTTAAACTATTAGTTAAGGAATTTGATCACAGTACAAATAACAATTTGACATAAGGAAGCATCTTTTTGGCTCTTCATAATAGCTTACAGACAGTGGTCCCTCAAATGCTGTATTGGGCAAAAAGAATTTCCAGAATTCAAGATAAGACCATTTCTTCCTTATGACTAATGGGGGCTGAAATCATCTCTGATGTTCTTCAGTGATATCAAGATTTCAACTAAGATGCTGTGGTGCATTGATTGTAAGTCAAAATGGCACAATTTTCATTTATGACAAAGTTAAAACATCATTAGAAATCTTAAGGTGAAAACCACATGTCATAATTATCATCCTTTTTGGGGGAGTACATAACCAAGGTTTGTAAAATTATGATAGCTATATTCAAAGTATGACTGTAAGCATTTTCATTTTGTAAGAAGGTTATTGGTGAAGGCCCCATGTTGATATACACATCAGTTTGGAAAGGAGGAGATATTAAAAATATTTTCAAGATATTACTTTTCAGTCTGGAAGAGTAGCAGTAACAAGATTTTCAAGATGTCTGCAATGGTGGCCATATTAAACAACAGATTGCCACCATTTTCATTAAGACCAACTGGATTTCCTAACATTTCTAGTGAAATGTAAATGTCAGTATGACCTTCAGTTAAAATAGAGTTTTGCCAGCTGGAAAGATGTCTGCAATGGTGGCCATACTGGATGGCAGATTGGCAACATTTATATTTAAAATCAGCAACCATTAGAAATCTCTTAGCAAAAAATTTTGTTGATATAACTATGGAGCAGAAATAACAAGATTTTCATGAAAACTCCACATTAATACCACCATCCATGCAGGAGTAGTGATAACAAAATGTTATAAATAGTTGCTTCAGCAGTGATATTGGATGTCAAATCATCAACATTTCCATTTAGGAACAACTAAGTATGATAAGAAGTCTTTTAGTAAAACCACATAAACATTTATTTCCTCAGAGTGATGATAAGGTTAACCAAAGGGCTGACTCTGTGGCCATATTGGATGTCAGATAGGAACCATTTTCATTTAGAATCAACTAGACATGATAACAAGTCTTTTACTGAATCTCCATGTTTGTAAGAAGATCCATTTAGAAGGAATAGTGATAACAACAGTTTCAAGATGGACATGGAAACCATACTGGATTTCAGATGAGCACGATTTTCAACTAAGATAAATTAGATACCATAAGCGTTCTGTAGTGAAAATCCCATACTTACATAACCATCTGTTCAGAAAAGGGTAGCAATAATATTATTTTTAAGATGGCTGCCATGGTAGCCATATTGGATGCCAGATCAGCATTATTTTAAATTGGGACCAACAAAATACCGTAAGAAGTCTTTCAGTGAAAACCCAATGTAAATAAGATGATCCATGTAGGAAGTGTGGCCTTAACAAACTTTGTCAGCTATCCAACTTGAATGTCCAAATAGTAAGATTTTCAATATGAACCAAATAGACAATGGGATGAATATGTGTGTAAAGCTTCATGGTAACCATCATAGTAGTTAAGGAAGTATAGCAATTATTATAAAGTACAAAAGTATTACTATCTGCACTGTGTATCTGGATTCATGATATTACCCACAGAACAACAGGAATACATGTACTTTTTACTTAGGTGTCTCATAGTGAGGAATCACTATTTTACTTTGGAGATTTGTATGCTAGTAAATATATACAGTTAATTAGTACAACAAATACTGACATACTGGTAATTATCACATTTTGTTGCCATTCTAACTAGATTATAAATGATGTTATAAAAAAATACAATGTTGCAAAGTTGGGTCTAAAGTTTGACTGTGCACATAGCTAAAGACAAATGACTTAAGGTATGGAAAAAAAATAAAATCTAAATTCTAAATTTACTCCTTGATAAAAAATGATTTGTTTTAATTTTTCCAAATTTAAGTATTTTGTAATAATCAAGGATTCTACTATATAAATTCTATATCAATTTTTACAAAAATATTACATGTATATACAGTTGTTTTCTCATAATTTAACAACTATTTATATGTATATTTTATGTAATTTTTTTTTCCCAGGGGTCATGCTACCAGGTGAATTGGGCAAAAAAAGTCGCCTGAGTAGCGTAAACTTTGCCATCTTCTGTTAGGACAGCGAAAATGACTTTGCCTTCTGATGTTTTGGACATATGACAGTAGATTACCACTTTGAGATGCCCCCTCGCTGTAGCCAGTAAGTTCTGTCACTGTTGTAACCCAAGGTGAAATGTATTTACCTGGTATTGATACCAATCAGTTTATGGTGACAAAGACATTCTTGAACATTCACATGCAAGTTTTAACTGCTAACTGACCATTAAACCTTTTCTAGAGCAAGATATCACTGCTTGATTTCATGAAGTTGATTCTACTGTGGTATGATTAAAATATACCAAATTCTGTTTCAAAATTGAAACATCAATATGCAAATAGTAATTTCCTTTTAAAAATATGTTCGGTGAAGAGTGTTTTCTATTTTATTTCTTTATTTTTAATAAATAGAGATTCTAACGACGTATTTGCATATTTTCTGTATAAAATCAGTTTGAAACCATGAACAAATTCGTAATGGCGGACATCGCTGCATATATGATATACCACTTTATTAAACTGTGAAAATATGAAAAATATATATATAGTAATAAAGCAAATATTTAACCAATGCATGTTGTTATTACCAGTAGATAGACAAATCATAAATATGCAGTCCTATTAAAAGATTTTTGTAACCAAGCAAGAAAAGTGATTAGTTATGAGAAATGCCCTCCATCTAAAAAATGATGCATTCACACTGCGAGACAAATTCTTGGATTTTCAGTTGGGAAAAAAAAGGGTCCAGTTTAGTTATAAATCAACTTTTGTGCTTCAGTGTGTTGTCTATGAATAGCTACAGTATTGTTTAATCAGGAACAATGAAATCAGGATGAACAGTATGGTTTGAAGTCACTTCTGCATTTATTCCAAAGTACATGTATTAGGGGCTGTTTCAAAGAATGCTAGAAATCTTTTTGACTGCAGTTGTACATAAAATTTATATAAAATAAAATAAGTGGTAGTTTATTAGGCATTTTTACCAACTTGCAGTTTACAAGACTCTAATCTTGTTACTGCTATCAGTGAAAATTAATTACAATGTATAGCTTCTGAAAGTGATAAAGACACTAATAATAATAATAATAATAATAATAATAATAATAATAATAATAATAATAATAATAATAATAATACAGTAGTCTCCCTCTTGAACGGCCCGCCTCACCAGCGGCCACCCGCTCCTTACGGCCAGAATCTGAAGGCACCGACGAATTTGTTTTCAAAATTACCCCTCACGAAAGGCAACCTGGCTAACGTGACCAGCGGCCAGCATATTTTTGCAAAAACATAAAATTTACCCCTCACAAGCGGCCGCATTTTATTTTGTAATATGTATCTAGAACAAAATTTTTTTTCTAATTGTGTTAAGTAATCGGATTTATGTTTTTCGATGTCAGGTTTTCGTTCTTCAAAAAAGTGTTCTAGGTGTACCACTAAGGTTAATATTATATCCTTTACACCTTACGAGAAGCCACATTTATTTCATAAAGCTGAGAAAGACTCAAATTTTAATCTGTACATAAAGGTAATCCATACTGCGTGTCATCCTAGATGTCTGGTTTATCCACGGATAATTGTTAAGATTACACTTATTAATAGTAGTAACCTCGGAGAAGTGGCCATATTGAGGTACAATACGAAAGTCTTCTCGGAAAATGATTTGATTGCCTTTGTGGCTTCCCTTTGCAAGATGTTGAGCTTTGTTAACTTACATAATTATCGGCTATTACGCAATAATTGTAAAGTTTATAAATCTTAACGGCCGTGAGGTGCTATTGTTCAGATCTGCGTACGTATCCAAGGCATCTTTCACAGAGTAAAAAAAAAAAAAAAAGATATATAAAAACAATAGGGTACCAGACTACGACTAATGAAACAAGTGATAATCGCTGCCTTAAAAATATATGGCATCTTGTTTAAATGCAGAAAAAAAATTGTTTCCTCCGACTTGGAGTTGCAACATTGATTATAACTGGATGTAAGGTCAAGATCACACGGTCAGCATTGGCTAAAAATAGAAACAGTGTACTAGACAAAGACCGAAAAATCATGTGACAACACAACTTGTCACTTCTTTACGAAGAAAGCATGTCGCCAGCTCCACAAATGTGTTGTCTGCATAATTAAATCACATACAGTTAGCAACATCGGAATAACTCATTACCAAACATTAGCATGTCATCACGTAAACGAAGATGATTTTTTCAGAAAACGTTGGTTATTATATATAGTCTACGATATCGGGTGAGATGGGGAGGGGGACTGGTCAAACAAATTTTGGTAGAAAAGACTCAAATAAAACAATTTTATGTTGAAAAGACTCAAATAAATAACATTGTAACCGATAAGTTATTTAGCAGCAGTGGGAAAATGGAGCAAATGGATAGATAATTGCATATGTACCAAGATTCAAATGACGTTTTTGTATGGTTCTGCTATGTGCATGACAACACCCGTTCGCATATCGCGCTTCTGCCAAGAATAAGAACTATCAATGCATACTCAGTTGAAATAAGTCAACTATTATAGCACAAGAACCGTTTAATATTTAATGTTTCTTTTAAACGAAGATATTTAATGCTTTGAAAAAAAAAAGCTTTCTTACTACGTACATATACTTCTCACAAAAAATTTAGTCCCCCTCTGGAAAGGCCACTTTCCCGGTGCAGAAGGGGTGGCCGTATAAGAGGGGGACTACTGTAATAATAATAATAATAATAATAATAATAATAATAATAATAATAAAAATAATAATAATAACTATATTTTATGAGGGTGACTCAATTAGGAAAAAAGATAATCTTCCTTGTGTATATCATTCCTGTTTATTCATCAAATATTTGATCCAGTGAATGGTCTCCACTTTCGATTTTTGTGGATGAAAGGGGCGAAAAAAAGTAATTTTAACTGATAAAACATTTTCATATTAATAACATCTACTACACATTTCATAGTCTCTTCTCAGAGACAAAATTTAAGGAGGGAATTCCCACACACCCATTCTGAAAAGGGGTAAATTTCTGAACACTTGGGATTTACTGGAGAACTTAAAGTAGGGCTTGAAAATATAAGGTTCAAGTTGCATACATTCTGTTGATTTTATTTTCGAAAATTTTACAATAACATATAAGTGAATAGACTTATATTCTGAATATAAGAGCAGATTTTACTGAAAATGGTCTTCTTTCTTTTAAAAAAATCTGAAGAGGAAATTGGCTTATTTATACTGACAACCTTCATTTTGTTTCAAACAAAACATGTCAGGGGCCTTCTGGTAAGAACCAGGTTATAAATATTAAATTGATGAATGAAATGACTAAGTTTTCTGCACATTTATACCCTTACTATTTTTCGCTTTAATATGGAGGGAGGGGATTACAAACCGCTGGGGGCGGTGTATAGAACAAAGTAATATCTGTGAGTTCTTAATTCTAGACTAATAGACAAATTACGTCATATGCACATCAGTGGAGGTTACTACTTTATGAAATTTCTTACTTTTAAAAGCGAGTAGAAATCTATAAAACAAAAAATGTGGGGTTTTCTTGTATAAAATATTACTAAATAAGCAATAACGGCACCTCCATATTTGACCTTTAAATCTAACATAATGAGATCAGGTTCCTGATCCAGTTTCATTGCACGATTCAATGAATGAAAAACAACGCATAAAACACAACATTGCTTAATCAATAGCTTAAAGCAATAAATTATAAATGAAAAAAAAAAGAATTTAGAAACTAAATACTAAATATTTAAGCAGACTTTTGTTACTGTTAGTACCTCGGGTCCTTTCGCATAATACAAATCTGTGTTTTTCAACAGAAACCACTGTCTTTTCCATTTTCGGGACATTCTTGTCCTTTTCATCAACCATCCTTTGTGTTCAGAGGGACCTACATCTTCATCATTATGCGTGCTTGCTGTTGATCTGGTTGCCAAACTGTTCGTCCGGCTGTCAGTTCCATCTGAGGAAGCCATTTTGCGATTTGTTGTGTCACAGATGAGAATTTGGGTGGTGTTTATTTGTCGTAAATTATCTTTCTGACAATTTAGCCTATCAATAACATAATTTCAACATGGTATCGTTGTAGTTTTTTAAATAATCATAATATATATTTCATTGAAGCTTGAAACAGAATTTTAAGTCAGGTTTCGTATAATAAGCTTTCTATATACGGCACTTAACGTCATCACCGGTGTGAAAGATAAAAGATATCCTATAGTATTTTATCCGATATTGTAGAATACATCTCATATTTTAAACGATGAAATCCACAAAAATTTGTTTTGAAAATAAGCATTTTATTTATTACTATTCCAGTTGTCTACCTATGTAATATTATGTCTTTATGACGGCTTCTCTGCAATAATATTATTCTCCGTTATAAAAGAGCACCTGTTTGCGGAAAACTGTCACACACTTGTCAATGTTACAGTGGCGGTTTTTAGACACTTCACATGGCAAAATGTCGGAACAAGACGTCTTCTTCAAGCGAAACTTTTCCTTTCAAATGCAAATCGGTCTTGTGAGAGAACAAGTAAACGTTGATGGTGAATTAACTTTAGCAAGTCTGAAAGACATTTCAGTCGCATTTGTGGATAGAAAGGTAGGAAACGGCCAAACACTGTGTGTATAGTGACCATGATCATATTTACATATATCCCATTCCCAACTTTTTAAGACACACCCTGAGATTCGTGAATTCTATGTAACCATGACTATTTCATTTTACCGTAAGAATATTCCTTTCGATACTGTATATGATGGGACTTAGCCATTCTTTTAACTTATTTGTGGACTCGATACATACATCATTTATGAAAGGAATTCAACCTATTGATATGGTTGGTGGTAGTATTACCCACAACACAATGTTGGTAATGGTTCGGTTTAGCAATTAATGGATTACTTATAGTGGATGATAACAAAAGCATTAACAAGATCACAGCACATTTTACAACTAGTAAACTGATTTATTTAAATTTAAAAATCAGTATTAATTCCAACCATTCAACTGTACATTTGCTCTCTTTGAAAGCATGTTTGATTTCCCATGTTTTTAAGGTCAGATTTGAGATTTATGTTTAAAGTCTTTATTGTCATTTTTAGTATTTATATTTTAAGAACTTTTAATCTGTCATTCAGTTAGTATTTTGATGAAGTCCTGTAATATTTAATATTGACAAGCATTACAGATAATGTTTTGCCAGTATGAAAAGTTATAACAGATATTAGAAATTTCTTGAACAATTAACTTACTATGATACTATGAGAAATGTGCAGCTGTGCTAAAAAATATGACTTTCACTAATTCTAATGCATCAAGTTCTTGGAAGCCTTTTGGACATGAAAAATATTTGATGAGGAAGAGAATTAAAAGTATATGTAATTCTACTCCTGAATGTAAGAAAGTTTCTTTATATTTTCTTTAAAGAGAGTTCTGCATTCTGTTACATAAATCATAGCATGTACAAGCTATACCAGTTTTTATTGTATTAATGATTACATGTAATACACTGTTTTGGGGGGAACAAAATCAACACATTTCGGTAGTATGAACACTTTTACTGATAAATATACTTTACAGTTACCATTTGTTTTATTAGTTCAACTATGTATGCCTTTTGTCCCTATCCAGCACATAAAATTATGAAGTCTGTTTGAAATAGCCATATTATTTTTATAATTATATAGTGTAAGAAACCTTGCCTTGTTTAGTAATAATGTTACACTTGACTCTAAATAGAAATTTAATAATGGAAAGTAATGCAGTAGTAATTTTGGATATCAGAGTTACATTTAAAGAGTTTTGAGAAAATAAATTCTACCACTAAACCAGATTTTTAACATATCTTTGTGCACAAAATATATGAA
The DNA here is from genome assembly GCA_016746295.1 of Potamilus streckersoni. Taxonomy (NCBI): domain Eukaryota; kingdom Metazoa; phylum Mollusca; class Bivalvia; order Unionida; family Unionidae; genus Potamilus; species Potamilus streckersoni. The sequence goes on along the minus strand of JAEAOA010000806.1, from coordinate 1,097,977 downwards.
AATACTTTCAAAAAAGTCTTGATATTTTGTTAATTACTTGTATGATACCTGGTTGTAATTTTGGACTGAAATCCAATAGGACAGTGTATTTTGTTGACATGTCCTCAGTTTATGTTTTAGTGTGTGCAAAACAGTTAGCAAAGACAAGAAAAGGACACAGTAAAGTTACACAAAGTGTATAGAGTGACCATTTTTGCTAATTGGACAAAATACATTTTGATGATTTTGTCAGAAATTGGCAATGTATATTTGTGGTATGCTTCACATAATCCTTACAACAGAATTTTAGGGATATGCAAAAAAAAATCCATGTAAATTTGACACAGTATGTCTCTCTTCCCACCTCCCTGTCCATGGCGATGACCTTGATCATAATTCCAAGATCTGTTAGATATGCAACATGTATATTTTTACAGAGGTTGCAATATTAAGAAAATGCAATATTTGTATATGTGACCTTGATTTCCTCAGCATTTCTGATAGGCTTCAATGATACTCATCTTGAAAACAGCTACCTCATGAGCAGCTAGTGAAGACTGGTGAATTCCCACCCAGTTATTACATGTGTTTGATGTGAGCGTGGTTCAAATATTAAACTGACCCCAATTATTGATATTGTCCACAACATAACCACATTGCATAATCTGTTAATTTTATAGGTTGATTAAGAAGAACTGTAGAATCTGAATACTAAATAAATTGTACTGTATATATCTGAAGTTATCTGCCAGATGAGTTAGGGATTTGGTTCAAGAAGGTTGATGAAAGAAGTGCCTATGGCCATGGTTCAAGTAGACTGACTGCTTTATATCAAGATAAAGGGATGTAAGGATAATCAGACCCTAGGGATATATTTAAGTGATAGGAATTGTTTTAATTTTGTCAGGATAGCATATAGATATCATCAATAAAACTAATTAGTAATTGTTGTTATGAGTTTAATGACATTGGCAGAGCCAAGACTTGAATTTCCATGGACAGATGTTAGATGCTGTGATTGATGAAGGTACGTCTTTCTAGACCACTCAGCCACTTGGGGTCCTTCAATAGCAATAATAGGACAAATGTTTTATATATGAATAGATTGTGGCCGCATTTTTTAATTCCAAAGATTTTCAAAGAAAATTTATTAGGCTTTTTTGTAATTGATCCAGTCTATGAAAGTGTGCTGTGGTAACACTATTTCTAAATATAGACTTGAATCCTTGGGATATGTATAGAATGGTCTCAATGATTTTATGAATTTGGTCCACCCCCATCCCATTGGGATATGTATAAAATGGTCTGGGTTTATAAGTTTGATCCATCCCATCTGGGAAAAGCTAATTGAGTGGTTGGGGACAATTCACTGGGCTGAACTCAAAATGCTGTAACTATCATAAGCATGAGGAACTGCAGCTTTGATGTACAATTATATTTCTTCTGTGTGTTACCAAATAATGCAGAATGTATTTTTTTATAGACAATGTTGGCACTTAGGTACAGTATACCTCTAAAATGTCTTTTGGAATTTGTATTTTGATTGCCTTTACCATTGAAATGAAATTAATGTATTTTTTCTATTCCCTAAATAAATGTATGAATTTGATATTATAATTTCAATAATAGGCATACTGGTACTCAGTATTTTTGAGTCTAACATTAGTAGCTGTCTTATCAGTAAATTTAAGTTAATAAATTCTATTATGTGTTAAAAGAGATTATTTATTATTCTCAGCTTGAAATTATATTTGAAATACAAATCATGCATTACATACTTTTTGTACTTAAGGTGTTTGTCAGAAAAATGTTGTTTTTTTTTTTCTCAAGGCAAGTTAAATTAACCTGTTGTGCACTATTGTAGTTGTGAATCATTTGTCAGCAGCATTAATGTGGAAAATTATTGAATTTTTATGCAACTTTGGTGAAATATCATGGGTTATAATAATGTTACCATAGAAACTTACATACAGGCATGTTTTTGTTGCATGACTTGCCAAGGCCATCAATTATAGTAGCTATCATGAATGTTGAAACATATTGAAGTTTTGCAGTCTAATACAGGGATCAAAATTCAAGGCTTGAGCTGGTCAGATTATGGATTTCTTATATCCAGGGTGATATTAAATTTCTGTTTACTACATAGAGGATCATTTTTCAGTTCTGTTTTAGATCAATGAGGCTTGTATACCATCAACAACTCTTGTTTCTATTATGCATCTGTTTCTACATACACACACACACACACACACACACACACACACACACACACACACACACACACACACACACACACACAGAGCCTACCATGGAAAGGCAAAAATGGCCCTTGTAGACAAGTGACCTTAAATGCAAGTGCAGCTTTCAAATTTGCTTCATGACAAAGTTTTATACTGTACTAAATAGCAATTTGTATTATTATTAATAGCAAGATAAATGCATTTACTTTAGGTTTAGCTATTTACTGAAACAAGAATAACAAATTGAATAAAATAAGTTCCACACAAAATACTATATCATCACTTGCTTTTTTGTTGGTTTGGTTTGTTTTTGACTTGCTAATGACAAGAGGTGTTTTATTTTTCTCCCATAATGACAAGAGGTGTTTTATTTTTCTCTGGTAATTGACAAGAGGTGTTTTATTTTTCTCTGGTAATTGACAAGAGGTGTTTTATTTTTCTCTGGTAATTGACAAGAGGTGTTTTATTTTTCTCCCATAGAGATTTGTGAATTTATCAGTACCTGAATATGAAACACAGCTTTTCACTTAATGTTGTATAAAATTGATTTGATAAGTTAAATACACCCTGTCAAATCAAGATAACTACTTCTTTGTACATGAACTCATTTATACATCTCTCTCTCTCTCTCTCTCTCTCTCTCTCTCTCTCTCTCTCTCTCTCTCTCTCTCTCTCATGTGCAGTTATATTTTGAGAGAGGGAGAGATTTAAAAAAAAATAATATGAAAGTTGATAAATTTCATTTTAATCATGTTTTCCTACAATATTATTATTTAACTGTCCAATTAAAATTCCAAAGATCATGCAGATTTAATTATGTATCCAGGAGAAAACAAGGTAAAAATAAGTCCATCCCTAAAATAGTCACAATATTATTAATGACTTCACTTCCTCATGTTCTTTTGCTATGTAAACTAATGTCTGCTTCTGCTTCTATTTATCATCTAGCAACCCTGAAATAATAGACATGCATTTGAATAATTAACAAGCCAACTTGTGAGATTGACTTTTTGCCCATAGTGTTTACTTATCAGATTTCTGTTAATTACGTCATAAACAGCTCTTCATAATCACTGGGTGTGAACATTATATTTTGGTTCCTTTATTAAGCTTTGAATATTAATTGTTAGTGATGGCTGCCTTTTATTTCCCAACCTACCTGTCATTGCAATCTTACAAGTTATACCATTAACAATTAACATCTTACTAACCTAGAGGCTGGACTTGCCTTGAAAAAATCTTTATACTCTCCTAGCTAACAGACGCAGTAAATCAGCTAATCCCATATACCTACAAACATTAACATTAGAATGTAACTGTTTAGGTAGAAAGCAATCTATATTTGACAAAACAGGCTTCAGTTTCTTATGGAACTCTAACAAACCTCAACTCAATTTCTGGGACTTGACCATGGGTAAGTTATTTGGAAACTTGAGTTTGCTCATACCAATATTGAGCTTGTACCAGGAATGTTAAGTGAGAGAGGGAGAGAGATGGGGAGGGGTATAAAATATGCTAATCACTATACATTCTAGGCATCCATGTTCAGTACTTAGTAATATGTGTGTATTAATAAGTATATCATTCATGCATCCAGAATCCAGAATATGCAGTGGTTGTGGTTGTGGTTTTCAGTTCTACATTCATCATGAAGCACATTTTTGGTTTTGCTGGCCAAAGGCCATTTGAGTTTATGGTATGGCAGTCTGTCTACTAGTTTACCCATCAACAACTGCTGGTGAGAGGGTTCATGTCTTATTAGACTTCATCAGGGATCAGGCTTTATATGTTAGCTATATGATCAATTATTGCATATGCTTGTGAACAATCTAGATGCACATATATTCTGGATCAGATTTGATTTGGTATGTAAGCTTATATAAAGACCCTGGGTGAGTTCATTATGTCAATATATATATATATATATATATATATATATATATATATATATATATATATATATATATATATATATATATATATATAGTAAACAAATCATATGGCAAATAAAAGTCCTTTCAGGTGCACTGAATCCAGTAGGGGATCATGTGTGAAATGGATTGATTAACTTATGTACAATAAACTGACAACAAATAGTACAAAACTAGTATCTAACTAGGCTCAGAACTTTCAAAGGCAAATACAAAACAACCACAGATTAGACACATAAAACACAAAAACCATTGTGTTTGTGAAACTTTACATGGCTGTTTCTACAGGAATTAAACCTAAAAATTATTATGTTTCATCTAGTTCATTTTAACTTGTAGAAGATGCTTGACAATATTTTTTTTGACCTAGAAAGTGAGGAGCCATAACAAAATCTGTTGTTTTATGTAAGGGCAGTTTATATTTCAAATATTTGATTGACATAGTAGTACATGTAATTATACGGTATTAAGCAAATTTAGATAATTATTTAAAAGAAAATGTCGAATACATAAATAATTTCATTTGTGCATGGCATAAAGTCCACATTCCCATGCAAACTGAGCATACAGTATATAGCAAACTGGGTAAAGTTGTGCAGACTGGTATTTCAGGACCAGGAATTGAAGTTCCTAGAATCAAGGAGCACCCTTTACCGAATTTTGTACTTATAAGACCCATTTTTGAAAGCAAAACCATTGTTATTATTGGACTAATAAACATTTATCTGTTTAATACAGATTTATGTATTGTATACCATTTTAAATGTTTGCATACATTTTCTAATTAATGAAATTCCATTTGTTCTCCCTCATCTGTATTAGCTTCATTTGTATCATGACTTTCTGGAATGTTTTCCAAAATCATCCAAATAAATTGTTAAAACTCTCTCTTTCTGTTTTGTTCTCCATATTGTAAATAAATTCTCCATATGGAGGAAATGTCCAAAATCATCCACATAAATTGTTAAAACTCTCTCTTACTGTTTTGTTCTCCATATTGTAAATAAATTCTCCATATGGGGGGAATAAAGTTTGATCGATTGATTGATTGATTGGTAATGAAAATTTGTAGGTTAGCATGCTAGCTAGCAGGTAATAATTTTAAAAAGTGGATAATATGCAAGAGATTCCTAATCATCCCACATTATATTTAAATTATTATAGGATAAAACACTATAAACATAGGACAATTAAGCTAAGGGGAATGATCAGTGTTTTATTTCACAGTTACAGTCCAGGAGGAAACAAAGCCTCTTGTCTTTCACGAGATGGGATCTTATCATGACATGTACACTAATACATTAGGCAAGTTGTCACCACATGTTCTGTGATAGGCTAAAAATAGTCCACAACTGACTTATGTGGGTGGTAATTTTTTGTATTTAAACCATGAATAGTGTGTTCATGATCTCTAAATAGATTGAGGTAAAGTATATTTAAATAACCTTTTTTTTTCATAATTTAATGACGTAAAACAAAGCATCCAGATGAAAATAATTTTATAAATGTTTTTTGGGGGGGATTTTGTCCCATGATTTAAGCATAGGAAAAAGCTGCAGATGTATGGTACATATTCATGCTGTCTTTTTCAGATGTACAAATGAGATACTACTTTATTACCAGAACCTGGCTCAAGCTATAAAGCATATTGTTAGTGATCATAAACTTATATATATTTATAATGCCAAAGAAAGGATGTAATATTGCCAACATCATGTACATAGCATTGCCCAAGGACCATCTCCCACTTGCAAAAATGTTAAGTGTCATGTTTATATGCCTAATTTGGTAGGACAGTATTTCCTTTCTCCCCCACTGCCCAAATTGTCTTTCTGTATATGTCATTTGCTTTTATTCCTACCAATATGAACAGTACTTATCATTTAGAAGATTAATCCACTGCCTAGACCTGGTGCCTAGTTTATAATCAGGCAGTTAGGGTTGGTTCACAGTGAGTGGGTTTATGACAGTTGTATAACCATATCAAAATTCCACACAACTATGGAGTACAGGTAATTTTGTTACAGATCAATCTTTGGTAAAACATTTAGAACAAGTTAAGCTAAGATTATTAATCTGGTACATTTCTGTGGAATACTCTTCCACTGCTTGCAAAAATCTGCAGAAACTATTAACATTTTTAATAAAAGATGTGAGCATGCATGTGTTTCCAATAAATTATAATATATTTAGCACTTACAATAATACATTAGACTAATTTGGAATTACTAGTTTAATTTTCAGTGGAAATCATTATGGCCTGTACCCCCAAGTATATGTAACACAAAAAAGTACATTATTGTTAAAATATGTATGGAAATAAATTATTCATTTCTATGATATATTTTTGAACTTTTCATACCAACCTTTTGCATCCCTATGCAAATGCTTATTATTTACATTCCTATGGTTTGTCTGATGTTAACCATGTGCCAGGAGTTTGTAACTCAAAATACCTAAGTTTAATCAGGGCTTCATTCAGATGGATACATGATGATCAATCTGTGAGCAAGGGGAACACATACATAGTGATGACCCATTTTGCTAAAGTAGATCAAATGGTTGGATCAAATTTTGATTTATGAACCTATATTGAGAAGTATCCAGGGTTACTGGAATTAACAAGCATCTAAGTGACCTAAACTAATATGTTACAGGAGTAACATTAGCCACGCTTTTCATTTAGAATGGCAAATAATATCTAAGGGTTTGCATGGATGTGTTAAAATGGTTTCAAATTAAAACTATTTCAATTTGTAGCATTTATTTAGCCAGTTGCAGATATGGGGTACAAGTCAATGAGGGTTCCAGAAAAACTTGTCTGGTGTATAGATTTAGAATAGTCACAATGATTCACTCTTTGTAAATAAGAAGGTAATTTTTATTATTATTATTATTATTATTATTATTATTATTATTATTAGTAGTAGTAGTAGTAGTAGTAGTAGTAGTAGTAGTAGTGTATTATTGGGGAAGTGTGTGTGTTTAATTTTTAACTGTACATAATGCAGTTGTCACTCTAATAGGAATCCTTGACATCCAAGACCTTCAATTCCTGGATGTGGGCATCTTTGCAGAATTTGGCAGGTTTGGTTTTGGGGAAAATGTGACCCTAGGATTGCATTTGAAACTCCTGCAGAAATTTTTGTATAATGTGGTAGTGAAGACCCAGTTTTTTCTAGCAAAATGTGATGGCAGATCAACAGTTCTGTTAATATTAAAACATGTACACAGTATACTAAACTACTTAATACTCCCATGTGTTGGAGAACAGTACATTTATGTGATGTCAAATCTTGATCTGTTTATTTTGCATAATTGTAGAGTAGTTGGTTGAGCATTAGACTCATCACCTAAAGGTGACAGTTCTGTATCCACCCAACCCAGTCCAGTTTGTCCTTGGAAAAGACACTTGTATTCCATTTCTGTAGCATAATTTAGCCTGTATATTGTTGTTAAACATGCCGTTAAATAAAACAAAAACAAAAGCTAAAACTTTAACTTGTGCAGTTGTGTGCTAATTATATACAGATAATAATGGAATATCCTTTGTTTCCTTGCATGCATCAATACCATTTTTGTCATGCCAGCAAAAGTGGGATACATAGAAATCACATTAGTAGTTGGAGTCATGTTTAGTATTGTAGATCAAGGTATGCCATAGGTTTCATGTAAACCTTCAATGACCAATGTTTTTTTACTGCTCTTCCTGAGCTAATGACTAAACAGTAAGACTTAATGTTAGGATTACTTGTGAATGAAATTGTATTCTCAGCTGATTTTAAATCTTACAAATTCAGTATTATTCTTGGGATACCAATTTCATGAGTAAGTTTAAAACCTAGATTTTAAAACCATAGCAAACTGTGGCACAGTCTGATAGTCATAGCACTGAATCCCAGCCATGTGTGATGGTATTTGTAGTGCAGGGAAATATATCTAACTATACATTTGTGAAAGATGAGGAACAATTGAACTTGGATGATCATGATTTAATTTGCATGCAAAATTTAATGAATAGGAAAACTGTTTACTGATGTAATGACTATGTATGCTACTATATTAATAAATTCAAACTTTCGGTTTGTCCTTTTTAATTTCCAAAGCTTGTATTGTATTCATTTATAAATATAATATATGTAATTTGTTATGATCACTAAATTCAGTCTGGTGAAATTTGGAAACACGATGGAAATATAAACATAAAAAACATTTCAGAAAATTTAATCTCTGTTAAAGTTTGCAATTGTTTTTATGCTCTTGAATGGAATGAGTCACCTCTGATGAAAATATTAAACATTGTGTCTTGGTCTAAAAATGGACTGTATTAGCCACAGTTCATTATTATCAATATATATATATATATATCTTCTTAGTATCCTTCAATTTTTACTATAAGAATAACCGGTATAGAATCAAATAATATCCGGGATATAATCTGCATTACATAAATGTACAAAAAAAAAGTAAAAATAGATGTCGCTTTGGCTTGTAGACTTTTAGGGAATTATACACAGTTTTCAGTATCCGCAACAAGTCTATACAAGCTGGTTGTATTTATAGTTTTGCCTCATGTGGAGACAGCCATGTAGAGGTTTACAAACACGTTTTTGTGTTTATTTGTTTGTCTTATATATGTTTTGTATTTGCCTTTGAAAAAGACTCATTAAGAGTCGAAAGCGCTCAGGCTAGTTAGTTACTAGTTTTGCACTGTTCGTCATCAGTTTATTGCATCTATTTTAATCAATCCCAGATACACATGATCCCTTGGTTGATCCAGTGTGCTTGAAAGTGTTGTTATTCCCATATGATTTGTATTCCTTATATATATATATATATATATATATATATATATATATATATATATATATATATATATATATATATATATACACACACAGTACGCTGCCTGATTGTAATAATAGTCATATAGTGAATAAAATAATCTTTCACCTCATTGTTTTATTTCTACATATCACTCTATTTGCTATTCCACTGAGCAAATGGAACAAAAGAAAATTTTGATTTTGCAAATATGTTTAATAAATTTAACTAGCTGCAGAATACATAACCAGCAGATGAGTCATAATTTTCCAAAGTACATTTTCTAGTGACATTTTGTGGTGAATCAAGATAATCCATTTTAATTAACTTTGTTTTAAGTCCTCACAGTTGTGACTGTATTGATGAGTACATCTCCACTCTCATCATGCAATTAATTAATAACTCATCTTAGCCATGACAGATAATGTCAGGTGTTGCAACATATTCCTTTTAATTAAAGGGGTTGGCAGCACCTAACCACAATATACTTTAAAGACATCAAATCTGCCACTACCCTTTGATCACAGTGAGTAACAAAGAAATCAAGTGCCTTACATGAAACATGTTGGAATTGGACAGGTTTGCAACAGTGGGTGTCTTTACTGCAAGGTGTCTGCTCTTTGAGCAGCATCAGTAACCTTGATAGCTGAGAAAGTGAAACTGGTTTTGCCAGAACTGTTTACATATGTATAAGATATAAACTTTGCTTCCAAAAATATCATCCAGCTGCAGTTATGGGTTTGTTTAACAACTGATCCATAATTTTGTTGAGAGATTTGTTTTGATAGTGGTCTTTGAGAACAACCAAATCATTATTAGTCTTAGTTGATGCAGGGGAATTGGGCTTCTTAGCTTGTAAATGTGAATAAGAGTATATGGTCATTGATTCAGGCCTTACTATTTATGCCAATTTTAGCAATGAATTTTTGATTAAATAAACCTAATCATTGCAGGAATTATGTCTGTTTGAAATTGCATGAAAGTCAGTGCTGAGATTTTTTTTTTAAATAGAGATATGGACATATATGAACAAATTTATCTGTTATATACCATATACCTTATCAAAGACAGAAATACTAGTAGTATACTGTTTGTTCATTTTTTTATTATTGCCTTGCGGTCAATAAAGTCTGTCTGCCTTAGAATGTCAGTTCATCAAATGATAACTTTATCCTTGCATTTCATGATCCAAAAACTTAAAAAATCTGATTGTAACCCATAGTCTGCTGTGCTGGCAGAAAAAAAATTAACTGATAGCCTTATTCAAATTCAGATTGAAAGAATTCATTTTAATATGAGACTGGTTGTTGTAATATTTTCTTCCATATTTGTTTCTTTTGAGCCTTTGATAATTTTTTGGCATATTATCTATAATTCCTCTTTTTTATTGACTTTTTTATACATGTTTTGGAAATCTTTCTGAAAGTAATGATATACTTTAATTTTCCACTTAGCTATGTGCACTGAAAATATTGTAGCCCATACCTGTCATAAACAGACCTCAGAATGTTGCTTTCGTCAATTTCCAGTTTAAACAATAAAAGATTTGATGAAAATGGCTTCATAAATATTCTAACTTTGGGAAAATGTGTCATTTATATGTAGCTGTTTACTAAGGCAAGTTTTACCTCTGAAAACCTTGACATGTATGTGTTATTATAGTTGTATTTAAAGTTTAAAATGTTTTAAACTGTTTTTAGATTGTACTGGCTTTGATTGTACAATAGTCGTAATAGTTATGCAAATACATACCATTTTCAAAAATGATAGTAACCAGTTTGAAATAAAATGAGGTTGTATAATAAAATTAGATTACTCTTAAGGTCAAAACAAATCTGAAAACATTGATTGAATATGCACTGAACTTTTTATCACCAACAGAGTAAAAGTGACATTTTGAAGTCATCTGATCAACTGAATTATTGATATGCATCTTTAAACTGATTTAAGATTTCAGAGCAATTTTTTTTACATTGAGCTCTACAAATAGGGCATGGAATTAATAAATTCACAGTTAGATCTTTTTGTATTGCAGTTTCCAGAACATGGGTTTTATGGACTAGCTGACAAAATTATTTTGTTTCGACATGACAGCAGCAGCTCTAATGTGTTAGAATTGATAACTAGTCCAGCAGATGTAAAGGAAGGCTGTCTGGTTGAGGTGGTTTTATCAGGTAAGAACAGAAAAGGAATTCACAAATGTGTTTAAAACTATGTGATATGTTGATAATATATGTCATGCAATCAGTGGAAAGATCTTACCTAGGTACATAAAATCTTGGCATACTTTTAATAATAAAGGATATTATATATATCTATTTAGTGATATGAGATCTAGAATGAAATATATATTCACATGTATTTTATAATACATATCAATCACAATGACAAATTTTGAAGTAATATTTACAAGTTTAATAATGTCTTCACAGAAGGACTGTATCCAGTACATACAAAGGATGTTTTATTTAGTCTTAGATTTTTACAGTGCCCATTCTTATCCAGCAGGTGCTGTGAACTGATTAATTTTCAAGGATATTCAATTTCATAGTTCTACCAAAAAAGGCATTCTCATGGGTAGTTTATGGACTTGAAAATGGGTTATTATTTCATTTTGTGGTTTTGTAACAGCTGCGAAATCCATGAAAATTAGTACATCTCAAATAAAACTGGTCAGGTAGACATTTTTAAGAAGCTTGTTACTTACTGTGGTACATTTCATTAACTCTACTGCAAATGGTCTAATGTACGGGATGACAATGAGGGAGATAATAGTTTGTAAAAATCCACAATTAAGATGCATGACAAGAAGGCCTACTATCAGGGAGGGTTTTTTTATGTAGGTTTCCTTGACATCTACATCTGCATCCTTCTCTTCCCAAAATTACAGAAAAACAAGCATTAGATTAAGAAGAAATGTTTGGCACTATTATGTATGATTTTATGCAGCTTTTGACTATTGTACACCCCTCTTCAGCTTTCTTATGATGGGTTATTTGGTTTTGGCTATCATTATCTAGAGGTGATCGCCCTTTTATGGATGGAATATATAAAGATCTGAGCAGATATATAGAACAAAATAACACCAGCCCCCATTACAAATAAGGACAAAATTTAATAAAATTTCATGACAATAGAATTCATAAACAAGTGTGATAAACATGACAATTTTATTCAAGGAATTTCAAACATACAAATAAGATTATATCAATAGCCAATCTGATAGCAATATAATAAAATCATTTAACCGAGTGAGAGATCAAATAACACTGTTTTGTATCGATTCATAACCTGATGTTTTGTCTCGGTGCAAAGTCCACATCAACTGTTATGTTTGACTTCCTTGCACTGGTAAGTCTGGGTCTTCTTCAATTTTCCCTTCTTTTTTTTCCAAATTTTCTGGTATCACGCCTCTTACGGCCCCTCCAACTTTGTGTAGCCCCTTTTTGGCTTCATAAATACATGAGGTGTCCTTTTGCTATCTCACTTTGTAAATATATAAACAAAAGCACTCTAAATCTTCCATCACATTATTCTGGGGGAATAGATCAATACACCTTCTCGTGATGTCAAATAAAATTCTGTTGGATTCAAACATACCATGACTATCTAGTCTAATTGGTCATGACAGACCATACAAACTTAGTTTTCCAAAATTATTGGTCAGCTAATTGTCATATAGCACCACTCCAAGACATCAGTTACATACTAGTCTCATTACTTAAGAGGATGAATGAAATTTCATTACACTATCCTAACAAATACACACAATAAAGTCCTTATCATATGTGACCTCAGCAGGTAAGAGAATTCACATCTTGTAATCTCTACACTCCAACAATGTTTCAGTGTATATAATTATAAAATATTGTACAAATTCAGATAAATGAACTCAACACAATTATTCTAGATACATACATAATTTCCTAGATAGAATAAAGCATTCAATTCTAGATAAATAATTTCCTATATAGCATGAAATTCTTATATATGATATTTTAGAATAGTCAAGATTATACATTTAAACGAGCTGTCAATGTATATATAAAGAAAAATATCATTGTGCTGACTCAGATAAATGAACTTAACACATTTATACCATATCAAGAAAATTGATCTACGAATTTAAACAAATCCATGCAATACAAGCAAAAAATTCAAACAAATTATCATAACAGTATCAGTACATTACATAAAATTGATGCAAAATACCTTGTGCTTTCAAGCTTTTGTGTCTGTCATTTCCTCCAGACCATCGTCTCCCCTGGATGATTTTGTGAGAAATTTACTTATTAAATTACTCTGCATCCCTTATGCTGTTGCTTTCATTTTCTTTTGTAGAAAAGCATAGACTGATTTCTAAGTTCACTATTAGCACATTTAAACTGATAGTTTTCATGTGAAACCACAGCTTCTTCCACAGCATGTCCAATCAAAATGAAATAAAAATCCTGCCTCACTAGCCTCGAAACACTGCAATTCGTCTGACAAAGATTATCCAAAGATTCCTGGTATCCTTCAGAAATGACAGTTTCCATACAGATCAGAATTTGACCTCAATAATGGTAAGTTTAAACAAACCTTAATTAAATATCAAAAACTCATGACAGAGCCTGAACCAAACTGTGCATTATGGCTATTTAAATGTGTGCAGGTCTCCATAAATCTAATTAATCGTACACATATCTAACTAAATGTTTCTTACAGAGATCAACAACAACACAACAGAGATTGACATAAAAATTTGCTCCTTTACAGAGACCATGAAAAATTGCATGAAAAGCTTAAAATCTAAATGTAATGAAAACTCCCCAAACTGGTTTGCTTCTTTCTTAACTCATCGATTGAAAAATTTCTCTAAATGGTAATATTTCTGAAAGTAAATATATTAATTGTCGTGTACCACTGGGCTCAGTCATTGGACATGTGTTCATTCTATTTATTAACAACTTACCCCTAAGGTAGGAAATTCTGTTCCTTCCACTGACCACCTTGGATATCTGAGTTTAGTAAAACCAAATATAAACTTGAAAATAACTTACTTGCTCTTAACAGACATGAAATATGGTGCGGGGAATACAGTATGATTATAAATAAAGAAAAATAAAAACCTACTAGCTGCACTAAAACAGAAACTATCAAGGTTAGTGACAAATTCTGTTGACAATATTATAGTTAATGTGAATTGGGACTATAAATTCTTTGATTTATATGTAGGTAGCATTCTAACTTGGTTTTGTTTTAGAACATGTTTCAAAAAGAGGTTTAATCTTATCATAAAATTGGAAAATTCATTTCTTTTATGTATTGGGTAATCAGTTGCAAGAGTTATATTTAGACATATATGGCCCACTGTTATGTAATTTGAGTATTGTCTTTAATCAAAACATAGCAAAACTTAAATGTTAATGCTCCAAAAACAGGACATGGCATTTAATTCTAGTGTTTGGACAATAAAAACTGGTAAAAAAGTAATATGTGATACCATTTTTTTAGAAAAATATCAAAGTTATGCTTAAATTGTCCAGAAGTCATTCTTGTTTAAGCAAAATTTTTCACCAGAGATGCTGATAGTACTCAAGATTTAAGAAATTTTAGAAGTAAATCATTTCATTTTTTTCATAGCTATATTTATCCTTGTACCGATTTCCAGTGACAAAAGGCTGGTACCTGGTATTTCTTTGTACAAGTATATATTAAATGGATGAAGAACAGTCACACAGTTCAAGTAATATAAATACCTCATGTTTTCTGTTATATGCATCTTGTCAAGATGAATTTTCAACACGATATTTTTTATTTATTTTTATGTGCTCGCTGATTACTGTGAATGGGTTAATAAGCATGAAATGATATACCTAAATGTTTTCACGTTATGTTGCATTTACTATATGCAATATTTTGTACACATGAGAATGGCTCAAGGTAGATGAGTTTCTGTAACTGAATTATCTTGTCTAAATAAAGTCATTATTATTATTATTCTCATTGCAGTGAATTTTGTCCCTACCCCACAAAAATGTGTCAACACTGTCAAACTGAATGAGCAGAGAGCTAAAGTTCTCCTTGCATATAATATGCCATTTTTTTACATTGAAATATTTATCATTTGTATTGATTAAAGTAATTAGTTACCATGTTTTTATGTAGACCTTAACAAAATA
The DNA here is from genome assembly GCA_016746295.1 of Potamilus streckersoni. Lineage (NCBI taxonomy): Eukaryota > Metazoa > Mollusca > Bivalvia > Unionida > Unionidae > Potamilus > Potamilus streckersoni. Next base: position 1,082,839 of record JAEAOA010000806.1, on the reverse strand, counting down.
ATCCAGCACCATAAGGATTTTAATTGCTATTATTCTTTATGGAATGCATATTTGGAATTGGCAAGTTGTGCTGAATTAAAGTAATTTGCTTTATACAATGTTATAACAGAAGTAGCATACAATGCCGCGGAACATGTTTTTGTTATGCTAATCTTTATTTATAATAAGTTATTATAATGAAAATGGGAATATTTGAAATTGTACAGAGCAAATGTGGCACTATAGTATTAGAAACTTACTGCTGCAGAACTACGTGTTAGTACATTAGTCATTTGCTGTAACAAAAGACGATGAATCTGATATGAATCATGGACTGTTAGACGTTTGATACAATGAAGTGTCCCTATAACGTATAAAGAGGTCTCTGGTGTCCAATGCCTATTATATCAAGGAATTCTTTATGTGGTTACTTTATTGCATTCAGTGTATGTTTTCATATTAGTGTCCATAATTATGAAACCTACAGCCAAATTATATGCTGTGATCAACTGCTGTACGATTTTTGACCTGGGAACTTGTCTTTAGACTCTTTTCATCACAGAACTGCCTAAATGTTACATTGATAAATGTGCCACAACAACATAATAAATGGCATCGCCTAGAGGTTACATTGTTAAAGGTGCTACACCAACATAATAAATGGCATCGCCTAGATGTTACATTTTTAAAGGAGACACACCAGCATAATAAATGGCATCGCCTAGATGTTACATTGTTAAAGGTGCCACACCAACATAATAAATGGCATTGCCTAGATGTTACATTGTTAAAGGTGCTACACCAACATAATAAATGGCATTGCCTAGATGTTACATTGTTAAAGGTGCCACATCAGCATAATAAATGGCATCGACTAGATGTTACATTGGTAAAGGTGCCACACCAACATAATAAATGGCATTGCAGAGATATTACATTGTTAAAGGTGCCACACCAACATAATAAATGGCATTGCCTAGATGTTACATTGTTAAAGGTGCCACACCAACATAATAAATGGCATTGCCTAGATGTTACATTGTTAAAGGTGCCACACCAACATAATAAATGGCATTGCCTAGATGTTACATTGTTAAAGGTGCCACACCAACATAATGGCATCACACTGATAATCATGAATGTTTTTACCATTACTCCTCCTGAATGGATGATCTTTGCTGCATATGGTTTCCATTAATAGACTTCCTATGATGTTGATAAAAAATGAAATGGTTCTGATTTTATATCTAATAAGACTGATTCTACTGACATCTTGAGAATCTTAATATCACTACTGATCATGATTGAAAAGTCCTGTCATTATTTGGATTCTCTCAAACCACTTCTTATGATGTCTTATTGGTCTTAAAAAAAATAGTACCATTTGATATTCCATGTGGCATTCATGGAAAATCTTGTTATTGCAGCTCTTCCTAAATGTAAAGTGATAATGATAAGTGATTTCCATCAAAAGACTTCTTTAATCTCAGAAAACTGTTAATCAAATGATCCAGTCTGGGATCCAGTATGGCCACCATGGAGGTCATCAAATAAATGTTACAGTTGCTACTACTTCTAAATGGATAGTCACATCAACAAGGGTTTCCACCAAAAGATTTCTTATCATACCACATTAGTTCTAGATGAAAATGTTACCAATCTTTTATCCAGTATGGCTGCCACAGCAGCCGTCTTCTAAATCAAGTTATTGCTATACTGCTGTATGGATAATTATATTGACATGGAGTTTTCATGAAGAGTTTTATCTTGTTGATCCTAAATCAGATTGATGCTGATCATATATCCAATACAGGAACAACAGCAGCCAATTTGAAAATCTCATTAACACACAAGAATATCAGAGATGGTTCATTAAATAGTTAAAAAATAGAAACCATGAATTGAATGCAAGTATCTTCAAGGGATTCTTATTAGTTACAGAAGTCCTTAATAGTCTCCACAGCAGTCATCTTCTTTTTGTTTTATTATTTTCAATGCATCTTTGATCACTTTGATAGCCCTATGCATGCCCATCTATCCATCTATGCATATTACAAAATTCTAGATTGAGGTCATTATTAATGATTTTATATGAAAGCTTATTGTTCAGGTTTGCGTCTTTCTTGCCATATAAAAGATGGATTTGTTATTTTGTTTGTACATGTATCAATAATTTTGTATCTTTATGTGGAAATGTCGCTGACTTTTCATAGGTGCTTAAATTTGAGGTTTTGATTCAGAAGTTTTTTGTCATCAACTGCTGTGCCTCATTCATTGGGGTTTGAAATTTTTGGTTTGAAACACAAGATTGGTATGTTGCTCACTATGAAAAAAAAATTTAATAGTCGCAATATCATTTAAAGGATAGGATTGTTCCTTCCAAAAATTAATTTATACTTTGCCATCAAAACTGTGGACACATAAGTGCAACCAAATATAGTTAAGTTATATGTGCATATCATGTCTAATAGACAGATTCTGCATATACAGTCATAAAGGAGTGATCAAGGTGACTGGGTTTAGACTGTAGTTGGTCACATATTAAATCCTATTATATCACATTATGGCAAGTATCCCTGATTTTTCATCCTTACTGGTACTTTTCAAAAGAATCCAGTTACATTTTAAATCAATCATTCTCGAAAAAACTAAATGAACATCAATCTGACAAAGAAGTATGGTTATTGGAAATGAAAATGCATATAATCAAGCTGAGTCACCTCATTTGTCTGCAGAGAAATAACATACAATAGTTTGATTATTAATGGAGAGTTTCTTTCACCTGATTCCATTTCTAAATCAGATTGGTTCCAAAATATTGATTATCTGGCCATTTTTCAGTCCCAGGGATAACATAATACTTTAAAAAATAAATCAGCATTGAGGTTGCATTTCAGTGTCATATTCTGAGAAACAGCTACAGGGATGGGGAGATAGAGACAGAGCATGTAGCCAGAAATGTTGACAAATGGATATCTTTGGAATATGCAGTGATTTCAAAAATAGTTGAAAGCATCAGAGGATGATTTGTATTAGATTTTAAAACTGCATGTAGCGAGACAAAAGACAATTTTAAAGGGAAAAAAGTTAACAAAAGATATTAACATTATTAGAGCATGCATGAAAATCTTGAGAATTCCCAGATCTCAGAGATGTTACAGACAAATATCAGGAAAGTAGTTCCCAGTGTAGGCCCAACATGATCATGAATTTTTTTATGTGATAAACCTGACTGAGCAGGAGTTTTTTTATGCTTCAGGTATTTTTGAAATTTTTATTTTTCATGCCTATTTAAATGATTCAAGTATTTTGAATTATTTATCATATAATAGTAAAGTGGTTGTAAGATGATCTAGGCTTTTAAAGGATGAAAGCAAATAATACAGGCTTTTCTGATAATGAGGGGGTAGATACAGTAGAGAAAGTAATTCAAAAAGAATCAAACCTGAAATAATTAATTTTTGGTTTTGGTTTAGTGCTTTATGGCACAGCAACACAATTAAGTTATTTTGTGCTAGGAAAATGAAGCAAAGTGATTCCCCAGGGACACACCTCAGCAGCTGACCCAGGCTGATCTGAAGGTAGCATTTGAACCTGCAACCTTCCTGTCGTGAATTCATCATACCAGCCTCAGAACCATTGCAGTTTCTAAAATAGTTGGTAGATAAACCTACTGTATGGTAATGTGACCACATAGACTTCTCTGAAAATCGTTCCTTTTAGTTAGCAGCTAAGAAAATCAACATTAGTTGAATAGTATAAAGTTTAATTCCTATCACACATTATTTTCAGTTGTTAATATTTTATCCCCACCTGAAACAAAATTTGTATCAGTAAAAAAGTTATAATTTGATAATTTAAATCAGGTCATTTTCCAAAATTACCACACTTCTGAAAAGTGTGTATGTGTGTGTGTATATATATATATATATATATATATATATATATATATATATATATATATATATATATATATATATATATATACACACACACATACACCACTCCCTTGATATCTCGGTATAACTCTGAACTGCATAAGGCCATAGTACACAATTAATTTTACTATATGGTCTCTACATTTGTTTCTCAGTACTGAACTTTCCACTGTGTGACAATCAATACAAATCATATGTTAATCTAAAACACCTTCAAAGATGACTTTAGTTCTTGTCAAGGGTTGACCTGCATTTTTTTGAGAGGCTGAATTGTAAACAAAACACCAGGCAAGGGGAACACAGATTTCACTTCCACAGATTTCACTTCCGGATCATCACCATATCACCATGACCTTATTACTCAATGTGCACTGTCCAGGAAATACACACAGACAACCACACCATAAGCTCACATTTTAAAGAATAATCAATTGCCTTTAAATCCTTACCAAGAATGCCAAAATCTAACTCTAGTATCACCACCAAATTTAGAATGGAAAAGGAAAAAGTGATCTAAAAATAGACTGGGACTACATTCGTGGGTACTGAATGGATTTTATTAATTGTGTACTGATTCCATAAGGCATGGCTCCCAGCATGGCTCCCAATTTTTTTTTCAAAGAAAATATATTTTAAAATGTGTTGAAGGTGAAAAAGTCTGATAAGAAATGGTAAATTGGTGAAGTAAACCTTGATAAAATGGTGATTATTGCCTGTAAAGATAGAATCCATATTGTGAAATTTGCAATTTCTAAAAAGATATCACATGTTGTTTGTTTTTTTTTTTCTTTTTAATAGAGAAATAGTTGTTAATACACTGTAAATTGTAAATAAACAAAGCTCAATGAAAAAATTCTGGTAAATGCTAACATGTGGCAACAGAGAATGAAATAGACACTAATTAAATGTCTTACTAGGTGAAATTCACCTTATAATCCTTTAATTTTGTCTCAACCCTATAATCCCAACCTACCTGAAAAGAATCAGTCAACTGTCACATGGAAACCTGTGAGTCAACCATCACCCATGCTGGCTTTATTTTGATCAACAGCAGGGAAAAGTGTTTGTTACAATAAAAGAATCAATTAAAAGAGACCAGAGTTGTTTTATCACTTTGAATATGTATTTTGTATCAAATCAAACCAGGTAAGTACAATAAAAGAAAATTCAAAGGCTGCCAATTGGAGCATAGTTCTCCTATCCTATTCATTACCATTATCAAATTTAATTTTACTTCACCAATGGAAAATGTTTTCACATTTTATGTATTAAGATCATTAAAGTATATAATATCAGTAATGTATCTAGGGCTGTCATCCTTACGGGTACCCAAGGTATAGAAAAACTGTATTGAAACTGTATTGAAATAAACCCGCGGTACCTGAGAAGAAAAAAAAATTAAAAAAATTAAAAAAAATCTCACTGCCAACCACTTCAAACAGGTGTGACAGCTATGGCTATAATTAGAAACCAGATCTCTGCTTAATATAAATAAACAATAAGTCAGACAGTAAGACCATCTGTTTTGATTAATAAAATTCATTGGCATTATGCAACCAACTGTTTTTTTTTTCTGACTAGCTCTGTGATACTACTAGTTTTTACCATAACTATCTTAAGAATTATAATTCCAAAATAATAACATGTATGTGACTGTGACTTCTGGTCAAGTGGTATAACTGACTTCTGGTCAAGTGGTATAACTGTGGCAGCATGTGTGGGTAATTCAAATCTGCTGTCAAAAGCAGATAAATAAACATGGTCTGTTCTCACAAGGACTTATACAGCCCTAAATGTATACTAATTATTTGTAAATGTGAACATGGAGAGCAACGGAATTAAGCAAATGCGAAATGCATACTCAGTGACTGAAAAGCTGTGCATCATGGATAGTGTTCATAATGACAAAGTGAGATAAAAAATTTGCATTAAACTAAAAATTGCTGAGTCAACATTTAGAGGTTGGCTTAAGGATGAGCCGAAACTTCAAAATTACTCACATGATGTTGATTCAGATGAAGGGATGAAACGAAAACAAGAACGGACTGCAATCAATAATGAATTAGATGATGCTGTATATGCATGCTTCACACAGCAACGTGTCACAAACCGCAAGTGTTATGTGTTCTAATTTATGTCATTTTAATTTTTTAGACCCATTAAATTCATGTTGGTAATGGTTAACTCTTGTGAATTTTTTTTTTCCATTTTACTTCTACCGCAATTAAAATCTACACATTGTTCGATTGACATTGTATTTTCGAAATGTGTTGATCTTTTGTATTTAAAAAAAACGTCTACTTTGGATCAAACAATAAAACTAGAATGTATACCATTCACAGCAAAAATTAGTGATGTAGTACACAATGTGAAGTCATATATGTGCTAAGCAAATGGAAACCACGTGGAACAATGTTTTGATGATCAATATACTGCAAGTTATTCTGAAATTAATGTTACTTTGAGGGAAAAAAAATAATATATACCGCTTCAGAAGCGATATTTATTCACTGTTGATCTTAGCACGTTCATTAATTGAGTATTCAACGCTGTAACATGCCAAGCCAACCCCACCCTCTTTTGCCTATATGTCGATCCCTTTGTTAGTTTTGTTGTTTGTTATAGGTCCCTCGATAACTTGCACTCGCGGCGATAACTTGCACTCGCGCATCGCATCGATGTTTTGTCGATGTTTTTGGACCCCCATGTCCACAAGTTATCAAGGGAGTGGTGCATATATATATATATATATATATATATATATATATATATATATATATATATATATATATATATATATACTTATTTGTAAGTTGGGTCCAACTGTAAATTGCATAGACCTAGATCTTCCATCACATAATGTGACTGCAGATCTGGGTCTGTGCAGTTTGCAAGGAGTAATGACTAGACCATACAACATAGACCATAGACCAATGTTGGTGCATTATGATTGATCAGATTCTGTGTTTCAATTAGACTCAACTTGTAAGCAAGTATAAACAGTGTGTGAAAAACATTACCTCACCTCTCATCCTACCCCCCCTACTTTTAGAAAAATGACTATGTTAGTATGTTGGGGTCTCGAAATAAGTTTTAAATAAATAATTGCTTCATGAATGTGACCTAGAAGGCAGTATAAATTTCATTGTATAGTTTGGCATATTCATCAGTTCCAACCACTACTCTGCTAGTTCCTTCTTTTCTGTACACAAGTGGTTCAGTTGAATTAATCAGATCATTGATTAGATTCTTGGGATCAGCTGATTTAATGTAAGAGATAGGTAAACCAGAATAATCAGAAATGTCAGACCAATGCAATTAGCCTTTTTTTTCCCCTTTCCTTACTGATATTATAGCAATTACCAAGTATACTTACTTATTTAAGATGAGTCCTGTACAGACCCAGTTCTACCATCACATAATATACTGGCAGATCTGTGTCTATACAGTTTGTTTGGAACAATCATTAAAGCAAACAGCTTAGACCCTGTTCTGCAGGCAAATTATAATAAGGGAGACCAGGATCTTTATTGGGTGTTTCTTTTGCAGTTTGAGTCAACTTACAAGCAATTATAGATGTTACTCTGTCATGTTCTTTCCTTTTGGTAGCAGCAATTTTATGCCTAATTGCTGTAGATGTTCTATTCTTGAAAACTGACACATACACAGCATTAATTCATTTGCCAACTACAATTTGTCACCAGTATTATATTTTCAATAGTTATTCCTTGACATCAGTTCTCAGCAAGTAAGTAGAACAGAGCTTCCAAAATTACTGATCACATATATTATCTCTTCCATATTCTGATTGGATCCAATTTATGTTGAACCCACAATTGGAGCTGTGTTTGTTGAGTTTTTCCTTGCTGTAAGCTTAACATACCAGTCAATTTGGTGTTTGTGTGTGTCTGTACATCCCCAATTAATTAGATCCAATATTTGTAGCTTACCCAGGTGGAAGGTGACATAGCAGTCAGTTTGGGTCAGGTTGGTTTTTAGTCCCCAAATTAATTAAGGATCAGCACCCTAATTGGATCCAATCTTTGTTGATCCCACCTTGACATAACCTTGGCATTAGCAGCAAATTTGGCATCAGTGAGTATGTATATCCAAAAAATTTAGTATCTCTGTCCAGATTAGATCACATTTTTGTTGAATATTCCTTTATGGAAGTTCAGTATTCATATAGCAGTAAGCTTGTTGTCTGTGTTTGTCCATACTTTTCTAGATTAAAGATCATTGTTCTAATTGAATCACATTTTTGTTGAATTTTCTTTTGTGGAAGTTCAGTATACATGTAGCAGTAAGTTTAGTGTGTACTTCCCTACATGTAGATTAAAGGTCATTGTCCTAATTACTGTAGATACCATTTTTGTTCAGCCAACCTTGGCCAAAGCTTGACATAACAGTTTTGTGTTGTGTGTGTATGCTTATGTTAATACAGGCCTTGGTGAAGGGGGCAGGGACCAGTTTTTATATACAAATTTAATGCAGCAATCAGTGACCTAGTATTAAAAAAATTCAAATACACAAGTGAGGTCAAGAAGGGCCTTATTTTTAGATACCTATATTAAAACAAAGCATAAAAATATGAGCCACTTGACCAGAGATGTCAGTGGCAGTTCATAGCAGAAAAAGTTTATGCACCCAACCCCAAATTCATACCTGAAATTTTCAGGTCTGAAGGTCATTTTTTGACACCATGTGATGCTCAGACTGCAAACACAAGCTCTTTTCCTATTCTGTAAAACAATGTGTACTAAACAGGCTGATGCAGTAGAAAATAGTTACCATCCAAGCTGTTTTTGAGATATTCTACTTGCCCCTAACCCATGTGTTTACTGCTATGGGAGGCTAGCTCTTCTTCCTAGCCAACTATTGGTATTTCACTATCAATATAATGCAGAGTAATTATAGAAGATGTACATGCCTGACATCAATTTCAATAACAATGCAAGCATGAAACACCTAGTTCACAAATATAGCCCTATCTTTAATTAGTAAACAATAATAGCTGAGAAAGTCACACCAGTAGTAAGTTAAGAAATGTTCCATAGGGCCAATTTGCAAAACTGTACCCTGCCACCTTAAGAATTTGGGTCAAAATGGTTTTTGTCACAAGTTGTGTATATATCACATATTTAAACATTATGTAATACAATTATATAAAGGGAAACGTTTGCAAAATTAAAATAGTAATAAACTTTTAGGAAAGTGACTTCTTTGCAGCAAAAAGCACTGCATTATTTACATTGTGAGTTAGACTGACTACATTTCTTGAAAAATTTCAAATTGTTTCCAACCTACAATGCTTTTGGTCCTTGTTTACCACCATAGCATCAGGACATAATCAAAAATTCCTTTAAATCCTTCATGAATGTCAAGAAGAGGTTTGGAAGTTATAAATTTTAGTAGTAAATGACAGAAATGCAAAGTTAATTGTCAGTGACAGAAGTGAAAATTTTCTATATGCTTTCTAGGAAACGTAAATAAATCACATATTTAAGTAAATAATGTGCTTTAGAAATACTTTTTGACTGATATAAAACAAGCAGTTACTAACCTTTCATTATCATTCTGGAGATGCTAATAGCAGCATCAGTGTTGTGGGGTGGGTAATCATAAGAACAAATTAGCTAATTTGGAAAAAAACTAAGTTTAATCAATCAACATTAGACCATGCTGGAATATTGATATACTGATGTGTGGACGTTAAACTTACAAAGTGACATAATCAAATAAATTCATTTAAACATAGCCACTAAAATTGACCATACAATACAAATTCACAGAAATCTCTTCTCAGTCACCAATTCACTTACAACTGACTTTTATGATTTCTGGAGTTTATAAAATCATAGTAAATAATAAGATAAGGTATAGAACAAATATTTACAGTGGAAAATTTAGTTCAAGGTAACAAGTATTTCACTTCCTTGGCTTTTAATAGGCACACACCATAAAAGAACTCCTGTGTCCTGTCTGTCAGTCTCTATCTTGTGCACTTAGATCAAAACCAGTATCTGGATGAGATGCAAGCTATTGTTTCTTTCAGCCTGACTAACTGATTAATCCTAATCTTCTACCATGCAAACTGAGACCTGCAAAAAGAAAAGAAACAAGTGATACTGATGTACTTTTAACATTCAATGAAAACATAAAAATTTTAGAGGAGTTAACTGAACCTAGAAATTTCAAGATCTATACATAACACTGAAACATTTCCTTTTATCCAGGTGTGAGAAATGAATCTCTTATGTCAACTTCACAGTGGTGTCATGAAAGTAGAAACTATGTAGGAGTGCTAAAACTTTCATTCTTCTCACCAAAATATAGCAAACAATATGCCATATGCATCATTTATAATTTCTAACACCTTTCCACTGGTGACATTCAACATTCACACAAGAGTATGTTTATGTATGATTCCTCTGAAGTCTAACTGCACCTGTGGAGCTAAATTACTTTAAAGAATGCATGTTGACATGCTAAGCAATTGTTTCTGTATGTCTGTATTTGTATGATTAACATTCATACAAATAGGGTGCAAACCTTGACAACTACAGAAAAAGCAAGACAATACATTGTGGTCACCATTTTGGTTCTATATTTAGTAATTCCAAATTATTATTTTTCCTTAAGGGGGCAGAGGCCATTTGTTATGTACAAATTTAATGCTGCAATCAATGACCTAGTACAAAAAAAATCACAAAAAAAATCAAATACACAAGTGAAGTCAAGAAGGTCCATATTTTTAGATACCTATATTAAAACAAAGCATAAAAATATTACCCACTTGACCAAAGAAGTCAGTGGCAGTTCATAGCAGAAGAAGTTTATGCACCCAACCCCAAATTCATACCTCAATTTTCATGTCTGAAGGTCATTTTTGACAACATGTGATGCTCACAGTGCAAACACAAGCCCTTTTCCTAGATGACAAGTCTGTAAAACAGTGTGTACTAAGCAGGCTTACCTTATCGAAAATAGTTGTCATCCAAGCTGTTTTTGAGATATTCTCCTTGCCCAAAACCCACATTATTTACTGCTATGGGAGGCTAGCTCTTCTTCCTAGCCAACTATTGGTATTTCACTATCAATAAAATGCAGAGTAACTATGGAAAGTGTACATGCCTGACATCAATTTCAATAACAACACAAGCCTGAAACACCTAGTTCACAAATGCTGGTATATCTTTATCTTTAATTAGTAATAGCTGAAAAAGTCACACCATAGCATTAGGTTAAGAAATGTTTCATGGGGCCAATTTGCGAAACTGTACCTTGCTACCTTAAGTTTCAATGATAACACCATTTTATTAAGCTCAATATTACATTTTTGTTACTTTTTTTGCTTTAAAAATGGGTTCTTTTTATTATATATCCATTTAATTTTAAATGGTAAAATAGGTGAATGATAAGTATTTCCATATGGCATGCCTAGACTGGAGTTTATTTTTGTGCTTTTACTGGCATCTGTGCATCATACTCTTGGAGGCATAAACTATTTTGAATTCCATACACACTTTTTTAAAAGTATTTGGAAAACAAATTTAATAAATACAACTTCATTAGTGTTTTGTTCAGAATTGGGAAGAAGTAATTAAATATGGTGTATGAATACTTGTACAACACAGTAGCACATGCATCCACATATAAAGTGACTCTATTGAAGTGAAGTAAAAGAAATTATATTTTTACATTAACACACTTGATTCTATATTAATTCCATTTGTCAAACTGAAGAACTAAAATGATCAGAGTGGTCATTTTCAAAAACAATAAAACATACAGAGTTAATTGACTCATGGGAAATGCAAAATGGCCTGAACACACTCAAGGACCTTAGAATGTGTTCTTTGTGTATTGGCTTTCTCTGTTCAGAAGTTACAAATATAAATAAAATTTAGAAAAGGTAGGCATAAATTTTGTCCTTTATGATCAGGTATCCTGTAAATATAGTGTCCATTGATACCAGTATTTTCACTGTATTTGAACCACAATCTATACTCTCTCTGCACTTCACATACCAGCTTAACTGAATTCAATATTTTCTTTCCAAATTATTGCTAATACTTTGGGTATATGGTGAGAATTTTGATTAAATCCAGAGAATTAAAGCTAAAAATGATTATGATTTTATGTTATCCTTGTAATGTACTGTGACATGCTCTTGGATAAGGCACTTAACTTTATTTGCCACAACACTAATTAACTTGCCTTTGCTGTGCAATAAAACACTTAATTCAAGTGGAATATGGATAAGCTGTATTTGAATGACAGTTATCTATATTGAATTTATGTTGTCCTGTCTTGAAAAAATTACAGGAAGCCATCATGGAAATTAGTAGAGATACTGTTAGCATTAAGCATCAAGATATTGATCATTTTTGTGGGTTTTTTTCTGTAATTCATCCCTAAGCTTCCTTGTTTTTCAATTACTAGAGACATTGTGAAAAGTAATTTGCAGTCTGTTCAGATTTGCTTTGCCTGATAATATCAACGTCTATAAAAACTTTATGATGCAAAATGTGACATACAAGGGTTCCAGGAAGGTAATTTTAGCTACATTTGAAGGTGCTCACCTTAATTTTCACTGAGCTAGAGATGTGGATGTCATTTATGATGCTGAGCTGAATTAACTTTAGATGCGGACATGTAAAAAAAATGGTTACAAGTTTAACCATGTTGTTTCAGTGATATATATATTTTCACTTTAATAGCAGTAATATAGTATCTATAACTGCTGCCATGCTTACCAAGTTCCTGGACACCAAATATCCCAGTCCTAGCCCTTACTTCAACCACCCATCATATTTATCATTCTAGAAATCTAGAACAGAGATAATAAAGAGTCAAATTAACATCTCATATTCTCATATGGGATACTCTTCATATCTCCTTGGACTCTTTATTGTGCAAAATTGCTTTTATTTACATGTTTGATATTTTAATTTTCCTTTTTAATTGAGTTGTTCTTCTCACAGTCATTGGATAATTTGGTTTCAAGTTAGCTCTCTTCATAATTTTGGGGACTTTACTGCACCATGTTCATATGGTGGTGCTCTTCTCTGTTCTTTCCTATATTTGTTTCAGGGTAAGTAATTCTATCTGTGGTAGTTTCTGAAGTTTATTTTTTGTACTGACTTCAACAGTACACATTTATATTTTTGTTTACTTTAAGTATTTCTACCAATATGTGGTTTGAAATCTTAATTCACATTTGTTCATCAAGTCTGGGTATGCAAAAAAAATGTCCTTATATTGAGATCACTAGAACTCTGGTGTTTGCACATGGGTAAAATCTGCATATTAAACATGTAAAAACATTGTCATAATTCTCCTTTTTCAACACACTCAATCTTAGACTGCCAGCCATTTTGTAAACAATCCTGTAGTTTTACTATTGTTTATAGCTAAATTACAACTTGTAAACAAACCTTTAGTGCACTTCAAAAGAAAGTTAGCATCTGGGAAGGAATAAATTGTGTAAGAGATAATAAATCATTTGAGATGCACTTCATGTAGAAAGTATAGAAGAGGTACACCCAGCAGATGTATGTTATGCCTAAGTTGACATATCCTTTGCACAAATCACATGGGTTGCCTGGATGGTGAGTTTAAGCTACAGTACTGTGATAATCAATCAGATGCTGTAGTGGGTACTGAATCATCTTGTCACTTTACTTTTTACATAACATGGTTTCAGAATTTATTTTTATAAAAAATGGCAAATTTGAATGCTAAAAGACACTCTGGTTTGATTTCAAGATAATATATCACATCACTGAACTACCAGAAAATGAACCCAGTCCATCATTCAGTAACCGTTCAAGGGTAAAGAACTATGTAAACTTGATATCAGACTAAACTGTCTTTTAACATGGTAATTAAAGCTTTTAATCTTCCCAAGTAACATTAACAAATAAGTTAATCATATTTCTATAATGAAGTGATGGAAATGAGCTACGAAGGGTATCTTCACACTGAGCTGTTGTTAATTATTATGCTGTGTATATTTGCAGAATGATACATCAGGGCTGTAGCTAGTGATCTCTATAAGATTTGAACATCTATGTAAAAGTTCAAAATGTGATTTACTGAATTTAAAAAAAGGATCTAAATTGGCTCTCCTACTCAAAAGGTTGGAAGGGCCACATAAGTCTGAGTGATGTAAAGTGCTTTACCAATCACTGCCGTCACACAACTGACCCTGTGGGTTCAAGTCTCAGGTTTGACCAGGGTGAGTGTGTCAGGAAGCCAGCTAGTAGCATCTATGTCAGTTGTTCTTACCAGTTTCCACCACAATTATAATAGCTATGATGTAATGCCTATCACTGCTAAGAAATGGTGTTGAACCTAAAAACAGCAACAAAAGGTTTGAGCATTGAAAACATATGTATACAACAAAATGGGACCCCATTCAAGCATGCTGTAAGGTTGATGGATGGGCTGTTAATTTAATGTTAATTTACAAGTTCATGTTAACACAATTTTTCTAAGATGATGTAAAAAAATGGCAACAATTTTAGAATCCAAATGTTGTATGGCTTAAAAAGTAAAAATTTAAAATTTATACTTTTCATATAAGTAACAAGTGCAATTAAAGGTCAACTTGATTTTACCATTGTGTATTTGATTGTTGTATATGAATATGGATAAACCTATTTGGTCTGAGCATATAAATTTAGTCACTTTTTTATATGGATGCTATACCAACAAATGTAAAAATTGCTTTTCTAGGTCACAATTATCATGCTTTGTACAAAAATGACACAGACAGGTTTTGGATATAAATGCTGTGATTTTATTATACTATACTTGGGTCATTGGCATGTTGCATTAAGTACACAGCATGTGTGAATGTTTGCAGGGCACATTTTAGAGTTTATGCCAGATGATTTTAAAGTGCTTCCTGCATGCTCTGGAAAGTATCTGCAAACTGCAAGCTGAGTATCATTGTTTTTCTGATGTAGTTATTATAATCAGTTTTTAAGTAAATATGGCACATGCCAATCCTCATAAATAGATGTTTGTAGACTTTAAGACTGGTAGTCATATCATGCTTGTAATTCTAACTTCAACACCTCACATGTGTCCCACAAGAACAAACCAGTCTGATAATGCAGTAATTTTTTTATGGTTTATGCTTAATTTGGGTCCAAATGCCTTTTGTTTTAAGTTTTAATTGCTTGTTCTGCCTGACATGAAAGTACCATATCTTAGTTGTAAAGGTAATATAAAGTTTGGCTGTAATATTTGCAGTTTAGAAGATTATTGGTTTCTTATCTTCTATTGGAACTTTTTTGGTACAATATCTTTATATCAGAAGTTAGATAATGTAATTGATGAGTGCCTCTCTCTCTCTCTCTAGATATATATATATATATATATATATATATATATATATATATATATATATATATATATATATATATATATATATATATATATATATATATATATATATATATATATATATATAAGCATTAGTGCATGTTTTTTTTGCATAGATAAGCATGACTCTTGAGTTTTATTAGTAAGAACACCAAAGGCAATCTGAGCTATTGCAAGAAACATTTAGTTTTCCTGTGTACATGAAAATATGAGAACAATTGTATACTTCCCTTAAGACAGGGTTCTGAAATTACTGGGTTTACAGCCCCTGAGTCAGGGTGAAAATCACTCAGTTCGTTTTAAAACACCCCTCTCCCCCCAAAACAACCACGAAGGGAATGCATATCCCTCTCACATGCTTTTGTAACATGACATTATGTCGAACAAGATGGGGTCTGTGTGATCAGTACATTATTTAAGAATTATCATAATTTTATTACAGCTAATAAAAATAAATTTTTTTAAGGAAGAAGCATTATTTGGTCAATATATCTATCTCCCATGCAGCCTTATCCATCTATCCTTCAGTATATCACACTTGTCTTTGGTTATTTTCTCCAAGACTTCATGTATACCTAGGTATGCATTTGTATCACAAAATTTGTTGCTTTTCTTTGTAAGATGTGGCTGTTAGATTAGTAGTTTTAGGGTTTTGAATTTTTGGTCCATCTATCCATTATTGCTTCCTCAGGTAAATATCTCCTAGACTGTTTAGGATGTTTCATGAAACATGGAAAGTACTTGTATCATGACAAGAGTTTGAGTCTCAAAAAAAATAAAGCTTTCTAAGAGTATTACCTTTCAAAGTTATCTCCCCTTTTATAAAACTTTATTTAAACTATTACAATCGTAACTATGACCATTTTAGTTATATTCATCAAACGTGTTATGAACATCTATTATGACTGAACAATGTGTCTTATATAAAAATGGAATGTGTATGAACAGCATTGTAAGAATTATCCCTATATTTCCTCCCAAAAATTTGGTGTCCAAATGTCATTTCATCAGGGGTATTCCAATAATACTTGCTTACTGACTAATCTTAAGTTAAATCTCTTTTTATTCTATACCTAGTGTTGGCTAAGGGATAGAGAATGGGTCCAATGCATTTTCCTGTTTGTCATAAGAGTTAGGCAGCTAGTAGAGACAATGTTTTTGCCCAGAGATGCATCTCAAGTGTTTCAAATAAGAATGACCTGGACAAATTAAAAGACAGATTTATGTTAAGAATTTTGTTAAGAATTAAACTCCATTTTGCCTCTATCCTTTTTTCATGTATTTTTTAGGAGCTATATTAGCCATGATTGACCTAAAACATATATACATATATATAATATATTGGGGCATAACTGACTTTTGATCCAGAAATCAGATTCCCCCCCCCCATATTATGAACTTCTGATTAATTGGAGTTGGACAAGGCAAGAACAACTGATTTTGATAATAAAAATACTAAAGTTAAATTTCTATAGCACTGTGTCTAACACTGCCTGTCATTCAGTACTGGATGGAACTGGCTGCTTGAGGTCAAAAATGATTAAGGCAGGATAATTAAAGCCAGGCAGCAAGATCAACTAATTGTTGACAAAGTATGGGTCAGAACTGACCGCTTGCAGACATAAATACTGAGGGCCCATAACAGGTGGATTTAGCAAAACCTTTTGTATGTTTTGTAAATTTTTTTTTGAAAATTGTTTAAGAGATAATGGGGCAGATGTGTTCAATCAACTGCTGAAGCATATTGATCTGTTATTGTCATGGGGATGTGTATGCTTTTCCTCCTAATTTTTGCTCTCACCAAGTCAATTTCCTCATAATCTTCATAATTCCTTCTCTGCACTTCTATGTATTTAAAAGAAATGATATTCATAATACTCTCATCTGTCTATTCCACAGGAGTCCATGATTGTTACTTGTTGCAAAACCCTTTGCAAGCTCTTTCTTTTGTGTCCGGGTGGGGGGGAGGATCATCTCAGCCGATGAAATCATTACTCAATCATATCAGGTCTTCTTTCACAGTCATCCAATGAGGATAATCATTGTTTACATATTTCGGTTTTTACTGCATCATGGCAACCAGTTACAAAGTCAATAAAATATGCAGTTTATGACGGTACTGGACAAAACATTAGAAGAAAGTCATTGAAAGCTTTTATAGCAAGTACATTTTGTTCATGCCGGCCAGAAAATATTTTCCCATATTAATCCAGAATTACTCAAGATAAGTACACAAGTATTAAATAAAAGATTTCTAGATATTTACACAATATCATATCATTAAAAAAACAAATTCACATTTATTTATATTTCACTAATGTTATAAAGAGTTTGCATGATGAATTTTTATAAACATTTATGAATATAATGATATAGAAATTTGATATACATTTTTAAGAAATATCTTGCTGGTGCATCAAAGTACTTAAATTGTTTATGAAGCAAATTCATGACATTTCTGAAACTTCAAAGATATCCTAATACATGTAGTTCATAAAAGTTCATCATTGTGTTCATGAACTCAATTACATGATTCATCAAAATTCTTGAAGTATTCATGAACATAGGTGATGAATGTTCATGACTTTGTTCATGAACTCAAATGATGAATTAACTGATCATGAAAATTTCAAGAATGTTCATGAACATTCATGAACAGTTCATAATTGTTTATGAAGTCATGAATTTGTTTTCGTAGGGGGGGTGTTTTGAAGTGAGTCTTTACTAAGTTTTGAGGAAATATGCATATTCAATTTATAATTGGAGATTCCATTATTAGCTGTGAGATCCACACATTTATCTTCTATATTCACACAGTAATTGTTGAGTGAATTTGCAATTTCAAGAGGTTCTTGCTAAAGATCACCATTGTCATCACTAATACAGGCTATTGATAGTTTGCTGTTAGTCATTGAAGGTTTTTCTGGATTTTTTGTGGTTCCTTGTCATTATGCTGTCTGAATTTTCAGTGGAATAGTAAGTTTTCCATGCCTTTTTGAATCATTTATTTTACTAAGATTCTTTGTGTTTTGTAATTGTTGGTATCTTTTAGTTCATGAAATCTTTATGCCTTGTGTTAATAGCATTCAGTACATCACCTGTAATCCAAGATGGGTTGATTTTGTTGTTTGACATTCTTAAAATTAATCAGAGCATGAATGTGTTGGTAAACATACCAATCCTGGTGTCAAGAGGATTAGATGGGTCATCCAAAGATTCATTTACTGACCAGAGAGATATCTTTGGTTCTTTAAGGCATAAGTAATAGGGGCATCCTTTGATGCTAGCAGTTGCAGGTTTGAACCCTGGTTGAATGACATGCCAAAAATGTATACAAATGGAAACAGCCTGCCTTGTTTTCATTCATACAAGAAGAGGTTTTCCTTGGGATTGGATGTCAAGTATCAGGATAATATGATAGTGGGTGGAACATGGTGTTGCCGAATTGCTAGTCATCACTACATTTATATGTGATGATAATGTTTACTTCTATGACTTAATTTTCATCAACAGCAGCATAGAATAATGATCACTAATGACATATTGGGTAACTGCAACTTCTATAATGTCATAATTGTTAATTTAGACATGATCAAATTAGTGTTTCAGATACCAGCTACTCTCATGGGTACATGAAATAGCTGTTATTAATTCAGGAAATTCTTTGTTATATTCCAGCTTTGATTGGTGTCTTAAAGCAAATTGTAATTGAAGTCACTTACTAGACAAACTTCTTTATTTTCTGTATACAAAGTTTCAAGCTTGTTTTGATATTTAGTATACCAAGCTTTGCCAGTGTTCATTGGTCTATATTCACAGCTTTATACCAATGGTTTTTGGAAATTATGTCTCATTTCTAGCAAAATTATTTCCATCCCATTTTCTTCAGGATCATATCCTCATTTGATAATAATTTAATCCTTGATGTAAACAAGAAGTCAACCACCCTTGTGGAAAAGTCTGTCTTTTCTTTGAAAACTGTAGTTAGAAATTTTAAATGCATCATCATGATAAAGTTAATGTAAGAAGGTTTCATTGAAATAAAATATATCAGTTACTGAATTATTTCCTGAAAGAAGTAATTTGATTTCATCTAGTTTTTGGAAAAAGATGATGGATGTTCAAACAGCTAATTTTGGGATATTTTTACATTAGCCACAGATTTTAGACTATTAAGTTTTGATGGTCTTGAGATGAATGATATGGAATGTCTGAATTGATACTTTCACTTCACTGTATGAACCATGATATTCCTCTCAGTTTTCTTGTATACAATGTCCTAAATCATGAACATCAATTATTGTTTTCCAGAAGATTTTGTAAGAAGTCTTGAAACATTAGCACAGACATTAGCACATTCAGTAGCAGTTAACTTTATGGTTACTTTGATGGAGCTACTTAGTGGGATTGCATTAGAGGTAATGTCTTGGGCATCATCATTCAGTCGGGTATCTGCCATTTATTTAATGTCATTTCAGGCAGAATGACAATAGATCTTATAGCATGTTTTCTGAAAAAAATGTATTTGGTTTTTAAGCTTATTCATGCCATTATCATAATAACATTTCTGTGTTTTGCTTTATGACCATATGGCCAGATGGTCATGACACTGAATTTTGCTTATATGTCTGCATGATTTCAAATTATAGAATGCCTCATTCAAAACAGTAGAAAAATCTTGATTTGCAATGATGGGTTAGAACAGTTTACATGATCCCAATTATGTAAGCCTATTAGAGGAGTCTTAGTTGTCCATCTGTATCAGTATTAGGAATGTTATGCATATCTCTGTTTTTCAACTCCTGATACATGATTTTATTTAATTTTTGTAATTTGTTATTTATGGCTATAAATTATACAGATTATTAGTAGTTAAATTTTGCCTACATGGTCTGTTAAGAGCATACAATTACAATTGATGATCTATAAATAGTTCCTTATGTATGTGTTGACAGTTACTTCAGATAATATTAATACTTAGATATAATGATGACTGTTAATTTCTCATTTGTTGTTGGATTTTGGATAGTTTTAGAAAAATTCATTAACTTCCCATTGGCTGTGTTAGGTCACATAAATAGACAGTTTTGAGAAATTGAGTAATAAATTCTGTCATTTGGGGAAATAGTCACAACAGGTGTTGATAAAGAGAGACCAGAGCAATCAGGTCTGTTCCAATTTTGGAGTCCTTCTTGTATTCCTGTTGCAAGTCTGCAGTTGTGTTTTATGTTGTACTTTGAAGTTATTTAAGGAGAAAACATTTGTTTGTTCTGTTAGTGGAAATAGTGCTCATTTTGTTATATAATTCTGGAACTATTATTATTATTATTATTATTATTATTATTATTATTATTATTATTATTATTATTATTATTATTATTATTATTAATGTTATTATTATTATTCAGAGTTCTGCACAATGCCATTTTGACAATATCATGATTCCTGGCAGACCAGTACATTTCCAGTTTCATAATTATATAATTCTGGAACTATTATTATTATTATTATTATTATTATTATTATTATTATTATTATTATTATTATTATTATTATTATTATTATTATTATTATTATTATTCAGAGTTCTGCACAATGCCATTTTGACAATATCATGATTCCTGGCAGACCAGTACATTTCCAGTTTCAAATTTATACAGAACTTTTCATTCATTTGGATTTGCATAAAACTTTATCAGGATTATTTTTGGATTCAATTTGTAATACTGTTAGTTCTTTTCATGTTTTCATTTGTAACTTTGATAATTAAATTATTTCTTAAGTTTTACAAAACGTTTTGCTTTGCTTCTTTCTGTTACTTTTTTTTATAAGACTATAGTCAGAACAGGAAATTCTAATTTATTGCTTGGAGAAAGTGAGATAAACCCTGATTTGGATGGATATTTTTTTTGGTGCCAGAACTAATCCAGACATGGTTATGAATGCATGCCTGTTCTATGTCATTCATTTTGTAATTCCACTTATGACATAGGTGTTCAATTAGAGTATTCAACTTATGCCTGTCAGTTCTTGAGAATGCACTGCATTAGGATGTTATAAAAATTGTTTCAAATCTAGTTAATATGAACATTATTACTTACAAGATTGCCACCAACACTGATGTTGATGGCTTTTATTGAGAAAGGTTATTCTTTCCCAATGGCATCAAATATATGACCAATTTCTGCCCTAGGTAAACACTTAACTTGAAACCAAGGTTTTAGTTCTCTTTAATTGATATATTTACCAGTAATATTGGAGTTTATGAGAGTGGGGTTTTTTTTAGGAATTATAATGTTCTTTGATGTTTTATGTTCCTTTGGTAGAAGCCAGGTTATTATGAAATCAAAAACTGTTATGTCTGAGGTGGGAAGACAATTTATTTCTATTTGTGACATTACTTTTTAGAGTTTTCCAATATAACTTGAGGGACTTCAGGGTTTTGTTTCCATGTATTCTGAGTGGGTTTAGAAATATTATTTCCTTTCTGGGCATTTTCTTTTATTTTCATAAGTGTACTTATTTCAGTGCTGTGCTTTGGTGATCTATCAGAATATTGACATTTTCTGTTTTCATATTTATTATGTCTTCCTGCACTGCTAAAATGTTGAGATGCAAATTATTTGAAGCAGCAAAGCCATATTTACTGATTAACTGCAAAATTTCTGACAGAAGCAAATCTTTGTCATTATTTAATTGTATTTTTTTCTTTCATTTTTGTTTAGCAACAGCTTGATAACTTGCTTAGGTCATCTCCGATTATTTTTTATTTGTTTTTTCAAAGCTAACAAATTTTGTCTTGAAATCTGATAGCTGTTCATTAAGTTTTTCATGTTTATTCCTTGCTTAATCCTGTTTGGTTTTGAAAAGACTCAGTGTTCATTTGACAATTTATTTGCTTTTGCTGTCATTTATACAAAAGCAGTTTGTTTCCATCATTAGAGCTGTCATGTTTTGTTCATTGCCATTAATTGCTCTCTGAAGTTCATAGACAAGCTTTTAATTGTTATTGCTTTCTCTAGCTAGCTGGCTGAAATTTCCTGACTTCTGTGGTTTTCCATTTTTGGTTCATAAAAAGAGGAATATCTTAGTTACCCCCCCCCAGTCATTTTCCATGTCTCAATTTCATTGTAGGAGAAAGTTGTATGTGACTATCTTTTAAATGAGCAGTAGCTAGAGATTAGTAAAAACCGGTTTGGCATGCTACTTGCTTGCAAAATATTTAGATTTATTTCCATAATAACATGTTTCAGAATAAATTTCTGCAGCCAGGAGATGAAAAATAGTTTAGTCCATTCATTATAGTTAGACCCCTGAATAAGTAAAGTATTTATGGAAGTACAAGAGTTACTGTAACTTTGTGAGACTTAAGATTTACCAGTGAATTCAGAATTTGGATGATCATACACGTCTAACTAAATGTTTCCTACAGAGATCAACAACAACAAAACAGATTGCCATAACAATTGCTCCTTTACAGCTATTCTCCAAGGTTATTCAAAGTCTGCTTTCAGCATTAAAACCCTGCCAGTGATGGATGTTGATGATATCTTATGAAGCAGATTTTAAAAACAATTATTTTTAGCAAATTTGGTTTCATCAGTTTATTATAATAGATTTATTGTATTTATTTTTTGCTCACTCACAGTATGTTTGTTAGCATATGATTTAACAAAACATCAGAACAAAACTTGAGTAAGTGCTGATTAAAAGACATGTTTAAAAAATATGAAAATAAAATTTGCCCAAAAATCAGCAAGAAAATGGGGTCAATAATTTGTTATCAAGGTTTCTTTTGTCTGAATTTAAGTTAAGAGGTTAGTGTTGAGACCAGTTGACCTGGTGTCAGGATAACCTGACTGGGTGGGACATGATGCTTTCTACATATATGTCTGCAGCATAAAGTCACAGTGCTACACAGGACTGTAAGCTGTCACACTGAAGACATCATAATGAGATGACTGAAAAATGTTTAAGGCTGCATTAAAAATCCAAATCACACACACACACACACACACACACACACACACACACACACACACACACACACACACAAAAACACACATTGCATTTTGTTGAAAAGGAGAGACCAGTGTCTTAGGTGTAGTATTTTTGTTGCTGGGGCCTGTCAGTTTTTGCCCATTGATATTTGTTTAAAAACTAAATATAATAGTATGTTATGGGACAAGAACAGTAATTAATTAGTTTGAGCATTCTGAAAACAAAAGATAAATATGGTAATTGCTTAGTATCCAAATACTGAGCATAATATGTGGGTTGCATAATAATAATATTCATGGTCCAATTAATTTTGTGTTTAGATGTTAGCCTTATAGTCTGTCAAGAAAAGATTGGTTAGCTTACCTAGACAAGGCACTTTGATACAGAGTTGTTAGGTTTGAAACTTCCTATTTTCATAAGAGTACATTATGATTATTATAGAGGTGGAGTATTTTAGCATCTTTTCGAAAATGTAAAAAAAGTAATACCAGTAGTTTCTTTTTTATACTTTTTATTTACAATTTTTCTGAAGGATGTACAAATCATTACAAGTAAATATGAGTTGCTGCTCTTTTCTTAGTCTTGCATATGAAAACAATAGCTTGCATGTTGTAAATAAGATTAATCAGAATAAAAAATTAATGTAACAAAATATAAATTGTATGGATTGATCATGTACATGTGTTCCATGGGTCTAGGACAGTTTGAAAACTGTAATTAGTACCACTCAAGTGGCTTGTGATTAGAATAACCTCTTGAATGCAGGAGATCCTGAGTTTGAACACTGACTGTGTCATGCCAAAGACTTATAAAATTGGTACTAGCTGATTGCTTTTTGCTCAGCATTAAGAGGTTAGTGATAGGATTGGTCAGCAGGGTGTAAGGATATTGTGACTGGGTTGGTCACAATGCTACATGCCTGTGCTGTGGCATGATGCCTCAGTGCTAGATATCACTATAAACTGCCACACTGCAGACATAGCAATATGACTCAAATTGTTAAAGCTATGTTAAATATCCAGACAAATAAACACAATGAGTAATTAGGCAACAAACTGTTTCAACCTTAATTGAGATAGACTTTTTAAATGAATCTCAGTCTGTCCAGAAAGCATTAAATGAATCTCAGTCTGTCCAGAAAGCAATGAACAGTGAGTAACATTTTTCTTTACTAATGACAAAGTGTTTCAACAACTTCTAAGAGCTCAAGTCTCTTGACATGCATTTGGAGTTTTTCAAAGCAAGTTTGTGTTATAAGGTACCACATTTACTCATATCATATATGCACCAAACTGCAAACAGTCAGTGACTTCAAGCTAGAATCTTTAACCTGTGTATATATTCAACTGAAAGTTGTGCAAGAAAATGAATACCTACATATAATTAAGTTACTTTGGACCTCAGGCATGTAAAAATAGAATTTGTTACAAAGGTGTAATGCACAATCATTTTGCAGTGAACCCTTTGGAGGACTTAAAATAGCATAGTCCCTGACCTGTCTTGCACATGACATGCAGGTGAATTTCTGCTTTTTGTAGCTGGCATAATGCCCTTGTTAGGAAAAGTTTTTGTTGAGCCCACCTTGGCTTGACCTAGCAATCATTTTGACATTCAGGAGTGTCCATCTTTCAATCTTTTCACCTGTTAGTTTCAAAATGTTACTTTTTAGATTAAAGTAAATGTTAGTTTTTTATGTGCTTAAGTTAAATAAAAGATGAGGATTCATATATGTCTCATGTTATTAACTAATTAACATGTACATAATACATTCAAACTTACATGAAGTCAGTTTGATATGCTATTTTATACAGAGAAATAAATTTGTGACTTAAGCAGGATATCTGTTATGTTTATCCGTTATTGAATCATCATGGATGCTATTCAAGTAATACACTATATTTTAAAAGCATTTTTATAAATTTTATGCATTTTTAAATTACTGTATTTACAGGAATACTTTGAATGCATAATGTATCTACCTGAAGAACATCCATCATAATAGCAAAAGTGCTTGAAGGAATAAAGGATGAATGTAACTTATACCCTTGTGTGTGTAAAGGTGTGAGAGAGAGAGAGAGAGAGAGAGAGAGAGAGAGAGAGAGAGAGAGAGAGAGAGAGAGAGAGAGAGAGAGAGAGAGAGAGAGAGAGAGAGAGAGAGAGAGTATTACATGCATATCTTTATGAAATCTAAAATTTAAAGTTTTATATTTGCAATTTTAATACAGTCTACTATAGTCCCATGAAGGATTATGTTTGATTTCATTCTACCATTAGTCTCATATTTATTTACTTGCATCTCAGTTGACTTTCATGGCATGCATGATCTGTACAATTATACATAACTTGGAAATGATGAAATATCACCTTTGGCATTTTTCCTTGGATAAACATACATCCGTAGATGAACAACAACATCCACTTAACTCCAACTTATTAAAGCAGCTGACTTCATTAGACTCTGTTCATGTATTGGTCAACAATAGGCACAGTGGGAATTCAGTCAAAACAAATGGAATGATGTGACACTTTTTATGAGAATGTAGTTAAGAATAAAACTGTCCATGCTCTGCATCAGATGCAGCCATAATAGTTCTAAGAAGGGTTTTATATTTACATATACAGATTATGTTTTACAAACTGTACACAGCTCAAGAGAATTATCAGATACCAGTCCATTAAATCATTAGATGAGAGCACAAAAGGGAATATCATGGAACAGTGCATTTTGTAATTTGAAATATGACATGCAATAGTTCACATTTCCAAGGACTGTATTCATCCAATGGAGTGATTTACCATATGAATTTCCAGGAAACTACATATAAATGGATTTTAAATGTCAGTGAAATAGCATGCTAGGATATGAAGACAGTTCAAAAGGAAAATATTTCATGGTTTAAAAATTAATGTAAGTTTTCTTATATTAGTCAAGCTTAATTATTTTATCTTTTTATTCATGGTACACTTTGTCTTAATGTATAATGTTGTCATCTCATATGCCAGATCTCAAGTTCATGCTTTTAAATCAGACCTAAACTAATGATTGCTACATAATAAAATTCAGGTTAGTTTAATCTTTTGAAACATTTTTAAGACAGGACAGGACTGAAACATTTTTAAAACAGGACTGGACTCCGGTCATAAAAATGTTTCAGAAGATAAAACTAACCTAAAATTTATTATGTAGCAAAAGAGTTTAGGTCAGAAACAAAAATAAATCCAGTTGTTGAAATATGGTGTGACTGATTTATAATGCTCATGTAAAAGCTGTTTCTATATTTAAATTTAAATTCTGCATTGTTTTGTATAATATTTATATAAAGATCAAATATACAAGAATTTGATTTGACAATAATTGATACTTATTTACCTGATTATTTTTAAAAGGAGGATTATACATGCATTGGTTGACAAGGGTGATTTTGTTCACTCTTATGAATTCAAATAAATTTATATCAACCGGGATAGTTTAAACACAATATATATATATGAGTGTGTGTGTGTGTGTGTGTATATATATATATATATATATATATATATATATATATATATATATATATATATATATATATATATATATATACACACACACACACATATACATATACATATACATGACATGACATAGAATTTAAAGTGTTGGCTTAAAGCAGTTTGATATACCAGTACTATTAGTATATCAAATTGTGATCCACTCTTAGCACAATAATACCCATATATAAACATTACTGGACCTTCTGCAGTTGATTCTACATGAATGATGAATTTCCACATTAATCATTAGTGACATAAGAAAATAATGATAAAAGTATTAATAATCCTTGTTTTCTAAATAAATTTAATATGGTACACATTTCAATACAATTATTATTTCTGTTCCCTCCTTCCCTTTCATGCATAACGGACAAACTACACAGAAATGTGGAGTGAGAGAGAAATCAAATTTGGACTATATTAAAACCTTGAAATTGAAATTACACCAAGTAACCTGCAATAATGTGGTTTGTCATAATGAAATGTTTGCACTTTTCTTGGAATTTATCTGCAGTGTTTATCAATGACTCAAAATTGCAAACCAAGTCAAGATTATACTGAAAATTCCTTGGTTTTTAAGCTGGTACACATACTGTGATGTAATCCATGTTTTGTTCTTGTTGTTGTTTCTTAAACATACTTTGTCACTTAAAAATATTTTGTCAATGTTCTAAAAGTCAATTATTATTATTATTTATTAATTAAATATGAAAATGTCCAAAGCCTGCCTCTCTCTCTCTCTCTCTCTCTCTCTCTCTCTCTCTCTCTCTCTCTCTCTCTCTCTCTCTCTCTCTCTCTCTCTCTCTCTCTCTCTCTCTCTCTCTCTCTCTCTCTCTCTCTCTCTCTCTCTCTCTCTCTCTCTCTCTCTCTCTCTCTCTCTCTCTCTCTCTCTCTCTCTCTCTCTCTCTCTCTCTCTCTCTCTCTCTCTCTCTCTCTCTCTCTCTCTCTCTCTCTCTCTCTCTCTCTCTCTCTCTCTCTCTCTCTCTCTCTCTCTCTCTCTCTCTTGTTTCCTTTTAATGAAAAACTTAAACATCTTGTGGTATATCAGTGATCCAGTGAATACTATATATATATATATATATATATATATATATGTGAGAAAAAAGTGCTAGCTTCAACAATGAGAAAATGGGATTGTTGGCTGACCAGAAACATATTTTTGGCCTTATTAGTGATATGAGTTGGTTCAAGTAAACAGTACCTAACATAAGTACTGATTGAAAAGATACAAGTTATCTTCTGATAGCACTCTGACTGGCATAATGTACTTTCCTCAACTTGTACTACTCAAAAGCAGCGCATGTATAAATGTATAAGGTATAATGTTGTCATCTTAAATGCCAGATCTCAAGTTCATGCTTTTAAATCAGACCTAAACTAATGTTTTCTACATAATAAAATTCAGGTTAGTTTAATCTTTTGAAACATTTTTAAGACAGGACAAGATTGAAACATTTTTAAGACAGGACTGGACTCTTGTCATAAAAATGTTTCAGAAGATAAAACTAACTTAAAATTTATTATGTAGCAAAAGAGTTTAGGTCAGAAACAAAAAAAAATTCAGTTGCTGAAATATGGTGTGACTGATTTATAATGCTCATGTAGAAGCTGTTTCTATATTTAAATTTAAATTCTTCATTGTTTTGTATAATATTTATATAAAAATCAAATATACAAGAATTTGATTTGACAATAATTGATACTTGTTTACCGGATTATTTTTAAAAGGAGGATTATACATGTATACAAATTGGTTGATGATTTTGTTCACTCTTATGAATTCAGATAAATTTATATCAACTGGGATAATTTAGACACACACACACATACACATATATTAAACATAACAGCATTTAAAGTGTTGGTATTAAGCAGTTTGATATACCAGTACTATTAGTATATCAAATTGTGATCCACTCATGGCACAATAATACCCATATAAAAAACATTCAATCAACCATCTATGATTCTACATGTATGATGAATTTCCACATTAGTCATTAGTGACATATGAAAATAATGATAAAAATTTTAATAATCCTTGTTTTCTAAATAAATTTAATATGGTACACATTTCAATACAATTATTATTTCTGTTCCCTCCTCCCCTTTCATGCATAACTGACAAACTACACAGAAATGTGGAGTGAGAGAGAAAAGAAATTTAGGCTATATTAAAACCTTGAAATTGAAATTACACCAAGTAACCTGCAAGAATGTGGTTTGTCAGAATGATATGTGTGCACTTTTCTTGGAATTTATCTGCAGTGTTTATCAATGACACAAAGTTGCAAACCAAGTCAACATTATACAGAAAATTCCTTGGTTAGCTGGTACACATACTGTGATGTAATCCATGTTTTGTTTTTCTTGTTTCTTAAACATACTTTGTCAATGTTCTAAAAATCAATTATTATTAATTAAATATAAAAATGTCCAAAAGTCAGTCTCTCTCTCTCTCTCTCTCTCTCTCTCTCTCTCTCTCTCTCTCTCTCTCTCTCTCTCTCTCTCTCTCTCTCTCTCTCTCTCTCTCTCTCTCTCTCTCTCTCTCTCTTGTTTCCTTTTAATGAAAAATTTTAACATCTCATGGTATATCAGTGATATAGTGAACATTAATTTATATTATATATAAGAAGACTAGAAAATGGGAAAAGGAATCATACTGGATACGCCGCCTTAGAACATTGAAATCAAGCGGTCTAAACCAAGAAGACTAGAAAATGAAAACTATGCACTAGTAGAATTTAACATTTTCTAAATCTTCATATTATCCTTCAATTTTTACTATAAGAATAACTAGTATAGAATCAAATATCTGGGATATAATCTGCGTTACATATGTACAAAAAGTAAAAATAGATGGCGCTTTGGCTTGTAGACTTTTAGGGAATTATACAATGTTTTCAGTTTCCGCAACTAGTCTATACAAGCTGGTTGTATTTATAGTTTTAGCACATGTGAAGACAGCCATGTAGAGGTTTACAAACACAATGTTTTTGTGTTTATTTGTTTGTCGTATATATGTTTTGTATTTGCCTTTGAAAAAGACTCATTAAGAGTTGAAAGCGCTTAGGCTAGTTAGTTACTAGTTTCATACTGTTGTTGTCAGTTTATTGCATCTATATATATATATATATATATATATATATATATATATATATATATATATATATATATATATATATATATATACACACATACATACATGTATACATATATATATATAATTTGATATTATTTTTCTTACCATGAGAAAAAAAAATTGCTAGCTTTAACAATGAAAAAATGGGATGGTTGGCTGACCAGAAACATATTTTTGGTCTTATTAGTGTTATGAGTTGGTTCAAGTAAACAAGTAATAAGTACTGATTGAAAAGATACAAGTTATCTTCTGATAACACTGACTGGCGTTATGTACTTTCCTCAACATGTACTGCACAAAAACAGCACACTATGTGGCATGGGTGGGCATGATGTACTTTTCTCAACTTACCAGGTATTTATTGTGCATTACACAGAAATAGCACACCAAAAAGGCAGGCATGAGTTTACTTTTTTCAACATACCTAACACTACTGGTACATGTAACAGAAATAGCACACCAAATGGCATGCATGTTCATAATATGTTTATTATGATATCTAATTTGTCCAAAATGAAAATGGTGGCAATTTGACTAAAAATATGGCAACCATTGGCACCCATCTTGAAAATCTTTTGTTTACTCTTCCAAATTGGAAAGTCATATTAACATGAGGTTTCATCAGAAGTCTTCTAATAGTATCTAGTTGTTTACACATAGAATTGGTGGGATTTGGACATCCAACATGGCCACCTTGGTAGCCTTCTTAAAATCTTGTTATTGGTACTCCAGAATTGATGATCATTTCAACAAAGGCATTTTGACCAAAATACTTCTTTAATATCTTGTTATTACTAAATTAAAATTGTGCCCCACATACATCCAGTATGGCTATCTCAATTAAATTATTGAAAATTGAAAATCCTGTCATACATTGTTCTGATGGTCCTGTTGGCATGGGGTTTTACCAAACTTTTTCTGAGAGTGCCTCATTTGTCCAAAATGTAAATGGTACTGATATTACATCTATTATGGCTGCCACAGTGGCTAAAATGAAAATCTTGTCACTGAAGAAAACAGTTATTTTCAGTACTCTCCATTTAAAATAGAGTCATTGTCTTGTCTTCAATTCCTAGAAATTCTTTTCAGACACAGGTGTGCCAGTCTCTTCCAGGGAGTTCTGTTTGTACTTGTAGTGAACTGTAGATGAACTTTGCTTCTTTCCATTGTCAGGTCATTATATAAGAAATAAGATCTTTGTTACTAAATATGTATTTTCCTTTGAATTTATGATGAGCAGATTTCAGTAAAATGTTATGTATTTTGTTTTTGGATTCTCTTTATAGATCTTACTTCCATATTTCACTTTCATTAAACACGTCAGCCATTTAATGTTTATAGGTTGGTCTCATCATTAGTATGCTTGTGTGGGTCATTAGTTTGAGGGTCAATGTTGCTTTAAATAGAAATATTTACTGTATATTTTAATTAATAATAGATTTTAATGTGTATTTTAATTTTGTAAAGTTGGTATTGATTGAAGCTGTACAAAGTAATCACTTTGGTTTTCATGTGCATGACTGTATGTCATGCTGTACATCCATCCATCTGTATCAGTGCATACATACATCCAGGTCCTAGATTGATGTTAGTATTTGTTTTCTCTTGCTATTTCTATTATAGTTAAATTGATGCCATCAGGGTTGAAACTTGGGAGTGGCTTTGACATGTAGTACCATATGTAATCACTTATTTGTTGAATCCAAGAACAAACTACATAGACTCAGATCTGCTGTTGCATAATGTGACAGATCTGGGTTGGTGCAATTTGTTAGGAATAATTAATAAAACAAAAAACATGGGCCTTGATTTGCAGGCACATTGTGCTATGGCAGATTAGGATCCTTGTTGATTGCAGTTGGACACATTTTATATGTGAGTGAATATGGAAAGCATGTTTGAATTGGATTTAGCTCTTTGCTTAACCCATTCTTGCAGATTTGGGGACAAGCAGCTTGTAGGTTACTGTCACTGTTCTTCATAACAAAATTTTTGAGCTTTTATTTATTTTCTATTCAACAAGTTTTAGTAGACAAATTTGAGACTTATTTAATATTTATTTTCCCTCAACCTGTGACAAATAGCATTGTATTATGGGGGGAATCAATACATGCACCTTGAAGGTCAAGATCTGCCACCAGTCATGTGGTAGAGAACAACTTCTTGGTCTATGGTTTCAAAGCATTTGTGTTAAGATTGCTAGCAGTCCCTCCAGTATATAGCTCATACTATTCAAGAATTTTTGGTATATTTCTCACAATTTATTACTTTCAACATCTTTCATTTACTAAAGACCAAAGTGAATACAAGCATCATGCTTTGTTAGGTTATTGAGGTACAACACAGTGGTTCAGGCTTACTCAACAACCAGTCTGTGTCTATGTAAAAGTAGTTGTGACTCTTCCCATATGTATCAAAAAGGTGACCTCATAAAGTGTGTGGCCTTTCAAAATGAGGGCAGCATAGTTAAAATGCACTGTTTTGGTGTCATGCAAGTTGTCCTTATAACAGGAGTGGCTGCTCAAAAGAGGCAGACGACTGTAGACAGTTTGGGTGAAAATTATATTTATTGAATAATTTGTACTAATTGACTTACAGTAGTATACCATTACATATTGTAGTGATATATCAATATATTCATAAGGCACTGCTTTATATGCTTTAAAATTCCATTTCATTTAGAAAAATTAGAAAATAACTGTTGAATTGTTATGAAAACAATTTGTAAATTCCTCCATATGACATCATAAGTTCAGCAAGCTAGAACATTTCTCCAGCTTTTCCAGAAAAAGGAAGTTTTTTGACTTTGTGCCCTGCCAATTATTTTATCATCTTGCAATGAATATTACTTGCTTCCTTCATCACCAAAATATGAATATTTATACTAAATTCCTTGAAATTACTTCTTTAATTTCATAACAGTATTTCTCATTCATGTTAAATTATTGTGAAATTTTGTTGTGTACATGTACTTGTTTCAAGAGAAGAACATCTCTAGACAAGAATTTGTATAGCTATTGTTTCTAACAATAACTATATCATGGGTTATTTCTTCCAAATTGCTGAACAGTTGAAAAGAAATAAAATCATTTTTCTTTTTGCTCAGCCCAGTCATTTTTTGGGGGCACAATTGCATTGTCTTCTTGTACATTCTTTGTGATCAAATGGCTGGGCTATCAATGTTATTTCAGTTCAGATATTCCTAGGATATATAGCACAATAAATGCAATTTTCAAACAAAAATCATGCAAAATATTAACCATATGATGCACATGAAAGTCACAAATAATGCTTTAAGCCCTCTCACTATGTCTTCATTAAGAATATTCCACAGTTGTCAGCACACCTACGAAGTAGTGGAGAGCTAGTTTTGTATCTCAGCATAGTTTCTGAAAGATAATGCACACCCTCACTGAATCTTTTAGGTACTAGACAACATTTTTGAGCACATTTCATAGCACCTGCCCACAGAAGAAGCCCTGATTTGACCAGCAATGTGTTGTTTGTTGTTCATGTTGTCATGGATTTAATGTTGTTTTTCAGCACACCAGCATTATGTTTGTTTGTTAATTAGTTTTACATTTTTCATTCAGATGTTGCATGTAACTAGGTTTTTTTGCACCCCTTCATATGGTTATACCTAGAATCATGAAACCTGGCATATGGTGTATCTTTATGAGTGGTACACACTGGTCACAAAGGTCACTATGACCCATATTTCATGCTTCATTGACTTCAGTTAAATTTTGTGTTTTAAGTTTTTTTCTCAAGCTCTGTGCAAGCTAGAGTCATCAGTCTGAATGATTGTATAAATTTCTGTTAGTTTAACTTTGCAATAAATGGTCATGGTGACCTACAATTCACATTTTATTGGCTTGTGTGAAGCTATTGCTTTTAGCTCATGACCATCTTTGTTTTATTTTTAGATTCCATACAATACTGTTTCACCTTAAATCATAAAACTTCATGAGAGGATCTATATTTATGATACTCTGAAAAGTTTAAAATTGGTTACTGTGACCCATATTTCACAAGTTACTGTTTACATCTTTAAGTATTGCATCCATAAATATAAAGATTAATCAGGCCTGTATGTGTATGTAGCATATTACTGGCTTTAGGTGACTTTGCATTTAGCTCATGACATTTTCACAGGTAATATATGTACTGTTCTATATAGAATCATGAAACTTGGGGGTGGGGTGCACATTACTCCCACATTTTAGTGGTAGGTTATTATGGCCCATATTTCTTGCTTCATTGACGTGGGTTAGATGTTTGTGTTTGACATTCATTTCATAAGCATTATTCATGATGCAACCATGAAATTATGTAGCTATTTGTACAACACACATACAACAGAAGACATATATTTCATCTTTTCCTGGCTTAGGTTATATTTTGGTATTAGACCATTCCTGTGGCCTAGTGGTTAGAACATCTCCCTTGGATGTCGGAAGTTGTGGGTTCGATCCCCAGTTGAGTCATACTAAAGGCTTATAAAAATGTTACTAACAGCTGCCTTCCTAGGTGCTCAGCATTAAAAAGGTTATTGTTAAGACTTGTAGGCCTGGTGTCAGTATAATGTAATTGGGTAACAGATAATGCTTATATGACTGTGGCATGATGCCCTAGTGCTAGACATCACTGTAAACTGCAACAATGCAGATACCACAGTGATATGACTTAAATTTTTTTAAAACTACGTTAAAAATCCAAATCATACACAAATATTTTTGCACTAAGTTGATGACCACACATGTTTTTGGTATGTTACATTCATATTACATTTAATGGTATCTGACCTAGAATCAGGAAACTTGGTATGAAGGTGCATCATGACAAGTCTTAGATCCCATTTGCAAACAGAGGTGTGGGTATGTGAGAAAGTTTGCAATTAAGTTCATTTGGTTTCGAGGACAACTGACAATTTCACAAATTAACATTTTAATAATGCGTGTGTGTGTGTGTGTGTGAGAGAGAGAGAGAGAGAGAGAGAGAGAGAGAGAGAGAGAGAGAGAGAGAGAGAGAGAGAGAGAGAGAGAGAGAGAGATAGATAGATTTGGGCAAGCCACAAAGTTTTATTTACTATGCAAACCTTTATTTTCCTATCAAGCTGGTAAGAGAGTTTATAATTTCAAGCTCTTCCACCTAGTGCCTAATTTTATTCCAGCACAAATATAACAGGATGAGCTATGCTTTTTTTTTTCAGCCCAGGCCACAATGGAGGATTTACAGATCCGACCACATCGTCTGTTCGTCCACAGCTACAAGTCACCACACTTCTGTGACTTCTGCGGTGAAATGCTTTTTGGACTTGTCAAACAGGGGCTCAAGTGTGAAGGTATGTAATAGATCTCAGGAGGTACTTTTGTCATTGTAACTTATTACCTATTTATGTAATTTCCATCTACCACCCTAGTGGCCAAGTGGTTAGGGCATCTGCCTCAGTTGCAGGAGGTTGTGGGTTTGAACCCCGACCAAATCATGCTAAAGACTTTTAAAAAACAATTATACTAACATCTGCTTCATTAGGCTCTCAGCATTGAGAGGTTAGTGTTGGACTGGGCAGCCTGGAGTCGTGATAATGTGACTGGGTGGGACATGATGCTTTATGTCTATGGCAAGATGCCCCAGTGCTGGACATCTTTATGCTGGCACACTGCAGACATTGTAGCAATATGACTGAAAAATTGTTAAAGCTACATTAAATATCTAAGTCTCTCACACACACATGCACATACACACACACACACACATTCTTGTATTTGGTGGATATCTAGGACTCGAGTATAGAACCGCATACCAAGGCCATTTGTTCTGGCAATTTTAGAGCAAAAAGAAATAAAATTTGAGGCAGTAAATTAATAGCAAATGGTGATTATCAAGGTGGGAACTTTGTTATCATTTCTAAGGAATATGAAATTTAACAATGCAATCGAGGACGCACACGTTTGCACAAATATTCTGTATAATCCATGCAAACTAAGGCCGCACGCTATTTGACAAAATCATGGAGACATTGGTACATTATTACCAAAGAGGACATGTTTGCATATCTTGACCAGTATTAAAAATCAAAATTACTGCTAAGGTGTCCCAGTGGTTAGAGCATCTGCAGCGGATGTGGGAGGTTGCGTGTTCAAACCAATGCTGAGTCCAAGATAAAAATGGTACTAACATCTGCCTCACTAGGCGCTTAACGTTAAGAGGTTAGTATTAGGACTAGTCGGCCAGGTGTCAGAATAATATGATGGGTTGGGACATCATGCTACATGTCTACGGCTTGATGCCCCAGTGCTCGACATCACTATAAA
Organism: Potamilus streckersoni; assembly: GCA_016746295.1. Lineage (NCBI taxonomy): Eukaryota > Metazoa > Mollusca > Bivalvia > Unionida > Unionidae > Potamilus > Potamilus streckersoni. The sequence continues at coordinate 1,046,531 of JAEAOA010000806.1, read as the reverse complement.
ATGTCACACTGCAGACATTGTAGCAATATGACGGAAAATGATTGTGAAAGCTATGTTAAAATCAAATCCAAATCACATACTAGTATTAAGTAACTATAACCTCCATAAGGGTTTCATCTACAATTGTCTTTTAGGGCAATTACATTATTATTTGACTATATATCTTGCTTTTATTGACTGAGTGATGAATTTATTGATTGACTGATTGTCCTGCAATTAGACTTTATTAGGAATAATCCACCACTTTGGAGATTATACTGTAATAAATTTGGAGTATGCACATTTGGTTATAGTGCCCTGTTGTAAGAAATTCTTACTCGTCTGATTATTGGAACTCATTGCAATGGAAGTACTCCTTGGCCCAAACTAATTAGTCAATAAAAAGGAGCAAACGTCACAGAGTAAAGTGTTAGTGAGTTTTCTATGATGCCATGGTTGACTTTTAGTGAATTCGGGTCAAAAGTGCCAGTGAATCTTGAGTACCATAATCCTTTTTAAAACCTTGTGGTGTACTTTTGTGGTGTGACTGCAGTGGCATTATTTACAGACGGAGACCGTTAAATGATAAAATGGAATAAAAAAGAAGGGACTCTGCAGATACCATTTATGTCACCATGGTGGCAAATGGAATGTAGTTATACTGGGGAATTGTGCCTTGAAACCATACACTGACTGTCCTAAGGTGGTGCAGTAAAAGTATTTCCCTATGTTAAGAGATAGTTGTATAATTTCTATGGTGTGAACTGGTGATGGCACGGGAAGTTGATGAAGAGAAACCATGCAGATGTGCAGTTGATAGATATTTGGCAACTTGTGAGATCTGTGGTCTTGCATTGATTAATGAAAAATTTATGTATAGAATGGACACATTGGGATCTCTAATTTACAAGTGAAGTTGTATAGTAGTTTTTGGAAATTTGGGGTAAACTTATGACTCCTAGCTGAATCGCACCAGTGTTTGACACCACTCAATCAAGCAAATACCCCTGGCTTGTAACAATACCATTTAGCTGGATTTGAGCATTTATGACAGGAAACTTGCCTTATCAGCAATGACTATTCGCCTTCTGACAAAATAGAGTAATATCTTTGTTGCATAATATGCGCACAAATCTCTCTCTCTGTTTTCTTTCTCTCTGGGACATTATCAGGTTCACTTCACAAATCATTTAATTTAGACATTTGCTAATTTAAGGTACCTCATAAAGGTGTTTTACATTGCGGATTGGAAATTTTTAACGGGATTTTTCTGTGTCGCCTTTTATGTAAAATATACTGCAAAAAGACTAAATGAGTAAGAACATTACAGGCTACTGCAACTATAAACAACCAATCTTTTAAGTTATAAATACAGATTGGTCCAGTAGAACATCCTGAGTGTTTTGGCTATTGCTAAAATCTCTTTAATTTTGGAAAACATTAAAGATTTATGCCTTTTGTTTACATTTTATGTGTTGTTTTAATAAGACTGTTTACAACAGAACTATCAATACAAACAAATTCATATGTTAAGCAAAATCATCAAATCACCAGCTGAAGCAAGTATATACATTTAAATGAACATTAAATACATTCAACAGCTTATGATTGTTTGCACGTATAAAGTCGCCGGTTTTAAGAGCACGATAATTAAAAACATATTGCTGTAATTAAATGTTTCATTTTGTGACTGTTCATCTTGATGATAAATGTTTGACGTCAATAAATATATTTAACTTTGTATATATTTACTAAAGTTCTGTGTGTGTATCCAAAAATTCGGTTAGTGATAATTAGATCTCACCTTAGCTGGAATTCTCACTTGATTCATATCTGTTCTCTCCTGTTTGAATCCTAAGTAGGCAAAAGATGAAATAGGGACAGATATAGCTCATTTAATAATAATAAAATAAATTTTGCATATCAAGGATGTCTTTTTGATATCTTTAGATGTGTAAAATCTCACCGCAAACAGGACGTTTTAACTTTACTGATGGGTTGGAAAATTAGGCTATTTCGGTACAACTCTACAATGAATTCATGCATATATCCAAACGCATTTTGATGTACTTCTTTCATACATGTCGTAGATTTACTTGCATGTATTGGATGTGCAATCGAGGACATGGTTTTGAGCGTGTGTATCTCCAGCTTTGGAAGAAAGATACACTCCAAAACCCAAACAAGCACCAAGCATGTAAATGGGGACCTTCCTTCAAATCATAATTTTATGTTATTCTAGGCTAAAATAGTTGGTAGAAGCAAGATTTTACCATTTTCCGAACCAAGGACGTCATTGGTTGGAGGTATGTCCTTGGTATGTTGGTGTGTAATCTTGTGGATGTCCTCGGTTTACACCAAATACAAATGCACACAGACACACACATTTTCCATATACAAGATAGGAAAAGAAACTGATGTTAAAATATTAGCAGTACTAATTTATCCTGTCGGGTACCATCAAATTTATTATACTTAAACATTTGAATACCATTGCTTTTTACATCAGATTTTGTCATATTGTAATTCAACAGGACTAAGCTAATGTGGTCAGTTCAGAGCTGTTAGATACACACCTTATTATTATAAAAATGTCTCTTCCCACAGCTGCCTGGAACATAACATATATAGACTTATTAGATAAACTATTAGATCACACTGGCAGCTGTAAATTACTGGATGAGCAATGTCAGTAGACACTGCATTTTCTTGGTAAGAGAATTCACAAATTAATTGCACAAATGAATAAATGAACTTCATGTCTTGTTTTAACTACATTACTTGCTAATTAGTATGTCATTGACAGACATGTACTAAAATAAATTCTTAGCATAAATGATATAAATCCTTTAAGACAGATAAATTAATTCTCAAAATTCTCATCAGAGTAATGCATAAAATTCATCAATATATGATTTCCATACAGACCAATAAATCCACTCACATTCATATCAGTGAAATATTGTATGATATTCTTACAAAACATGGATCATAGAACATTCAATACAATGAATGTACAATTAACTTCTGAACTCAAGGAAAATTAAAGTATAAATTTAAAGCAAATAAATTTAACAAATAATTACAAACTTACATTGATGAACGTATTGTATGCAACTGAGACAACACCTTTGTGTTTTTCTGAGACTCATTCTTTCATATAGTCAAATATCTCTTTCCAGTTTCAGGTCCTTCAAATTCTTACAGAACCTGTCCATTAGCTAGTTTATTTAATGAGAAAAATGTTCCTTTCCTAAGACTTCCATTTTGGGCAAATAAGATTTGACTAAATTCACAATGGAGATTACTAAGACCTTGAATTTTTGTCAGGGAATCCCCACCCCACCCCACCCCACCCCACCCCACCCCACCCCACCCACCCTCATTTAGCTTAGCCAACCAGGAATAATTTCTAATCACCCAAATTTTAATGCTCCCATTGAAATCTAATTGATTTTTTTTCTGCCTTTATTAAAATCTATTGGTAGTCTTTAAAAACCGTTTGGTGACACTTATTTCAAATGGCACAGATTATTTCTAGATTGTCTTTATATTTTTATCTTCCTTTACCTGAAATCCTTGTATATTAGCCAATGATGTTACAGCTACAACTTTATATGCTTTTAGGCCTGCGCATGGAAAACATTGCAAGTATCTGTTGAACTGATATGCTCAGAAAAATGACCATTATTAATAGTGATTCTCAATCAAATCACATCTGAAATATTGGCCAGAGTGACAAATGAGTGACTTGCTCTAGATTACCGTAGAAACAATAAATACCATTTCTGTAATCTGTGTAGAAAATGGTGAGTATCAGGCATGGATGTAGGGATGATGGAAGAAAACTAGTAACTTGGTCAGAACACATGAAACATACCAAACACCTTGCAACAAATGCCAAAATATCATAATTTTCCCAAACTGGGACTGACAGAAAATAACGTGATTTAAACAGAGACATTGCTCATGGACATTTTAATTAAACATGATTCAGCCTAATGTAGCGGTGAGTGATATCCTGATAACATCCCTTTCAAAAGGATTTTTTTCCTAGTTCTACACTAGCTTGTGATTTTGCATGCAGACACACCAAAAGTACTGCCATAAAATACAAAACATGGAGATGGCACCATTGCATCATTTTTGCACATAGATGCACCAAGAGTGCTGCCATAATTAAATTTATTGTTGATTGCACCAGTGCATCCATTTCAGAAATATTGAAAGTACCTGATTTGCCCATGCGAATGATGGCAGTAGTAAAGTGGTCTACTATCCTATTCTTTTATTTATTGCATGTATGAAGAAACTGAGGGAAAAATTCAGTGAGGTTAGACAGAAACAAAATGTTTGCTTCCATTTGGCTGACTGTCTGTTTCTGACCCAGTGGTAAAAGAAAACACCAAAAAAATGCACAACATCAAATTAAATATAATGTTTAATAAATATACTGACCTGCCTTCCATAATTTTAAAACCAGTGACTAGTAGGTAACATAACTTTTTTTGTGGCATTGTAGCTGTGCCCATGTGACCTTACAAATGGTCCATCCCATTGGAGAACTGTTTTGCCTCTAGTTCAGACAATGGTTATGTAATGACCAATAGATGGAATGGTGTTGCATGGAGTTGGACACAAAATGAAAAAAAAAATAATTTAAGAAAGAAATACACAAATGCTTCTCATTGACTCATTGTTTTGTGTATTTATTTGTCTGTTACAAAAATTTATGCATTTCAGTGCACTTCAAGACAAGTTACGACTTAAGTTTCTCTCGTATTTGAAGGAGTGATTGTGCCCAGTTCTGATATTAACCAACACTCCATCTAAAATAGTTCATGCCTGAAATTGTACTTCAGGAACAATTATATTTGACTTTGTTTATTCAATTTTCATCAACACTATATTTTTGGAATTTTTTTTTCAATTTTCATCAACATTATTCTTTTGGAAAAACTTTAACTTTAGGTTTTATATGGTACAAGGAACAATTATTGAAGATAACTTGGCTTTATATTAATGGAATCAGCAGCCAAAACTGGTGTATTAAAATGATTCATGTTTATCCAAGGCAAAAGCATCATTGTGGATACTTTGACTAGGCCTAATAAACCCCTCTCTCAGCTTAAATGTCAAACAATTCTTAGGTGGAAGTCAGTAAGTTTAACCACATATATAATACTCTGGAAACACATGAAAGAGATTTCAAAAACACCAGGAGAAGGGACCAATAATTACAAGTAACCACTGAAATGCAAAGAACAGAAATATAATTTTTCTCTATTCATATGTCATATACTTTGCATTGTAAACAAAGTTTGGTACAGCTTCATATACCAAAGTGCAGGGAATCTTCACATGGTGAGGTAGTCATGAAATACATAAACATGCCACATTTCTTTTCTCAAGGTTATTACAGGCAAATTATATCAACATCATTCTTTCTATACGCCCACAAGAAGATGATGCATATTAGCTTAGGATGCCATTCATCTATATGTATATATGTGTATACATTCATCCATAGGTATATATGTGTATACATTCATCCATAGTTATATATGTGTATACATTCATCCATATGTATATACATCTGTTATCATTTTCATTTCTGCTTAGTAACTTTCATACCATCAACCTTAACCAATTTCTTTGGATAGCTCACACTTTAGTAAGGAAGAAAGCTAGTGATTTTTGGCATCAAAAGTTGCAGGGTCAGGATCACAATGACTTAAAGAGAATAAAAGGTTCTGCACATTGACTTTAGTTCTACATTGCAAAACTGAACACTACTTTACTAGGTTTCACTTGGAATAAGAAAGGAGTTTATATGATTTTGATATCCAAAGGTTCAAGGTCAGATAAAGTAACTGGCTAAAAAATAAAAATGGTTTCTGCACAAAACTTTAAGTTCTTAACCATGTACCTTCACCAAAGTTTGTAGATGGTTTACTCATTTGGGAAGGAAAGAAACATTTATATTGAAGTCCAGTTATGAAATTTATTTAGACTAAGAAGAAAACTGTTTTTGAACAATACCTTGAGTTCAGAACTTCATATCTTGACTAGTTTCTGGAGTGCTTATACTTAAGATAGAGATGAATCATATTGATCTTGGCATAAAAAAGATCTTTGCATCAAAAGATCAAAGGTCAAGGGTAAATGTGATTATTAAAAGATGATGTTGTGCACTGGGGGCTTTGTTCCAGACTAAGTTTCTTGAAAAACTTCTGCAGATGACATGATCTTGAGTAGGAAAAGAAACCTTAAGGTTTGAGGTTTTAAAGGTCATGGTTAAGGTAAATCTAAGAAAATATGTCATATGTCTGCACAGTAAGTTTCATTCAAGACTGCCTACTTGGACAAAAAGGTCAAGGTCATTGAGACCCTGTGTTCATCAGTCTCTAGAATCAATCATGCACTTCTTGTGTCAACATAGAAGGCTAACAAACAAGGAGAAAGCAGATAAATGTACATTTCATATTACATTGTATTTGACAATCCCAACATGCATTTGATTTCAATTGAAAAGGGATTCAATCTAGAACTGGAGGTACCACATACCTTAGCTATTCAACTTTTGAGCACTGGTTAAGTTTTAACAAGTTTCTCATTGCTTCTTCTTTCATATGTAAAGTGAAGATATAGGTTTGACTGACATGTTAATTTTCATGCATTTGAATGGTTTAAGTAATTATATTTTTTTTTTGTCTTTTGGAGAATATATTTGATTAGACTTTATCCAAAGAAATTGGGTATTTATGTTATGTCTATATACCTATGTTATCTGTGCCACTAAATTCTCTTTTATGACCTCCATATAATTGTACAAATATCTGGATTTTACGTTTTTGCTTGATCCATATTAAATATATAAAAACATATTTATATACAGCCTCATTTCATCTTAGTACTCTCCCCCTCCAGTCATTAACTACATTTTGAAGTGAGTTTCATTTGTATCTATCCGCAAGGATGGGGCTATAGGGGATACCTACCTACCTGCTATCTACCAACCTACCTATTTTGTAAAATTTTGGCTAAGCTTTTGCATATAGATTAGGATATTGCATATACAAGGAATAATTACATAATGGTGTGCCTTGGAATAATTCTTGAGACTACTACACCCTCATCACAGAATATTTCATGCTTCACTAGTTAAATTTTGTCTTTCAAGTTTATTTCTCAAACTGTTTTCATGCTTGAAGCATCAAACTAGATGATTATATTGATCTCTAATAGCACCATGCCATCAGAACAAAAGGTCACTGTCACCTACATTTCACATTTTACTGACTTTGTGTGAGTTTGTGTCAAGTTCATGACCCAGTAGGTTCTTGCATCCAGAATAATAGATAAGGATCTTTTTAACATCAAATTGTGTGTATTTTCATTAGAAGAACTTTCTGTAATTCAAGGTGCAGAGAAAGGATTGATTTTCAGGACAGTGTTATGAATATTTGATTCCTGAAATTCAGCACCACAGCAAAGTAAGTGAAAAAATAAATCAAGGAGTTCACACTGTGTCATGATCAGTATTCATTGAAACATGATGAAGTACCAGTAAGATGAAACAATTTCCATCATTGGCAAAACAAAAAGAACTGAAGCCCTGACTCTCTATACCATGTCTCAATTAAAGGCTGTCATGTCACTGGTTCAGATAAGCAGATTCAAAAAATAATATATTTCCTGACCTCAGGTCTGTGAAATCCTCTCAGATTGTTAATTGGGACATCACATGAATTCTCAACTATAATCAAGAGGCAGGAAATAATGACCCAGAAAATCAAGAATAGGACACAACCTCTGGTTGTTAATTGGGACTTGGCATGAACACACAACTGACCAATTAATAAGATGCAGGGAGTAATGTCTTAGAAAATCAACATAGCAGCCAGAAAACTCATGCTAGGACTTGACAAACCCACTAATGGCTGAATGTGCTGAGAATGTGTGGTAAACATTGTAAAGCTACTCAATAGTACAAGATTGAAAAGAAACAGTCCTCTCCAGGTCAAGCAAAAGAATCTCTCTCCACCTCATTAGGGAGCTCCAGGTTAACAGTTTTCATGGATGTGCATGCAGGAAGCATTTAGAAAATGCAAGAGGATAGATTGTTATAATCACTTTAACTAGCTGTGTACATGTACTATGATGAATTAATAAAGTTGTATGGATAATAAAAAAAGTCATACATTTATTACTGCAAGGTGACTTATGTCTGAGTATGCACATTTTGTTCATGTTCATGTTGCAAGAAGGAAATTCTCAATTTACTTCCTGTTCATATAATTTCATGTTTATTTAAACTTTTGCTTTCCTCTGTGATATTTAATTATTTCCTCAGCTCTACCTCCCAACAGCAGCCTCACTGCATATCAACCTTAATCTTTTTTAATAGGTCCAAGGCTACAAGTTTGGAGTGGGTTTCATATTTCCCATACCCTGGGGAATTGTGTTGTGGTGGGTTGTTGGGTTATGGTTATCTAGAGGTTGATCACATTGGTGTTATTGATGGATTGAATAAATATTATTCTAAATTGTGAAACTTATACTTGGAATAATTAGAGATCTGAGCAAATATATAAAAAGAATGACACAAGCCCCCATACATGAAAAAACAAAAAAAATTAATCAAGTACATAACAACTGTGATATTACAATAAATTAGGAAGAAACACTTCTTTTTTAAATAAACCAGTCATCAAATTTTAGAACAAAAATATACTTATCAGTGTTTTATCTACAAATGGCTTTTTGTAAGTCATTTGACTCATCAAGGCAAAAATTAGTGAGTCAAAATCCAAAATATGGGAGTCGAATTCAAGACAATGATCAGTCTTAAGTTGTTTTGTATTATATCATTAAAATGCACAACACAAATACAGTATTAGTTATATTATATGTCACTAAAGCCAGTAAGGCATATTTTCTAATATTTGTATACAAAAAAACATTACACTAGGTAGTAGTGACTAGAATTTATTAATCTAACTAGCAGGTAGAGAAGGGATTATCCCACACATCATGTCATGTTTTCACTGACGATTTCTTCAGAAATGTAACTCTGACTCAGTAAACTGTTCATAGTTTCACAAATTCATGTTTTTAAGTTTATAGACTCTTCATTCTTTTGTTTTCTTATATTTCTTCAAAGCTTCCTCAAAACTGAAGGTACTTCTATCTTCTCCATTAATAAGCATGAGATTTCTTTGTTTCTTAATCCCAAACCTGTTCCTAAAGCTGGTTAAGATCATGTTCTGGTCGGAGAACATCCAGCAGTGTGCACATTACAAGTTTGCCCAAGATACACAGATTGGGGAATTCACTGATGTGATATTTGTTAATAAGGTACCAGAGTTTCCACATTTGGTCATGTAGATATTGTTCTGCCTTTACCACATGCTTGACCATATGCCACTCATTTAGTTTTTTCTGGGTCAATCAAGGGCTCTGATACTTTCTGCTGATCTTCCCCATCCTTCTTCCAAGTAATGGTTTGGGCTGTACCATAAAAGTTGCAGAGTGTCTGAAATTCATCGTGATCATACTCCTCCAATTGCTTTTTATCTAAGAAGGACAGAGGCCTCATAGACAAGACACTGAAGGCTGTCAGTATGTCATCATTAAAAGAATCTGAAGTATAAGTTAAACAAGAAGTTACAAAGTTAAATATTGGTTATGGTAAGAAACAAACATTATACATACTATTAAACCTAAAGGTTTTAAATGAAACTCAAAATATCTTGTTCATTCATCCATCTGATGTTTAGAGTGTAAAGATAATAAAAGCTCTGATAAATTATATTACTTGATAAAACCAAGCAATCAAATTGCATTGATGTGATATTTGCAATGAAAGAATCAGCAAATTCATCTGCCATCTTCTGTATCTTGAAATTGCTTGTTCTGATGTGATGCTTCTGAAAGATCTGATTTTTCAGGTGTGGTGTGTCCAGAGGTCTTAGCTTCTCCAGGTCTTTAAAACACAAGTCCAACTTGACCAAATATTTTAAGAGGACAAATATTATACTTGTGTGCAAAAGCTAAAATGCAAGACTCTAGAATTAAGTAATGATTGGTTGTGGACTGGTAAAAATAATATAGATAACTACTTGGATTCTATAGCTAGATATGAGTTATACTTTTAAAACTTCAGTTAAACACACATCTGTCACCAGAACAATGCGTAAACTTGAAATGAGTCTACTGAAACTATGTTGTGATTTAATTTTGAATTTTGGAATGTACCTTCATAAGAGCAACATCCACATTCTTAGTCTGGAAAAATTGTGAAAGGATAGTCACTGGTACCAAATTGCATCCATCATCCAGTAGGTTATGGATATGAATGCATCAGTAGCAATCTGCATAAAAAGAGAAACATTAGTAACATAAAAGTTGAACAGTCTTTCAAGTCATGTTTTGTAGAACCTTCAATAAATTTACATTTAAAAAGACTCATATTTATTTGTTTTGATGATTGTTTTGCATGAATATGTACATTCAGTTACAATCATCACCCATTGTATTGTGGCTTGAATGATAAATATTCTTGTGTTAAGATGGAAATGAATGATTTGACTTAAAGGTCACTGGCCACCTATTTTGTACAAACTTGTGATATTATTATAGTCATAAACAAAATGCATTTGTTATGTATGCACACCATAAAAATGCTTAATTAGACTTAAAAATCCACTTTTGTAAATGAAAAAAATTATTTGGCAATCTCTGTAAACAAATGCAGAAGCGTGCCAAACATGAATATGATGAACATTTAACCATCTATTCAACCTAGGCATTCAAGTTTTTAATTTCCTGATGTAAATGTCTATGTGATATATTTTACGATCATGCTTTTGTACAGCAAATATGATGTGCTGTATTGCATATGGATGTAACCAAAAGAGTGATGATGGAAAAAGGGATTCTTTCTTTTTCTGAAAGACTATGTTTACCAGAAAAAGTGAATTCAAACTGTATGATATAATAGGGTGAGCTGATGAGAAAGTTGTATCATTATTGCCGGATTATAGTCAAACTTGACCCAAGACAGTTCAGCCCAACTCGAAAGACAATTAGGCTCAACTTAATCGTTTGAACAGTTTCTTTTTCTTAAAACAGCAAGTAGAGACTTTGCAAGATACATTTTAGGAATAGGTTTTAGGACAAAAACAAATTTAAACAAAATTGATATTCTTTCAAAGAAAATAATCATACTTTGCAATTTACATACAAATTAGAGATAAGACAAGCAGACATATCTTGCTCATTATAATCAAAATATTTACATACATTTTTTATGCTAAAAATATATGCATCTGCAGACTGACATTTTAGGCTTCACATTGTAAGACTGCTGCATATAATTTACACTCTGTTGCGAGAGAGACAGAGAGAGAGAGAGAGAGAGAGAGAGAGAAAGAGAAAGAGAGAGAGAATAATATCAAGTATTTTGTCAATGTTGCTGCAATATGAAGCTCTTACCATTTAATTTTATTGTTTTTATTTTTCAAGTTGTTTTAGTGTGTGTGTACGCGTAAATTAAAAGCTTGTCTTTACTAGTCAATATTGTCAATCATATTTGCTCCATTATTCCATACAAATAAGATGTAATTAATTTTTGTTAAATTTGTGCCACCCACCCAGCAAGGTACCAAAAAATGATAAAGACACATTTATTTGAAAATAAAATGAAGAAACTAACCTTGCATTATTATTTATTCCTTCTTTTTTCATCATGCAAGATTAATTAAAGAAAAAAATATGCACATGAACTCCATGTATGTTGTGGATGCCGGTTTTTGTATGCATCCTTACTGTAGTGTGTATTGTGTATGTCAAATAACAAAATCACAAAAGAGACAAAAATATCACTCAATTGCTTGAAGGCACCTGCCATTCACCATTACATTACAAGGTGCAAACTCACCGAGATTGTGTTGTATTGAGGTTAACTATACAAGGGTATCTCACAAATACAAATCATTATTTTAAAATACATCCACTGTGAGTGCACATGATAATCTTTTTGCTAGCATGGGTTACAAAAGTGTTATTAAAGCACATTATTGTTGTGTATACTATTTGGCCAGCCAACATAAATTATGATGGGGAAAAATATAGAAGCCTGAGTGATGGATAAACACAACTTGCTTTGAGCAATATACTTTTTCTTTAAACTTTGGACAGGATATCAAATACAAATCAAAACTAAGTTGAATATGAACTGTCCAGCTTCATGCTGAGTGGGTTCAATAGCAATTTTTCATAATAGTTCATGAATTTCAATTCACACTCAAATGGTGAAAGTTTAATAGGTTTTGAAATAAATATATGTTTTGGCTCTTCATAAAATTAATTTTTTTAATCCTGATGCTGTTGGTAATATCAAGGGGTCAGCTGACAATTTGTTTCCATTCATCAAAACAGATGTTCTACCCAACAATATACTTACACCTGATTTATTTTAGGGATATGGGTATACAATGTTTTGCACCATAACCCTCATGTTCGACCTCTTTGGCATCAGTTTACGGTGTATCTCCCTTGCTTTGTTCCAGCCCCTAAGCAATGACTGTCCCCATACTGTCCCTGAGCATAAAATCTTAAACTCTGAAAGGGCTCATTGAGTTGTACATGCCCTCTACAGCTTTCTTGCATTTTGGAAGTTTATCCCAAACAGTCCACTCAAATGTAGGTGCATCAGCATACACAAATATTTATGAGATGGTTTAAGGTCTTTGTGTATGAAATATCATTTCTGATGAGACATCTCCCTAAAAGTAACCCCAAGACGTGTCAAAATATTGTATGCCTGCCATCTCTACTTGAGACTTTGATAAAGTCTTCTGTTACAAACCAGCTGCCTAGGATAAAATTGGTGCAAAACCAAGGCCCACAGGTTTCTAAACATCTTGAAGAGATTAGTCACATTACTGTACAACAACAGACAACATTATCCAAATTTCATGATTGGTTCTTGGTGAGATAATAAATTTACTATCTGCAGGGGTCAAAATTGTATTCTTCCTTCTAAACATATTTGGACAGATAGGCCTAATTTATGTTTTCAAAGTCATTGGCAAAATTAATGTGTACAGAGTCTTAAGTCCTGCAGCCCAACATCTCATCATTTCAAATTGAGGTAAGGTTTTATCTGCGGGCATCCTCCTCCACTTGCATGCATTTGTTATTAAACTGCAGTTTGGATGAGCTCACACAGTTCTACAGAGCAAATAAAGAAACCTGTTGATTTTGGTGACAAAAGCTAAAATGGTCAAGAAAAGATCAGTGCAGCAAAGTGGGACAATAATTTCTGTACAATAACCATGTGGATAGCTTGTACTTGGAGTAAGGAAGAACCCTGGGGTCAAAAGGTCAGTGGTCAAGGTCATAGTCATAATAACATTCTTTTAACATCTCAAACCTGAACAAAACTTTCTGGATGAAATCTTTGTTTTGAGATCAGAAGTAAAGGTCACTGTAACTGAGAAAAAAAAATGGTCTATGTACTGTCATTTTAGTTTATACCACTCGTATTAAGTAAAGTTTATGAAGGAGTAAATTTATGCTATGGAAAGATCACTGAAGTTTTAAAAATATGCAATTTTGCAGAATAACTTTTTTCTACAGTATGTATCTTAATCAGACTATGGATGACTTTCACATAAGATAATAAAGAAATATGGGTGTGCAAGTCAGTAGCCACAGTTTTGAACTAATAAGAAAATTTGTTTCAGCTCATTAAATTTTTCATGTGAAGTGCATACACAGGAAACTTTTATACACATACAATGTGCCATTTGACAGTAGTTTTCAGAGAAATAAACTTGATGAAAGCAAAGGTACCTTTTTGGTACATTGATTTCAGTATGATTTTATCTTTGTACAAATGTGACATTTACTTTGTTCACTTCACAGGCTAGGTTTTTGTTTTAGCATTCTTTTGACATGTAATTCAGTTGGGTTGGGTGTGGAGTGACAGGCTAACATATGGTGACAAGAATTACGGCATAATTGTCATTTCCTTAAAGGAAATATAGAATATGTGTAGGGGGGATCTTGTAAATTTTTCTTATTCTCAAATTTAGTTTGAATTTTGAAATTGCTCATTATGAGGAAATACAAGGTATAGACATTTTTGGTATGAAAATTCATGTTATAAAAAATCTTGGCATAAAAATTTGTGGTATAGAACTTGTAGCAATCATCACAGGATGCATCACAAGATAACAATTTCACCTCATTCTGTGAATTTGTAACAGAATTGAAACCGAGTGAAATTTCTCTGTTTGGATTAAATAAATAACAACACAAAGCGATGAATAATTGAATTTATAAAATACGTTACTAGATATATGTAGATATGGATATAAAACAAATTCAAAGACTCTTACACATACACTACTATCATATGACTAATACAATATGTTCTACATACACTCATGAAATGAGAAAAAAACAAAAATATGATCTAACCTAACAAATGTATCACATGCTATAAAAAAAAAATGAAAAGAAAAATGAAATATGAGATCCACTTAATCTCATATAAGTATTTAACTGAGATTCACAAAATCTCTTGAAGGAAAATGAGCAATACTCAGTGTTATTTCTGACACTTCGACCACTTCCTGCGTTCAACACATATGAACACAAACATACGCTCCTCAACTGGAATCCACTTCCTAAACTGACTACAGTTTATATGATATATGAACTCATTGACTCTCATTAGACACGAATCTCTTGCTAGGCTTCGACAGTTCCACTGAGGCTTTACTAATGTCCAATGATATCCGATAATGTTCATTAAGCTTTCTTAATGGGCTACAACAATTGGATCCAACAGACTCCAATTGCTCCCATAATTCACAACAGACTCCTGCAATCACAATAGACTCCCGAGGTCTATATTAATATCAAACTGTCTACAATGGTATCCAACCAGCTTCAATAGTATCAAACAGGCTACTATAGTACCCAACGGCTACTATAGCATCCGCCAGGATCACTGGTATCCAAAGAGAAAGACTCACTTGTATCCAAAAGAAAAGAAAAGCTACAATAAAACAAAACTATTATTAAAATGGTAATAAAAACAAACGCTAAAAATGAGACATCACCTGACATAACACAAAAACGAGAAATAGTTTCACAAATCAAATAAGACAAATTTCGACACTTACCCTTATGGCCTGAGATGATGGTAGAAAGTTTGCCTACCACTGACGAAATCCAAATGGCTTGTGTCTTAGTTTACAATGTATCAAGCTTAAGACCATAGGAGTGATTAATAGTCATAGTCAAATGTCCACATAATCCATGCTTTTCAATGGCTCTCCTCCTGCATGTAATTTCAAATCACTTTACTGGGTGGCCAGTGATTCACCCCAGGTAACATTGTACGCCAGTACAACAAATAAGGTGAAAAATAAGGGCAAAACCAAGTTATTTTTAACCTTATTCTGTGACAGAATTAACATTTTTCAACAATAGAAATCTCACATTTTACCTTTTATTTATGTGTCATTAACAGGATTGGATCTGCCAGTAGCAAAGCAGTACATGTAAAAATGCTTAATTCATTTTCTATCTTTCAGGATGTGGTCTAAATTTCCATAAACGATGTGCCTTCAAGATACCCAACAATTGCTCTTATGATCGTCAGAGACGAACCTCATCTAGTAGTATGTACAGATCTACAGATTCCATTAATGAAGGACAGGTAGGAAAACCTTTTGTAGGATTTTGAACAGGGAAGTCAAGGGTGCATAAAACTTTTAGAACTGGAAGTACAGTATATACTAGCATATAAGCTTGTTCGTATTTAAGCCCCCCCAACTGAAACACTAAAAAGTGCATGATCAATGTATAAGCTGACCCAAAACTCTGCGACATTACAGGATACATGAGGTTAGTTCTAAATGCATTTATTTAGAAAAACTTTATCTTTAAAAAAAATTAAATGTATACTTATCTTGGGTTTGCATGCATTATTATTAAAAAGAAATGGTATAAACTTGTTTGAAAAGTAATATATTTAATTTTCTGTTTTCTTATTGTTTATTAGTAATAAAGATTTGTTTATAATTTGATCGAATGATAACAAGAATTTAACATTTGCAAGTTGCTCTAACACTATCTCTCTATTTTGATTCAATTATTGTTTGTTTATGCATTATTGCATTGGACATTTTATATCAGTGCACCAGTAATTATGTTTTTACTTTGCCTTGAAATTGTAAATACATAACTCATTAAAATGTGATCCCAATATGACAGTACAAAGAACAATACGGTTTGAGTCAACTCTTGTAATTAGACTACTGAATATATTTATATAATGGCACTACCACTTGAACATTGCATGTTTGAATTTTAATCCCAAGAATGATCACTATGAATGCTATAGCGCCATTCCTTAACGATAGTGAACATTGGCATTTTTATAGGGTATATACACTGATGTTAAATACCAACATTAGATTAAAAGAAGGAATGAAAATACATAGAACATGGTTTCCTTGCATAATTACAGAGGGCCAATCCTTTCACAAAATAGTTGCATAAAGAATAACTTTTAATTAGTCGGCTGGCTTTCTTCCTTGTTTATTTAAGACTAACCTTTAGCTATTATGCAATTTGGCAACAGCTGACCATAATATGAAAATGGGGCACATCCTGGAGGAAAAAAGGGCATGTTACAGGGAGAAACAGCTAGTCTTTATGCGAATTTCATTCATATTGGACCAGGAAGATCACTCCATATGTAGTCAAAACAAGGCTTTAAAAATACCATGAGAAACCTTCCGATTTTATGTCCCAATCTCTCAGGTTTTTTCAATAATATCTTTGGCATAGTGTTGATTTTGCAAATTATTTCAGTTTTTCAAATATGTTTCTAAATTAATGATAAGAGCAGGATCCACATTTATTTGCTTCAGTAAGTTTGTGATAGTTGTGATTTTCTTATTTTCTGAAATGAGATCAGATGGGGCATAGATACATATGGGCATAGATACCAACACACACACAGAAGCTCACACATTTTTTTTAGTCCAGAATTTTTCCTTGATTTTTTCCTACAATTTTTTTCCAAGTGAACTGAAATGCAAAAATTTCATATACTAAAAATATTTGTTATCCCAATTTACACTTTTACACCATCTAAAAGTCCATAAAACCATAATTCGGGTCAGAAGTGGAAATATACTTTTCCTTTTAAATTCCTGACACACACTGAAAGATAAATTATGGTAAGCAGGTACTGTACTATTTTGCTCTGTGAGACAAAGACCCTGACAAAATCTCAAGGGTATGTGAAGCTAAAACAATACTTGACATACATGCTGACATAGATTAGTGCTACCAGTATGCCATACAAAAGAGTCAGCTTTTATGGCAAATTATTATTAGCTAAATGTTTTGTATGTAAGCCATTTCAGAAAGATTTTGTATATCTGCCTATAGTCATTGTGACTGAATGCTATTCATTTGTATACATGATCAATACCACACACTGTTTGCTTGAGTTTGTTGGGGTGGTGGTGGGGGTTTAAATTAAATATCAGGACTTTATTTATTGTCCTGACATACAGTCTTGCTTTTGATGCTTATATAGCCAAGGAGACCAACAGAGCCATATTCTTAATGGTTGTATTCATGACATACCCTGAAGTTTTAGATATTATGCAGATATTAAACAACTGTATGTTTATATGGAGATCTGACAGACACAGATAAAAGTTACTGTTTTGGTGGCCTTTGCAATTCATAGTTCACTTTTTAAGTAGCCTATTAGATATTAAACAGTGCCATTATCAGTAGTAGAAATATTTTCTGAATGACATGTTTACTTTCAGAAATTTTAAAGCAAATGATTAGATTGGTGAAAACCACATGGTCACTGAAAGTTAACCTCTTATCAGTGACCATCAGATCTTGACCATAAACTGTAGAGATCTGAATTCACACTGAAAAATGTTGTTATGACTACATAATCAGATGACTGTAGCAAAAATCAGAATTCACACAAAGACTTACTTATGATGTCTAGTTGGTCCCAAATGAAAATGGTGCCAGTCAGAAAGATATTTTGTCAGCATGTTAACTTAAACATAAGAAATAGATTTGGTACCAAATCTAGTATGTTTGTCTTTTTCAAGAATAAAGGATGTTTTAATACTTAGGAATTTAAAAGAACAAAATGTACTTGGTTGGGCCTTAGTAAATTGATCTTGGCTATTAGAGGATCAGCCTTTTATATGGATTCTAGATTTCTTTTCTTGCTGTTTTGAATATAGTCACAAATCATGAAGTTATGTTTAAAGCGATTGGTCATATGGTTTTTGCCTTGGACCATTGATGGACATCTTTGAGCAAGTTACTTTTCAACCAGAAGTCTTCTGAAAGGAGTGAATTTTATATGTATTTTATATTTCACTGTCCCCACTGAAGATTCCATTAGATGGAAAAATTGTTTCATAATCATCTAAGTTAATTGCTAAGTTTCATATTTGGTAATAGCTGATATTAACGCTCAAATTACAGGTTTCAGAATGTTCACACTAGACCCAGGACAATGGCCCTGAACTTTGCCTGAAATTCAAGATAATCCAGAAATTGCCACATCATGTTATTTTATTATAACTATGGCATTTAGGAACATAACTCTTGCTTATAATTGGTTCTTGTTTGTAATGAATATGCATTAGTGAATTAAATGCATTGTTGTTGATATTTCACTGACAATAAATCAGACACAACTTCAGTTTCAGTTGTTTTCTTTATTAAAAAAAATGACAAGACCAGAAACTACGGAACAATTCAGTTCTGACTGTCAAATGATAAAAATACTGGGCTTATTCATTCAATTCAATTATGACTGTCAAATGAAAAATACTGGGCTTATTCATTCAATATAATTCTGACTGTCAAATGATAAAAATACTGGGCTTACTCATTCAGTTCAATTCTGACTGTCAAATGATAAAAATACTGGGCTTATTCACTCAATTCAATTATGACTGTCAAATGAAAAATACTGGGCTTATTCATTCAATTCAATTCTGACTGTCAAATGATAAAAATACTGGGCTTATTCATTCAATTCAATTATGACTGTCAGATGAAAAATACTGGGCTTATTCATTCAATATAATTCTGACTGTCAAATGATAAAAATACTGGGCTTATTCATTCAATTCAATTATGACTGTCAAATGAAAAATACTGGGCTTATTCATTCAATATAATTCTGACTGTCAAATGATAAAAATACTGGGCTTATTCATTCAATTCAATTCTGAATGTCAAATGGTAAAAATACTGGGCTTATTCAATTCAATTCTGAATGTCAAATGATAAAAATACTGGGCTTATGCATTATCAGCATGATCCTGATGAAATATTTTCCAAGAAATTTATATTTACAAATTAAATAGTTAATTTAAAAGTTTGATAGTTAATTTCAAAGTGTGCTACAGTAAATAAAATGTGTTTGAAGTGCTCTTAAAACCAACCAGTAAACTCACACAAACATTCTTGTTTCTTGGTAGCAGATACATTTAACAATATTCAGTGGAAATATTAACTAATACCACATTGAATTGATTCAGAATATTTAAATAGATAATAATACAATTGTTGAAGGTTTTGTATTATCTTTTTTATATGCATTATATTTTCTATGATAACCAGATACCAAACTATGATATTTATTGCAGGAATATCTAAATGCATTTTTGCATTTTTTTTATACAGTTATGCAATAAAATTAAATTGAACTAGTATCAGTATCTTCAGGAGATTGATTATTGTAAACATTTCATCAATCTGATTCCAAACAGCATGTCCTTTGTCTACTAGACCAGAATCATGGCCCATGTCAATTTAATGAACAGAATTGAAAAATAGTAACATTCATTCCTGACAATTTAACTTCATTTTTTCACATGGGATAGGCATTTTATTGGTTTTCTCTTGTCACATTTTATTTAAATAAAGTTATTACCCATGTCAATTTAACTTTGTATATTCATATTGGTTGTCACTTTTAGCTGGTAGTCTTGTAGACTTGCGTGAGCTTTTTATGGATTTAGTATTATTTACTTCAAAATGGACAAATTATACCCATATCAAGCATATTGAATAATGCTTGCAATCTGCATAACTCAAGAGCCATTCAAGATATTTTAAATAAACTTGGTTGGTACATTGAGATTTACATTGTATAGGTGTGTGTTGTTTAAACTTTTTTAGGTTTTGCATATTGTTTACTACTCAACAGTAGAAGTAGGTTACTTAGTAATGGGATAACTGGAGTAATGTAGACCACTTGATATGATCTAATAATTGGATTTGAAACTGCACTCTTTATTGCTAAGTCCAGCAATCTAATCACTGAGCCATTGAAGTTCCTTCTATTAATTTGGGGGAAAGATTTATGGCTCTTGTCAACCAGCTCAGTGTCTTTACACAGTATTGGGTAAACACACAGCATATTATAGCTCAAGAACCATTGAACATGTTTTGATGTAATTTGATGTGAACAATGTTTCATAAAAATGAGTTTCATAAACTTTATTTTGTACAGAGTTATGGCCCTTGTCAATCAAATTTTCTTCTTTTTCTTCTTTAAATTGGATACTGAGTGTATTTATGAGACCTTAATTAAGTTGGATTTCAAGTAATCCACAACATCATCTAGAGGAGTAATGGCCCCTGATTTTCTTTGCAAACATTGTTTCCCAAAATAAGTTAATCTGTTAAATGACCAAAATAGGAAATGATGCTGAGATGGGTCCTTTGTGATGTTGTTTTTACTTTTATTTTCAATGATTAAGCTTGTCCTACTTCATTCATGTACCCTCAAGGAGTTTCCCACCTTGATCTGTTATCATGGCAAGAAAATTGAGAGTGCACTAAGACAGCAAAAGACTTGAATTCAGGTGACCTAAAA
The DNA here is from genome assembly GCA_016746295.1 of Potamilus streckersoni. Taxonomy (NCBI): domain Eukaryota; kingdom Metazoa; phylum Mollusca; class Bivalvia; order Unionida; family Unionidae; genus Potamilus; species Potamilus streckersoni. Next base: position 1,025,575 of record JAEAOA010000806.1, on the reverse strand, counting down.
ATATCCACAATAAAGTTAAGCTGGTCTGACTTATTGGAATGTGTCTGAATTTTCTTTTTAATTTTCAAACTGCCCCCCAATAAGATAGTATCAACAATGCTAACTATTTCAAAAGCTTTGTGGTAAATCATAGACAATTTTAAAACAAAGCCTAACAATAACACAGGCCCCATTGAGAGCCCTGCAGTTATTGTTCATCATCCCACCATTCATTGTTTTGCATTTGATATTGAAATCCTGCCAATATAAAGAAAACTTATGATAAGGTATTTCTTTCAATTTATTCTGTCAGTATAGAGTTTAAAAGAAAATTTGTACTGTAACTTATGACCATCGATAGCATTACTCTGGAACTCAGATTGCCAAATTTGCCTGTTATCCCAATGCATTTTGTTAAAGTGTACATCTATACCATTTCTCCTTTAAACCATAGGATCTATATTCAGCATATGTACATGTTAGTTGCCCCCATAATGTCCAAGTGAGATAGGGGTATGATTTTGGAGTCCATTATGTAAGGTCCCTGAGAGGAGCCAAAGGTCAAATATACATACATGTATCTTGCAATTAGTACAGTGAAATTTTTTAATAAATTTACTGTTGCAATGTTTGAAAGATGATGTATGCTATTTATCAGTGAATCTGGGATTAATTGGTACCTTAAACCCAGGGTCACAGTTTTGAGGGGTACTGAAAATGTGTAACAAAATGCCAGGTGATTTGCTGTATAGAGGTTGTGTAGGGGTTGACCTAAGACATTGGCCAAAAGGGCCTCTGACATGGATATAACAGGCTCTGCAGAAAATCAGCTGGCAATGCCAATCAGATTGAATAGCAACTTAAGAAAATTTTACTGGCCCAGGGATTACTGGTCCAGGGATCCTGCAGCTATTAGTATTAGCTAACCAGCCTCAAAACTCTAACTGGAAAGTCTGCAAGTAAATCAGCCTTAGGATTGTAGTGTTGATCCAGCTGCAAATAGCATAGACCCAGTTCCCAAATAGCATAGACCCAGTCCCCAAATAGTATAGACCCAGTCACCAGATAACATAGACCCAGTCCCCAAATAGCATAGACCCAGTCACCAGATAACATAGATCCAGTCCCCAAATAGCGTAGATTCAGTCCCCAAATAGCATATACCCAGTCCCCAGATAGCATAGACCCAGTCCCCAAATAGCATTGACCCAGTCCCCAAATAGCATAGACCCAGTCACAAGATAGTATAGACCCAGTCCCCAAATAGCATAGACCAAGTCCCCAAATAGCATAGACCCAGTCCCCAGATACTTGATCCATCTATGTTCTTTATAGTCATGTGCATGCCATACAGAAGTAATAACAATTTTATTGCATGACTTGATATACAATAATATTAAAATATAAACATAAGAATTTTTCTCTCCCTACTAATTTCTCCATTATATTAATTCAGGAGGAAATCCTGCTCTTTCTATAAGGATGGAAATGTCACATTAAGGGAGGACAGTTTTATGAGAATGGTGTCAGTTAATAGACACCTTGCCATATATTAAATAAACTTAGTGTGTCTGATAAATTGCTTTTTAGTAATGAAGAAAAACAGTTATATTTGTTTATCTGCTTTAACAGCACAATTGCAGCGATGGTATGCTATGCAAATGGTTCAATATTTTATGCATAGTCTTTATTAAATTAATATAAGAGATATCACCACCACGTTCTGATAATTTCATGCCCACCACTGCACAACCTCACTGAAGGCAAAGCCTCACCAAGTGCAGGTAGAAAATGCATTTTAGAACTCAATAATCCATGGAAGTGCCTCAATACTGAGGACTTGATGTTGGCAGTTGTCCTAGTAATTACATGATCAGACTTAATTATTTTAATATTATTGAAGGTTACAGATTTAAATATGCTCACAGTAAATTATAATGCATTTTCAAGCTTATGCTTTAAGAAAAGAATTGCTAAAATTACTGCGGATTTGTGCACTCATCCTGGAGAAACACTGCTTGCATCTTGGTTATTTGCATGTTCATCTTTTGAGCAAAAATTATATACAGCAGCCTAATGTGTGACTTTTCCTCAATATGAAAATGAAATGACTTTTAAAATATCAAAGCATTTCGTAATCTATATTGGAAATATATTTAATTGGATGAAATAGAATTATTTAAGAAATGTGAGTGCATGTGGATGGCTTGTCAGAAAAAAATGTGCAGATCTGTTTGTAATGTTTTCCATATCGTGTACAATGTGTCAGATAGAAGATTAAGCCAGTTTGGTTACTATATGCAACTTGCATGCCGCTTTGAAAATGTTGTGGTGCATTGTGTACTTTTAGATAAGCCCTACCCATTCCATACCAAGAAGTCCAAGATCACCAAGGGCTCCATATTTAGACTTTCGACGCCAGGTGTCAGACAGGGACAAAAATGTATGTATTCTAATACTAACAATATTTGCTTTGATATGTATTTTACTAAATGCATGTTTGAAAGCAGTTGTAGTTGATCGTTTTCGAACTGCTGTAAATGGCTTACTTACAGAAAATAAATATAGTAAAATTGATTCATAGCTATTTAATTGGTACATAGCTATGTAACTGATACAAAACTCTTAATTGATACATAGGCACTTATTTGCTTAATAAGCTTTTCAATTGAAACATGAACTGCTTGATGAATTCAGGAGCTACTTAAGTGATACATTGATAAAGTAACTACTTATAGATTCATGAGCAACTTAATTGATACATAAGCTATTTGATACAACCACATAATATGAATTCATCATAGTTAATTGATACATAAACTGGTTAAATATACAAAGGGACATAAATGGCCATAGAAATACATTACTGAATGAACAAATGAAAATATGATTACCTGAGAAATGGACCATGATGTGAAATGACAAGATTTTAACTAGGGCCAGTGTGTTGACTTAATATGACCTGTTTTCTTTGATATTATTTTCGATTTTGACAAGTTTTTCTGAAATTGTATTTTTTCAGAAACTATGTAGTATTTTATGGCACAAAAATTAAGACCTAAAGTTTGGAAATATTTTGACCTAAGAGAATGGTAGTATTTTATTTACAGGAAAATGGAAGCAGTTTTATTATGGACATTTAATGAAAATGAAACCAAAAATGTCAGCTCTTTAGAATGAATATTGTTACCTGCTACAGCCATTTGCAGTCAATGAAATCAAGAATAGATACCTTTCTGTTGCATAATAGGTTATGACTCCTTAGCTTTCAAGGCCTTTATCAGAGAAATGACTTCTGGACTGGAATCACCTTCTCAACTAAATGTGAACCATGTGACAACACCATTCTCTGGTTTATAGATGACTGAACACTTCTTATCCAAAAACTGTGGTCATTTAGGATGTACCAATAATGTTTAATAGATAACTTGTAAAAAAAATACAAAAAGTACCGTATTTTCGCATATATAAAAGACTTGTATTATACAAAGTTTTGCATACCCCGCACCCAGGGTGCCTTTTATGTAAAATATTTTTTAGACAAATCGTCAAAACCCGAGTTTTATATACAGGTGTGTCTTATAATTAGGTGTGTCTTATATGTGCAAAAATATGCTTTTCATTCCTAGTTGTAAAAACAATTGGGTAAGTGTTCAGTAATTACCACATGTACCAATCCAATGCAGGCCACTTCAAATCTAAATCCTTTCGTTTCAATGTTTTGTATACTATAATTATTGCAGATCTAAGTATAGTTGGAGTAAATGTTTTAAATTTATATTATATAGTATGTTTAAATAGTTTTGTTTATTGTTATTAATTATCACAGCAAAAACTATGTTGGCTATATTACCTAAATATCTGGTTGGGTTCAAAGATACTTAAATGTTTAGTTTCTTTGGTGGGTGCATTCGAAAACAAGACAAGACTAAATAGTTTGAAAACAAGACAAGAATTTGTTCAATATTGGACTTGAATATAAAAATTAATTATACCATATATTTAAATTTTTTATTAAACACAATCTAATAACCTGTTACTAAATAGTGTTTAACTTAATCAAAAATCAATGTACTATATTGTTCTATTCATTTTCATTTTCATCGTCATCAGTTTTGGCTTCAAATCCACTGAAACTTGAATCAAATTCACTGTCGTCATCATGGAATAACTCCATAACTGATGCTAATCGATCCTCATTGGCGTCAATTGTATCACATGCAGCTGTGTCATCGTCCAAAGAACTGATACAGCTAGCTGATTCATGAATTATCCCACACTTTCTGAAGCCATTAATAATTGTCATAATTTTCACTTTCTTCATGTCTGAAGAACCCAATTACATACCTCTACATACGTTGCACACATTTTTGACCATTTGGCATGAAGGTGTGTTTACGGATAGTCATCCAACAGGTGATTGATGGCAACATACAAGGGCTGTAGCTTGCAAGTCAGGCCACCTGGAATAACGGTTATATAGGCACCAGTATTGTTGATGTGCTTTTGCACAGTTGTCTCCTTATGGGCAGTCATTAAATCATAAATCTTAAGAGATTCTTCTTGAAAAATCCAACTTTTCTTGTTCTGAAGCATTTGTTAATCCAGGTATACATCACCAGTGTTCATCCAGCCTTTTTTGTTGCAGACAACAATGACTCCAGCTGGCATTCTTTCTCTTTGCATGGTCATCCATTTACTGATAACCATGGGTTTAAGTTTTCCTCCTGCAGCAGGGCAAGCCAATACAACAGTGAAGTTGGTTTGTTCATGTCCGGTGGTATCAATCGAAAATGTCTTTACTCCTTTTTCTACCACTAGTGTAGTAGCAGAAACATCAAATGACATTGGAATCTCATCCATGTTGATGATGTCATCATCTGCCAACTTTAGTTCACTTATTTCTTTTTGGACAAAGGTATGGAAAACATCCAATTTATTCTCCCAATTGTCTGGAAGCTTCTGTCCAACAGTTGTACATGACCAGACTGCAAGATTGTTCCATTTCATTAACTTGACAACCCAGTTGACACTGCCACCAAAGTCTGTGATCTTCATTTCTGTAGCAATAATTTGAGCCTTCAATTTGATCCATATAGTTGAAACAACATGGTTACTGTCACGGTTTGAAAGCACCCAATTGGCTAGATTTTCTTCCAAGTTTGGCCATCTTTACCTCTATGAGTTTGTTTCCTTGGGTTAATCTTCTTAATATCCTCTTCATCCAACCTCTAATCACATACATTTTTCTTGCTGCAGCCAAATTCTCTTCCAGCAGCTCTTGCCATGCCCCTTGGCAGACTTGATGACGTCTAATTTCAAGTCACCCATATATGATTTTCGCTTTGGCATCATGACAGTTAAAATAATTTAAAAATCCAAAGCACATTGATCTCACATTTATATATATGGGTAACAAGAGACTATTCCCACGTTTATATATGCTAACCGCATACATCGGACATTAATTGGTCTATGTACAGTATTAATTCCACTTGCTGAAGACTTGGCCTAGCAGATAAATGAAGCTGCCTTTACATCTGGCATTTATTGTTTCTAGAATCTAGATACCAGGTACTCAATCCATCCACTATTGGCCTAGATAAGAACAGACAATAATCATTGTGGTCCTGCCTAAGACAATCCTTTGATCTAAACTAAAAATGGTAATGAAGCCTTGTTTACATCCATCGGGCGATGAAACATTTGACAAATTTTAATTTATGATAAAGGAAAGGAAACCACTGGATATAAATTGCTCAGTGTGGCAGAGGGCTAAGCCTCATGCATCTTATGTAATTTCTGTCTACACAAATTGTCAAAACCCAAGTTATATATGGGTGCATCCTATGTAAAATATTTTTTACACAAATCATCAAAATCCGCATTTTATATATTGGTGCATCTTATAATTAGGTGCACATTATATGCACGAAAATACAGTACAGGAGCATTTTGTACTCTCCCGCACTCACTTAGTTTGCTCTACATTCAGTCATTACAGATATTGGAAGTTGTTGTTTTTGTTGTTGTTCTTCTTCTTGTTGTAGGGCCTAATGCCATTTTCAGCACAAGATAGGCTATATATGGTGGCTATTATAAATTGTGAAGGAAGAAACTGGGAAAACCCCATTAAGAACCACCAACCCACAACAAGCTACTGGCAAGCTTTTCCACATAAACACTTGTAGTGATTTAGACCACTCGACCACTCAGGACCACAAATATTGGAAGTAAATGCAATATAGTACTAACAATTTAGCTACACAAGCAAAGAAAAATGGGGCTGTACGGGGGCTGCCTATGAGCCAGATTTTCCATGAAACACTGTATATAATGATTTCCAATTTGGGCTAAGCTGATCGCATGTATTTTATGCAAATCCCAGATTCAGTAGAATCTGTGCTAGGCTGATCCTTGTATTAGATTGTATTCTGGGCTGAGCCCAGATTAAGTAGAATTGTGCCAGGCTCATCCCACCATGAAGAAAGCATTCATATATAGAATATGGTAACAGATTCAAGAAGTAAAACTATATATATTTTTTTTGTTTTGTTTTGTTTTGTTTTAGTTAAATAAGTGAAATGAGGAAATTAAGATTAAGCAAGTGAAGTTCTATTCACACAAAACTACTTTCATCTGTACTTGATGAGTAAAACTGTATGGTCAAGACAAGTAAATGATAAACAACTTAGTCATGAAAATACCTTTAGGAGTATAGCGTATAAACAGGCACATATATAATCTATGCAACTTGATTCTGAAAATCCATTTAGGATGCAGTATACATATGATGCTCATGACATTGTAATGTCTACAACTATATCATGAAAATGCTTATGTGTACAGTGAAGTACATGACAAATATTGTCATGTATACATCATCCTGAATATACCTACAGGATGCACCTAGTACAATGGAATGCATGACCAGTATTGTTACCTACACAATTTCGTTTAAGCAGACTGAATCCTTATTGAGGTAGCATGTATATCAGAAAGAGGACCAGTCTCCAAATGCTTGCATCAAAAGGGTTTTCTACACCAATCGCACAACTGTGGCTCAGCTACTATATGATAAAAAGTAATTAGGTTTATCATGACAGTGTCTATAATAGTTTTAAGTAAGTCAGAAATAGTTCCCATTGACAAGGATGTGAGAAAGGACCACTTTTGTCATAACTGTGGCACTGAACACTGCCAGGTCAAATATTGTTCTATTCACATCACTTAAGGTACATCTGAGTCTCTGAATAATATTCGTAAGGAATGGGTCTGTTGTTGAAAATGACCAAATAATTATGGATTTGTATCTGTCTGTCAAAAATGTCTGGAATCCTCGGGTAATTGAGTTACATCATGTCTAAAGAAAAAGAAGCAAATCCACAGGACATGTGCATTCAAAGATAAATCCACTTCAGGTGAAATGTATGTAAGAAATAATATGGATTTTGTATTTGAAGTAACATTCATTTTTATCACACAAAGTATACATGGTAGTCTCTCATTATTATGAAAAGAGTTCCAATGACCAGCATGCAGGTATTAAATGGAATCAAAACCTTGCCTAGTACATGTAATATTTAATAGAAAACCAATGAAGTTACAGTAAAGTGTGATAACATGCAACAGAATTTATCATTACAGGTTCTGTAAGGAGATAACCACCGCCCAGTTGTATCAAAGACTTATAAAAATTGTTCTTACAGCTGCCTTGCTAGATGCACAGTATTAAGAGGTTAGGGTTAGGACTTGTCGGGATGGTTTTAAGATAATGTGACTGGGTAGGACATGTATGATGATACTACATGTCTGCCGCATGATGCCCCTGAGTGCTAGACATCACTATAAACTGCCACAGTGCAGACATCATAGTGATATATCACACACTCACACACACACACACACACACACACACACACACACACACACACACACACACTTCTGTATAGAGAGGTCCTTTGTTAATGATATCCATTGTAGAAGAGCCATCACCATGCTCAAAGGTTTGTTTCTTGGTTCACTTATTCGTCCATAACACCACTGTGACTAAAAGTAGATTGAGTTAAATTGATGCTGAAATTCCATTCCCTGCTACAAACTGTGTTGATATAGCATTATTACAAAATTCTTGTCATTTAAGAAGAATGAAATACCATTTCATTGGAAAAATAATAGAGACAACAATTTTAAGTCTGAGGATTTAACATAATGGAGAGTGCTCTTACAGGTGCTGGCAGAGAAATCAAATAGTATGACCAGATAATACCATTCTATACACCCAATTTCAATAAAATATTCTGCAGATGAAGGATTTCAAAATACTTGATATCCATTTAATCTTACACACAGGTAACTTCACATCAGTGTTTTTAGGGTAACAAGTGGTAAGCAGTTACTCCTGAAATGATATAGGCCCAATGCTTTGTTTTGTTGATACACTGTAGTAACACTTAGGTCAATCAAGACCTGGGAGCCTTGATATAATCTTTGCACATTCTATTTTCTCAACCCTTGTTTATATGATATTTATAGCAAGGTCTATGGTGAAGCAGGACAAAAAATTTGTCTCTCATCTTATTAAAACCATATTAATGCTAGGTTGTCAGGCGCAGACAGGTCAGCAAATATCTCATCTCACAAGAGTAATTGCCTTCCTCAATGCTGAATGGGCTGATTGTGGATATGGAAGTTGGTCAAGGACTCTAATCACAACATGTTTCAATTTCAAATTGAAATAGATGCATAGTTTATCAGATTTCTTGTAACATATATCAAGTTTTTAAATTTATAAGGCATGGTAGGCACGTTTCCAAGACCAGTGTCAAAATCTAAAGCTCAAGGATGGTCATGGACCTAAGTGGGGTTGATCCCACCCCTTGTATATCCCTTATATTATTCTTCAGACATGGGGTGATCCCAGCAAAACCCCAACATTAGGAGCAGTTCTGATCCCAAAAGCTTCACAGTCGATGCATGGGCCAGCTGTGCTTGCATTTGACCATTTCACAGATGCCAGCCAGGTGAGCAATATCCTGACCACTTTAGCCTCTTGTCCTGTGCTGCTTTTCTAAAATTTCCATTTGCTCACAACTAACAACAGTTTATGCATTCACTTGACAATGAGACTTTCAGATCCTTGCTTGGAAAATGCATACAGCTGCATATCCTGAATAATCCTATTGTGGAAGCATTACTGAGATGGGGATGGCAGGTCTGCTTTAAGGATAGGATGTTTGCTGTAGTGGCATTAGCTAATTAGATACTTTTTCTCCATGTCTAGTTGATTTTATACACTGGCACTGTATATTATATTAAAAGTCAGTAAACACATGACACTGTCAAAATTTTCATTTTATTTTTATTAGAACATGTAACAAAGGCAGTCAAGTGATATAAGTGAAATTTTACAAATGGTCGCGAAAAAGTCTGTTTTTTAACCGTCAGATCAAATAACACTTGCATGAATTGTCCCTTATTGCTTCTATATTATAGACATAGTGCCACATTAAACAATTTGGTATGTAGAGCTTTAACATATCAGTGTGTGACATGAATAATATTTTCCAAAGTTATTTCGATACAGTTGATGCAAGGTATCAGTTTTTACCAGAGATGCTTTAGGATGATCTGTTGTCTGTCCTCCATCCATCTTTTAGTACAATTTTGTTGTTGTCTCTCCTCAGAACTAATTTAATAAAATAAAATAAACTGATATAGTTGGTTGTACCTGATATTTGATGGAAACAGTCTTGTTTACACTCTAATCACCTGATAAATATTGTTAATGGAAATAGATTTTTTATCATGAATTAGTATTTGCAAAACGGTTAATTGCATGATTATGCTGTATTTTATATATATATATATATATATTCACCAATGCCTTTGGAGTAAAATGATACTTGATTAAAATAATATTGTAACCATAGAGTTCCATGTACATTATCAGATGACTCATGATTCTTTGAAGTCAGTAGTATTACTGGACAAACTTGGAATGTTAGATTAAAATTATTTTGGGGTTAAAATTGAATCCAAAGAATATAAAACAAGGAAATGGTCCATTAAAGGAAAATAAAAAAACAGTATTCTAGTGCATTATTATCAACACAAGTTGAATGTCTCATGTTTTATAATCAGTGTAGTCATGGAGGTGATATAAACTGAAGCCAGGACTAATGAAGATTGATTTTGGTCTTTCTGTAGTCATATAACCCTTGTACTCTTCCAAGTGATGTTCCTTTAAAGCTTGTGCCAGTCATATCTGAGTATATCTTATGCAAAGTTACAAAGAATTCACATTTGTTTGTTGCCATGCATGTCTTTTTCAGTCATTCCTTTCTGAACTGTGTTGTATATTTTCAGCACAACTGTTAAAATCAGATTTGTAGCTTATCTTTTGTGTACCTTGCAGTGAATAAGTCTGGGTGTATTATTTATGTGCATCAAAACTAGTTACCAATTTTATTTTATGTATTGGATACATTTTCTATATTTATTGAACTATTTTGGCAGATTAGGATGAAGTTGTGCAAGTCAGCAAGACCTTGTTATGGGGTCAAAGTTTACAAGAGTTCTAAAAAAATCCTATCATGGGAAAGTTTCTGTACTTAGACACAGTATGATGCACATTTCCTGAGTAGGTCATACATCATCATTTTGTCTTGTTAGAGTGTGGATAAGGTTTGTAATGATTTCTTTTGTTCTTTGCAATGATAACAAAATGTTGTTTCATTATCCCTGTGCTTTTAAAGAAGTGATGGAATTATGGTATACAGATTTTGATACATGTTCATACTTAAACAGACAGATTTGAAATCCTTGATCATGGTTAGAGTTCAGCAAGCAAAACTCTGGTCAGGTGGAGTCCTGTGGGTATGAAGACTGTGGCAACACTTTAGAATTCTCAGATGGTTCCAGTGCTGGTTGCCTTATATGTCAGAGAACTGGCATTCATAGTCAAGGACCTAATTTTTAACTTGTATCAAAGAGGGACCTTCTGGGTTATTTTCTATAGTCAATCCCTGCCTTATGGTTGCAAAAATAGTATTCATACATGCACATGTACACACACACACACACACACACACACACACCCAATAATAAATAGATGAAGATCTCAAGGTGTTATAGGAATAATTCATGCTGGGCTAATTTAAGAAATTTGGCTCAGAAATGAAGATCAGAACATGCTTGATCCTGATACCAATAAATATAATCAGTCATATTTTATGTTAATACAGTGTGTGAACAACTACAGACTAGATAGCATTCATAGCCACCCTACCACATGTCTGGGTCCAGTATTGTGCATCGGTTTTTAAATGCTGATAGGTGGCATGAAGAGATACTTGTTCAAAATTTGTACATGCATTAAAATTTCAGTAACAAGTGATGGCTAAGCATTGTAAAATATAATGCAGTTGCCATGGACTTAAGATCAGTGCTATATTGAGATGTAATCTTCTTAGGATGTGACATTTATATTTTGCTGGAACAATGGTTGTCTGAGCAAGAAGCTTTTTGCATAAAAACTTCAGTACCATAGAAGTGTCTAGTAATAGCCCTTTAATTAGAAGAATGTATGTAGGAGTTGCAGTCTTAATGGAGAAAACACTGATGGGAGGCAAATTTATTTTCTATGACATTCCAAGATAAAATTGGATTTGAACTTACTGCCACCGAGTTCTCACCTTATTTGTGAATGTTGATATGGATGTGACCATCCAGATAACCTTTTCATCATTTGTGTGTTGCCATGGTAAGATTGAGACTGGATGACAGTGATTTTGTGTATACTGATATTTTGGGTGACTGGAATGCTGATTTAAGTTAAAATCTCTTTTGCAGTAAGTTAATGAATCACAGATATAAGGTTGTTCTGTTTAATGTAGTTTATTTTGATGCAGACTATAATGTTTATTCTTCTATCATAGATCCTTGATTTCTGAATGCAGGGCTACTTGATTCTTGATTGTGAGCATCCTTGCAAGATCACTGTACATCCTTGATTTCTGAATGCAGGGCTACATCATTGTGAGCATCTTTGCAAGATCACTGTACATCCTTGATTTCTGAATGCAGGGCTACATCATTGTGAGCATCTTTACAAGATCACTGTACATCCTTGATTTCTGAATGCAGGGCTACATCATTGTGAGCATCCTTGCAAGATCACTGTACATCCTTGATTTCTGAATGCAGGGCTACTTGATTGTGAGCATCTTTGCAAGATCACTGTACATCCTTGATTTCTGAGTGCAGGGCTACTTGATTGTGAGCATCTTTGCAAGATCACTGTACATCCTTGATTTCTGAATGCAGGGCTACTTGATTGTGAGCATCTTTGCAAGATCACTGTACATCCTTGATTTCTGAGTGCAGGGCTACATCATTGTGAGCATCCTTGCAAGATTACTGTACATCCTTGATTTCAAGGCACAGTGCTGTCTCATTAGGATTTGTTCTATCTAGATTACCATATGATAGTCCTGATATATTACATTTATATAATACATATTACATTTATATAATACAAAATGCCATTGAATGAATTCAGAATAATACTAAAATAGTGTTTTACTCTGAAAATATTTTAACCCCCTTGTAATTCATGTGTATAATTTAAATAAATCCTTTCAAATTAAGACCAAACACAGCTGAAAGACTTACTCAACTTCAGATATTAATATATGAATAAAGAATTTCTATTTACTTGTCTCTTATAAAAACCTAAGTCACAAAAGAAAGACCAGGATGATGGTAATCTTAATGGACATTTCCATCCAACGTTTAACAAAATTCATATCTGGAATCTTCTATGGTTAGAATCAAGGCTGTATTTATAACTCAAAAGTAAGTAAACATGTTTATCCTGCTTGACATTGTACATAAAGGCCCAAGCATCTATCTTCAATTATGTATAAAGGTCAGTCATACAATATAAATTATCAATTTCTCTACCTTTCTGGAGCAGTGTTTACATTATTGTAGTGAGTGGTTTTAAATGGATTGCAGAAAGAGATTTGTGCTCCTATACCTGGATGGAATAAGTATTTGACTGAGGTATATGAAAAAAAACCATGGGATGTATGTTTACTCTGGTATGAGTTCATGTTTGATTAGTAAAGCAATCTTACGCATACAACAAAGGCCCGCATACAACAAAGGCCCGGTTTCAAACAATGGAATGAAAAGTTAGTTCTTGATGCTCTTGTTTCAGGCTTGTTAGGTCAAGATTATTAATTGTATCACCTGCATCAATGTTGAATGGTGCACATGGTGAAACTTGTATAATTAATTTGAAGAAGTAACATTACTATGATTTGTTATCAACATTTTTAATGACTATGAATCTAAAGGGAATTAAACTTGAGATGAGATCTATGAACAAATTCATGTCCAACTTTAAGGAAATCATTTGGTTTATCTTACAGCTGCACATTTATATATTCTACATGTCCTTTTCATTTTCCTAGCAGTATGTTGATAAATCATGGATATATATATATCCCATGCTTTTCTATTGTTATACTCATTCCTGGTATGAAAAGCAAGTCTGGTAATATCATGGATAAAGATAATTACAGACATTGTCTCTTGCCTCCTTAATTTCCAGGATTTTTTTTATTATTCTCATAATCAATTGGGATTTAGAAAGCATCATCAAATACATTTACAGCACATGCTGTGTTTTACAGATTGCCCACTCAGTCCAGTGGACCTGGATAGATAGGTAATTAAGTAATTAAGTGCTCACTATGAGTAGTGGAAGTCCACTCAGCCTGGTGGGTTTTCCCCACAAACTGGAGGAAATGCACTCAGAAGTCCAGCAGTGAATGTATTGCTGCCTTAGTGGGTTTCATAGCATCCCTTGGCAATTCTATTGTATAATCACTGAGTGAGTTGACACAATAAACAAATAAATGGAAGAAACCACAACACTGTAAACCTGACCCCAACAGGGGTCAATTTCATACCTTTATCTGTACAAACTATACAGTGGTTACATTTCTGGTAGTACCAATATTTATCAAATAATTCATCATACTTTATCTTTTATTTCCAAACTGATTCCATGACCTGCTTTAAAGAAAATTTTTGAAAGCAGTATTATAAAACTGGAAAAGTGATTATAAACACCATACTGTTTATATTGGACATTTTGCCATGTATGTTGTGATTCAAATGTTTATCCTACAAGATTAATCTGGTGTCTTTCATAAAAATATAAAAGATGCTTGAGCTATGCTACAAAAGGGGTTTTGCTGACTTTAACCTTTAACTTTGAAAATAACAATTTTTATGAAAGTATACAATGAGTTTTAAATGCACAGTTATGTACACTGTATTTTCAGTTTCATTCTATCAAGAACCATTCATGTCATAAACAGAAGGATTTCATTTAAAAATAGGTTCTTTCTGTCCAGACATTTTGTTTCAATGACTCTACATGCATCATCAAGCACTGGCTAAGTGGTGACATTCTTACTCTTAAGTCAGTCGATAGCTTGCTACTTCAGCTTCCTGCCTCAAGTCAACAACAGCTGGTCATGACAGTTCCTACATGTACCAATGTCATGCTTCAATGTTTAAAAATGTAAATTAAATGTTAAACGAAACCACCAGAACACCACACACATTAGAACTAAAATAATGTTGTTAAAAGTAAAAGAAAGATTTGGACCAAGAATTGTATTTGATGTTAAGTACTCATTGTGCTGTACAATTGGTCTTTAACATTTGACATCAGTTTAGAAAAAAGTTCAGTGGCCTTAATGCATTTCTAGACTTTGTTCTTCATTTCTAAAAATCAGAACAAGTCTATTTGTTTGAAGCTATATTCCATCCCTTCTGTGTCTCTTTGTCTCCCAGCCTTACCCCCCCACACCTAACAATAATAGGCTAGTAGAGTAGAATCTTAAATGACTTTAATTGCCCCAATTCCTCACAGCTAGTAGTTATTGTCATGCTTTGATGTTTGAACATAAACACTCTTGAATGAAAATATTTGTCACAAAATCAAATGCTTTAAAACAAAGAAAATATCAGTGATAATTTTTAAATGTGTTAAATTCATCTGTATGGTATTCAGTGCTATGCTCTCAGTGGCTCTTCATGCCATAAACCATGTGATTTGTATGGAAAATGTTTTTTTTTCCTAATGTCACATTTTTCGTGAGCAAACTTCAACCACCAGCCAAAAAATGACATTTATACTTTGAAGTTAGCTAATATGCTTGTAAAGAATATAATCAGGATGGTATTGATCTTTAATGTTATATTTTAGCACCATTGTTTCAGAAGAGAGTACTGGTAACTTTTTAATGGAAATGGGCTTTTTTTGCAGCTTTTGAAAAAAAGAACTTTTGAAATGTAGTATTGACTGAGAAACACGGTGTGTGTAAGTGTTTTATTTTTACATTAAATTTGTTTGTAGTGGTATTTAAAACAAACTATATACAATTTGTATTATCTTCCATTCATCATTTAACTCAGTGGATTGTAGTAGAGGCAATTTATATAATTCAACTGTTTTCCAATTTTCTGGTCTTGTACATAGCCTTATTAGAAGAATCCACTTTTTAATAAATGTTCAGCTTCTGCAGTCTAAAACAATACAAGTAGAATCTTTACAACAAGCTCACCCCATGGCTTGAGGGACATTAATCACTTGGTCTAGCTCCATGCTAGATGTAGTGAGAAGGCAGGCACTTGTGTTTCTGCAAATTAATTAAATGATTATTTACAATATTTAGTAATTAGTTTTAGACTTTGAAAATGATGATATTAGAGACAACATAGTAGATTAAGTTTTTCTAACTAGCAAGAATATTTTTTTATATTGTTTTTAAAGAAATATATATTTTATACTTGAAATCTGACTATCTTTGCCCACCCTGCCCCTGTAAACTTCATTTATTTAAGATTTATATTTTGAGGGAGAGGTTGAAAGTGTATGTGAAGCTGATCAGATGTATTATAATCATTTATATATTTTTAAATCAACTTCTGGACAACTCATTAGTGAGATATCAAATGTTTAGTTTAATGTAGGAATCAAGTTAGTTATAGGAATAAGCCTAGAACAGCCTGGGCCGCGAGGCAAGCTGCCCAGACACATCTTACAAACTCGGTCTTCACTTTGGCCCTTGAGGACAACCAAACAAATGTGAACCTTTGGAACGTCGGTTAATATTAATCAACCTTCCTCATTTAAGCAGAGCTAAATTTTATAATTGGTGGCATACATCCAACAGATTGGGAATACTTTTGGCCCTTATAAGTAGCAAAGTATACCAAATTCCAACACAATAATATTCCAAATTCACAACTCCTAACATCTGGCCAATTGCTTAAGTGGCTTACACAAAATTGGTCTAGGGAAACCCATAGGCATCACTAGTGACAATTTGATCTTTAAGCCTGCCTGGCTGAAATAAAGTCAGGTGGGCTTTATCAGTGGTGGTTTGGTGGGGTGGGGTGGGGTTATTTTATTACATGAGGCTATTTTATTGTACAGCAAGAAGAATTATATCTATCACAATACCCATTTCATGATGAAATTTGCATATTAGTATGCATTTTGGCTGAATTAAAAACAATAATGTTATGGAATATAAGATTGTCCTAAATATTGTTGCTGTGTTTATTTTGCATATTGTAGTCAAGCTCACACATAACATTTAAAATCACTAAATTCCTGAAGCTTTATGTTTATACATGTTGATTATGGACTGATTCGTCAACAAAAGATAATAAGAAAATCATAATAATAGCAGTTTAATAACCCAACTAATTATATAAAATCTTATTAAATACAAAATAAATTGCTAAATAACAATTTGTATGTTTGCTTGTTTTGAATCAAGAGCAGAATCAAAATTTTATTTCTACATTTTGTTAGTATATGAATTCCAAAATGAAAATAATGCAGCACATTTAAAAAATGCTTACCCTTTAATTATCAATGTTTTTTCCATGTTGGCGATAAAAAGCTGTGAGTAACATCAATAGAAAGCTTTTGTTCATGCTCTCTCTCATGTTTACGTGTAAAATAACACATTTTATGTTAGAAAAAGATGCAGTTTATTATAACATGACAGCATATAGCATGACTAAGCTTGTGTAAACATGTCATAGATTTGTGCTGCTGGAAAGAAGTATAATGAATGCTGTTGTAAAGCTGCACCACCAAACTGTTGTAGTTGTGGAAAACTGTATGTGGTAGTCATGTCTGTGTGGCAGCTACTTTGGGGAATTAGCTGGTAGAGCAAACAAACAAATGTCTAAGATACATATTTCTTTAATGGTTACTTTCCAGTCTCCAAATCCCACCTCTTCTAATTCATCTTTCTTTCTTTTGGTTGTTGTTGTTGTTGTTGGGCCTAACACCATTTTTCAGCACACGATAGGCTATACATGGCGGCCAGTATTAATGGTGGAGGAAGAAACAGGGAAATCACTGGAAAGAACCACCGACCCACGAGAAGCTACTGGCAAGCTTTCTCACATATTTACATTCTAATCCTAGATTTGAACCCACACAGACAGAGGTGTTTCTTTTGGATTATAGTCATGTGATGCCGTTGGCATTCTTGTGCCTAGTTGGAGCCCCAGGATTGGTGGCTGTTACTTTAAGAAGGCGCTTGGCCCCAAGCTGGGTCTTATTAGAACTACTGCACGTTTTTAGTTTTTAATCGGATGCCCTACACAGCCCCCAAGGCAGACCAGCAACTAGATTTTATTTGCAGTCATATCATAAACTGTACTGATTGTTATCCATTTACCACTTCATATTTTTCATGGCTTTAAACAGGTATCCCTGGTAGAACTTCTTTAACTACTTCTACCTGAAGGTATAAAAAATTTTGTTTTCAGAGGTTGTAAATCCTTTTTATTTCCAGTTTTTCTTGAACCATTCCTATTAATTCTAAGGTTTAAATTCTTGAAAGATGGTTGCTGTGCTAGCCATAGTGGTGGCTGTAATATATGCCTGGGAAAAACCATTTTCATTTAGGACCACTAGTCATCATATTAAGCCTTCTGGTTAAAATTATGTAGATATGACCTTCCATTCTGGAAGAAAAGAAGGCTTTCAAGGTAAATGTTGTGTGACCACATTGTATGTAACACTGGGACAATATATCTAGTTTGTGCTAACAAAAATGATGCCATTCTGACCTCAAATATGACTGCCAAAATGAACAAATAGAAAATCTTGTCACCACTTCTCCTGAATGGATGGTATTATTATCATGGGGTTTTCACCAAAAGTCTTCTAAATGTATCTATTTTGTACTAATTGAAATGGTGCCAATCTTACATTGAAAATATCTGTCACAGTAGTTAATATGAATCTTATCACTTCATAATATCGAAGACGCTTTCGCCACTCAGCAGTTAAAAAGAAGAAATGGTCTCATCTCAAAATGGAGATTCATTTCAGACAATACAGCATAAGTCCCTTCGAGGGACTCTTGTTTTGAAAATCCCACAGAATGAAATAGTATTTGACACTTCAGGAAACTGCTTTATAAATTAAACAAAATTTTCTGGAATTGTGATCTTTCTATATCTTTTTCCAAACCATTCTCCTAAAAATATTTCCAGTAGACATTAATTTGCCTTGGATGAGGTTGATCTATACAGAGTTGTTACTTTATATTAGGATTTATAAATCCCAGGAGGAAAAAGATATTTACCTTGACCACAGTCCAATCTGCAAATTCTTTTACCTGATTTCATGCAGGTGATAAATTACTAGCATAAACCTAAGTCAGAAGACAGTCTTTGATTTCTTGTGGAACTTCTAATTATCTTATGAAAGTTTTTACTGTAATATTTTAAAGTAAATACTTATTGAAAGTCAGACTGTATGCAAAATATCTCTCTCTCTCTCTCTCTCTCTCTCTCTCTCTCTCTCTCTCTCTCTCTCTCTCTCTCTCTCTCTCTCTCTCTCTCTCTCTCTCTCTCTCTCTCTCTCTCAGTATGTAAAGAAATTGTCTAAAAAGAGGGGTATTTGTCCTTTGTATGAGTTGGTTTGGTATGGAAATTTCTGCTAACAAGTGTTACTATACTGATATAAATTTAAATTATTAAAATTCTGTTAAAAAAGGATACACTAATAAAATTAAACAGCAAATATTTGAAAACAGTTTCTGACCCATTCTATCAAACATTTTTGTAACTATTTAGCTACCAAAATATGAATTGATGAAATCATTGATTGATTTTTATTGGTTGCCAGTGGCAAATCAATATATGAAAGACCATTAATGCTGAGGTAATGACAGTAAAATGCCTTGCCTAGAATATCAAAAAACTTTGGCAGCTGACCCAGGCATAGATCTGATAGAGATTCAAACCTGAAACACATAATTGCAAAATCTGCATGCTAACCATAGAGTCACATTGGCTCTAGAAAGGAAAACAAGATGCATCAACATACAAATAGACAACAAAATACATTTCTTAACTGATTGGTAATCAGGTATGCTATAGCCAATGGCATTCACATATTTTTAATAAAAACAGCATCTAACAAATTAACGAATTGAAACACAGAATGGTGAGAAGTCATATAGTTTGTAAAATTCAGTAACCAGTGAGTAATTTTTCATTTATCGTCAGTCATTTAAAATTTCACTATTTTTTTTTTCATCTAATTGTTGGGATATGAGCTTAATTCTTATTAATAGTTTGCGAATTGTAGGAATTTTTAAAAAAATCTATTCTTTGTACCTATCATTATTTGCCCACATAGAGATATAATAACAGAAAATTTTAAATAAAATTTATTGCAGTTGATACAGTAATAATATTTTATGAGAAATCCATTGAAAAAAAGATGATGAATTACACAATGCACATTATAATAGAGTTAAATGGCAATTCCAGCTTTCAGAATCTTAAGATTCACATTATTTATGACTTCTTTCAAATGTCATATTAAATATTTTTTTATTTGTTCGTGTCTTTAAAATAAATTCATTACCTAAAATAAAACATGATATATGCACAGGAATTACAGCCCAGTTGTGCTCATAATGCTTCTTATCCATACTTATTCATTTAAAACAGTAGTCTTGGATTTTTGTTGATGACAGTGTCAACTACATTAAGACTTCATATTGAAATTGTTGACAGTCATATACCTCAAAATCGTAAATATTCATGTGGATAAAATCATGAATATTCATGTAGATAAAATCATAAATATTCATGTGGATAAAATCATAAATATTCATGTAGATAAAATCATAAATGTTCATGTGGATAAATCATAAATATTCATGTAGATAAATCATAAATATTCATGTAGATAAAATCATAAATATTCATGTGGATAAAATCATAAATATTCATGTGAATAAATCATAAATATTCATGTGGATAAATCATAACTATTCATGTGGATAAAATAATAAATATTCATGTGAATAAAATTGCATGGTTTGGGAGTTAACCAGTTGTTTAATTTGGATAAAATTATGTGGAGTCAGTTTACCAATGCACTGTTATTCAACAATACTGTCTTGGATGGTAGAATTTATTTCATGGATATTTGTTGCCCATGACAAAAACTGAATTAAATTTTTCATTTACGTAAAATTTTACAGTTGCTTTCTTTGAGTACATTACTTGGTGGCAGTTTTAATGCTTGCCTACTACTGTATTGTGTAATTACTGTACTAAAATTTGTGTCTCACTAACCTAATCATATTACCATGTTCCCTTGAACTCTATTTTATGATAGGAACTAAGTGTACTCTTGAATTAACATTGTTCTGGCCAGGCTACTTATTTCCATTCATTTTTGGCTGTTTTATGAAATCAAACATCAAAAAGTTAAAGAAGAAAAAATGTTTATCAACTGCCAATAGAACAAGCAATTTAACTATGGTAAATTTCTAAAACATCACTAAGCAATTAAAAAAGAATGTAATCATCTGCTACACAGTAACAGTATTTTTTAGTTTCTAAAACCACAAAAAAATACCAAAAGTCCAAAAAAGAAATTATATTTTAAACAATGCCTATAAATGTACACATAATGTCTTCATATCATTGTGCTCTAAGTTTAAGGATAGGAAACTCAGCTTTACAGCTACATGTTCTGAAAGATTAATTCAAAATGTGAAATGAAATTCTGTTGAACTTTTTGGTGAAGATTTTGGAAACTAAATAAATTAAATTACTTGCTCTAGTGGCAGTTGATTAAATATTTTTACCCATTTGTATTTAAGTCCCATGTAATTAATCTGGGTACTTGTATCAGTGAGAGTTAATGACAATATTTAGTTTCTGCTGTTCTTATTACCAAACTTCATGGTGTAATGACCAAATCAGACAAATAAACTTTAAGTGTATTTTTTTGGTAAAACTACAAAACTGTAATACCCTTACAAACAAATAAATTTATGCATGTCATATGTAATATTTATTGTCACATACTGTACAAAATTGTTTTCTTAACTGCATGAGTTATAGCATTACCAAGATGAACATATTTGATAGCTAGGATTTTTTGTTTATAAATAATTCTGAAGTCATGACTTCCCTGGGGCAGTCATGAGCAGCAAATTAAATCTTTTTGATTGATCAATTGTGGCAGTAAATAATCATTGGAGCTTTGGGATCAGAATGTCATTTAAGATGGACAAGTTTGTAGTAAGGACATGGAGAATTCTCTTCATTATGTTCTACAATAGAAACTGCCTCTAGCAAATGAGGTCATGAAAGTAAACAGATACCTGTATTTTTTGCACCTTCAATTTAGAGGCTAATTGACTGATGTAAGTAAAAAAGATGACAAGTTTACCATCAGTAAGTTAGATACAACCAATGAGTTAAAGTTTTGCTAAGACCATACTTGGATGTGCAAATGATTAATCAAGACAGTGCAGATTTACTCATTCAGGGAAGTTGCAGCTAGCCAGAAGGAATTAAGTACTCTCAACACAAATTGATCCACAGGTTAATTTAAACCAATCATGTGGTTACATATCTAAGGTGTTTTGGACACACACTAAGAGAGATTGAATGCCTTCAGTATGGAACAAGGACATGAAAAGTTGTATTGTTGGGCTTGTCTGGTAAAAGAACAGACTGTTTTCATCTTCTGTGGACTTATGACATTGGATGTGTGCATAGGTGTGATACATGAGCACAAGAATATGTTACTGTTTTAAACTCTATACCTGTATATATTTCCAGAAAAAAATTATACATCAGGAAAAGAAGTGGGTTTGATTCTTGATGACAGCACATGGCTGCCTTTAGTGTACACTCACTTATACAGGAAAAGTTTGACTTGTTAGAGACAATTCAGGAAGAGAATGAGACAGATTTCCAGTTGCATGTAAATTATACAACTTCAAAGCAAGGTGTTAACTTTACTTTCACTGATTTTACTCCAGCTTTTGTTGGATCAAAGGTATACATTTTATTTTTTTTTTCTTCTTTTGAATCATATATCATATCAATGACAGATAATTAATGCACACCATGTATTGGTGGTCTAGAACTCCTACATACAGTATTAGGAAAAAAAACAGCATTATCAGCATCATTATGATAATCATGGAGATGATCATTATAATCATCTTGTTTTTCCTTCTCCTTCAAACATTTTTTTCAAACCATATCACGTGCTGTCATATAATATAAATCAGATATTGTACAACATAAAACAATATTTTATTAATGTCCATCCACATGCTCCTTCTCTGCCTTCATCTTCTAAATCATTATTCGTTGATTTGAGCTGATCTTTGAATTGAGCTCACTTTCTCCTGGTTTGAGATTACATTTAGCTAATTTTCTCAAACACAATTAAAAGAGTTAATCCAACCATTCTGATTTGGGCAGAATCATTCAGTGTTTTAATCTGAGTTACATATTGTTGTCTTTTGTGTCAGGTACGTTTTACAGGCAAACTGCATCTCAAATGAATTTATGCAACTGAATCACTGAAATGCTTATAATGTCTGATTTTAATTCTTTTGAAAGAGCAACTTAGCTATTGTATCAAAGAAGTGATTAATTATTGAACTATCAGCATATAACCCTGATTCAACTGAGAAAGTTCAAGAAACTGAAGCAGAGGTGGCCAATAAGACTAATATAAAGTATGGTGTGAGTGGGACCTTGATCCATCTTGCATTAGGCTGCTCTTATCAGATATACTATAAGGTATGTCATTTGTACATTTGAAAAACCATAGATTCCAGTTTTTAATGATTCTGCTCTCTAGTAATTCAGCAGAGATTTTAACTTTCAAAACAAAACAATAATCAAAGAAAGCAAAGAAAAATAAATCCTCTATGCACAAATTCATAACTTCAAATTTATGTTTAATATTTATCAAAAGAAATAATAGCCCACACAACACAGAAACCTGTTATGCATAGGCGAAAAGAATGTGTATATTTTGTTGTGCAAAATATTGTTCTGGGATATACCACTACTTCAACTTTGAAAAGTGCTCAGTACATGCAGTATATTTTAGTGAGCACACATCCTGCAGTGCACATAACTTTCTCTTAGGTTTTGTCTATTTCATAAAGACAAAAAATGTTCATGTGTACTACAGAAATTCCATGAATATTTTTTTTACATCACCATGTCTTTGTAATTATTTCTCAACTGACTTCATTTTCATCAAATTTTTAGAACATTGGCTGCATAGAACAATTAATCAAATGGTTCTTTGGATCAGCAAGGTTTAATGCTGAAAAAGTGTTGGATAAAAATTTGATTTGCTCCCATTTTATGTTCAAAGTTCTGTGTCTTAAGCAGATAAGGCAGAGTGACTTTTATATTGTGATATTTTCTCTGTCCATCCATATGTCTGTTACAGATTTAATTTACATGCAGTAAAAATTGTCTCCCATCTACAACGACTAAGTTTATCAGATTGCCTGCACTTTGGGTAACAAAGAACCCCATTAACTTTACAGATCACTGACTGAAAAGAAGAAAAAAATAGTTTGAATCGAAATAACTCAAGTTCACAGTCACCCGACAATCAATAAACCTGAACCATGGGTTAAAGAAGAAACCACTCAATTTTGGAGGCAAAAGGTCAAAGGTTAAGGTCACAGATGGGAAGGGAAAAGTATTTCTGCACAATAATTTGAGTTTTACACCATCTTCAGTTACCAAACTATGGATGGTTTACACTTGGAAAAGGAAGAGACTTTTGATTTTGAGTTCAAAGGTCAAGGCCACTGGGACTATAAGAAGAATAATAGCCTTATTTAAAAACAATAATTACAGACCTATAGACTGCCTTATACCCAAAAATGTATCATGTCTCTTTGATCTGATAACAGACTGCTCTGGTGGACCTCATCCGAGTCATACCAAAGACTGATAAAATAGTACTCACAGCTTCCTCTCTTGGTTTTCAGCATAATCCAACTGGGTGGAACATGATGCTTCATATCTCTGGCATGATGCCCCAGTACTAGACATCACTGTAAACTGCCACACTGCAGACATTGTAGCGATTTGACTGAAATTTTTTAAAGCTATGTTAAAAATCCAAATCACACACACAAACACACACATGCACATACATGCACACACACTAAACCATACCCTGCTGTTGCAATTGCAGAGGACTTAAGCATTGGCCAGTAGGATTAGAATATAATGTATCATTCACACTACTCATGTTAAAGCTGCAATTTATTGTTTAATTCTTGTAGGGGCAGCATTTCTGCATTATTCATTGATTTATGAAAATTGGATTTAGATGTGTATCATAATGCTTTTACTTTTCAGTGAAAATTTGGTCACTGTGACCTACATTTCATTGCCAAGTAATTTTAACTTTCTTTGCTTCAGTTCATTTTCTCAGCACTAAAACCTATGGAGTTGCATAACTTGATATGTATCAATGTGCCAGGAATATTACAGTGTCTGGTGATTCATTGGTTTGAGCACATTTTCTCCAGGTTAAGGTTTGCATATATGTCATTTACTTTGACAGCTTATTGTCATGTTGGCAGTTAAATACATAATATACATTAATCCATGGTTCAAAGGAAACAAGAACATCTACAATGATTGGTGCTCCATTAATAAAAGTGAATTTATATTATGAATAAGTCCTGCAATTAATGATTTTCTTGATTCTATAATATGACAAGTGCTATGTACAGCTTAATTTTTTTTTGAAAAATTTCCAATTTTCTTCACTGTAAAGATTTCTTACATGGACAACGAATTGAATTGAACATCATATTGTTTAGCTGATAATTGCCTGATTTTGTTTTTCAAAAATGTATTTATATAATTTTGGTGTTATTAGAGTCAGATCCTAATGCTTAATCATTTAATTGATATGACTCCTGCATTCTTAAACTAAATCATAAGAGCACAGTATCTTTTATCCCCATCCCTAGAAGCATTTTGAATCACACTTACTTTAATGGTTGTTCAACCAAGACAGCATTGAACAACAGTTCCCAAGTTCATTTAGCCCAGACACCTAAGATTCATGTTAGGCAAGTGAAATTTCATGTAAGTAGCCCAATTTATACATCCACTAAAATGCAGAGTTGAAGTTTGAGAAATTCTCCACACCAACCTTACTTGGTAGCCATGTTTTTTTGCCCTTTAGATTTGATGCTTCCTCTGGGTGCTCCAGTTTTCCTCAACTCAAAGCCTACCTTCGTTATATTTTAGCTATCGAAAAAAGATGAATGTTGCACACAGAAAGTTCAGCATACTTGTTTGAATTATGAATTATTTTATGGATTAAAGATTAATTATTAAGATATATTACTTTGTCTGATTTTTATTTCTTATTTTATTATGAAGTTTATCCTTTGTTCATTATAATTTTAGTATTGTTCATCATGCTGGAACATGAAGAGTATGATTAGGGAGGATAAACCATAGAAGCAAGGATATCTGAACAAGTTTTTAATCACTTATTAAAGCTTATACTACTAAAACAATACTTTGACTTTTTAAAAAATCCACATTATTTGATATTTTTTCAAAACTGTGTGAGTGGTATATTGGGAACAAATCTTGTTTTTTTTCTTTTTGTAACCACCAGTATTGTTCCAAATGTTAGCTAGCAAGTAAAGTAGACTAATTTGTTGTTCTGATTTTTTTATTTAACAAATGAGGAATAAAGAACAGTTATCATCACTGTTAAATCTTGGGTGAAATGATATGTCTGTGCCACACATTGATTTTTACCATGATACATAACCTGTTGTACAGTACAGGGTTCCAGGTGCCTTGTTGAAGGTACTCACCTTCACAGATCACCCACATCTCATTGTTCGAAATGGTCTGAGTCTCGGCTTGGCTAACATGAATATGTCAGTAAGCTTGCCAGTAGCTTCCTGTGGATTGGTGTTCTTCCTGGGGTTTTCCCAGGTTATTTCTCTATGAAATATACTGGCTGATGTATATAGCCTATCATGTGCCGAAAAAGGAGTTAAACCCACAAAACCAAACCATACCAAACAATAACAGACTTATTAATACACAAAAAGAATGAAGATGCAAATAACTAATAATTCTTCATAGCCATTGAATTTTATACGTTAATATTGTTTTGAACCAATTCTCCTTCTTTAGTGTCGATATATATTAAAATACTATGCTATCGATGCATTGTTAAATGGGTGAATCATGTCACCCGTAATTAGATCTAACAAATTATTGCTACTATTAGCCACCTCATCCCAATAGATTCCATTGATGTAACAACCAAGTGAAGTATTAGTGGGTCAGATATTCATATTGAAGTGCTTATTTTGCTCATAAAAAATCAATATTTATGCATTAATATGTTATCAGATGGTCAGAAAATATATAATTTGAAAGTAGATAAAATTGCACTAGTGCATGCCATATAAATAGATGATGTTTTGGCCATCCTTTTAAAGTAAAAGTCGTTAACAGCCGAACTACTTATTTGTATACTGAGTTGAAGTATACTCTATGGAGGGATAGTTTGTTTTAGAAAATAAACTTTTTTAATATATTTACTTGATATATTTTATACATAAAAGCATTGAAATTCCAATAGTGTTTTATTAGTCACTGCTAAACATTGAATGCATGTTCAAAGTTTTTCTGCAATCTCTGAAGTTTTGTAGTAAGCATATTGTGAAATTTAAAGATAGATATAATAATTGAGTGTGATAGAGTAAGACATTGCTTAAAGTTTTTTAAAACCTTTTTGTTGGACTTCTATTTTTCAGTCTCTGGTTGTCCCTGGTCAACAGAGCTCTATGCCACTCGAATCTCGTAGCAGTCGCTCCCAGTCATGGAGTGGCCGCCCTATCTGGTTGGAGAGGGAGGTTGCAAGTCGCATCAAAGTGCCTCACACCTTCGTTGTTCACAATTACACACGACCCACAGTCTGTCAGTACTGCCGAAAACTGCTCAAAGGGCTCTTCAGACAAGGCATGCAGTGCAAAGGTACATGAATTAATGTATTCTCTTTAATTATTAATTTATTTTATAATACTTTGGGTTTACAAATAACTGTAGCTGAAAATTTTTAAACTTTTGTCATTGGGTATATTCTTATCAAATGGATAAGAAAACAAACTTTTTATTTTATTTAGCTTACATGGTACATGGTATTGCACCAACATATTTGTTTCTTTTTGTGTCTATAGTTGGTGTCCGATTGCTGGAAATTATTTTAAGTTTTTATAATTGTTGCAATTAAGTGAACATGATACATGTGTGTGGTTTAATTGCTAATACACAATAAGGTTTCACCTTTTTCTTTAGATCCATTTTGAGTGAAAGTGGCGTGAAAGTATTTCCCTAAATTATTATTTTAGGAATTCAGTTCATCATTTCAACTCCTTCCATGTCAGTTAGATAATTGTATTTCAACAGTAAAAGCTAGATACATGTATGTGGTTGCAGTAGATCTGTAAAAAAGTTTGCTTTTTATCTGACCCATTATGGGAAATTTTTCATCAAAATTTCTGGAATGGGGTATTTGGGGAATTTATCCTATTATTTCTTCTCATACACTGGTTGGTTAATTGTGCTATGAGGTGATGCACACTAACGTTTAACTTTTTCTTTTCTTTTGTCCATTCTTGGGGGAAAATCTTGTGAATGTTTAAAAAATGGGGGAATTTTCGGAACTTGAGATGGCATATCGACTACACCCACATCAGTTGGAGGATGATGGTAAATATATGTAGGTCTTTTATCTGGTCTGTGGTGTTGGCACATTTTGTCCTCTTGTCCATTTTTGAGAAATTTTATTGCAAAAATTACTAAAGAAAACGGATATTTAAGGAACAGAGTTTGTCATCATTTCTTTCCACACACTGCTTAGAGTACTGCATTGAAATGTTGTAGATGTACATTATTGTTTTATGAATTATTCCTCTGGCACATTTTTGGTAAAATTTCTTTGAAATTCTAAGAATTAGGTTTGGCATTGGTTCTCCTCATAACTGCTTGTTGAATTTAATTATCCCTGCATGAAGTCTATTGTCATTGCCTCAGTATATCAGTCTGTTCATTTATCTCTCCATCTGTCAGGTTTACCATTTTTGGCAAAGTCACGTCATTACTTCTCCCACACCACTAAGAGGATTTTAATGAAACTCTGTAGACTATGTGATTGTCATAGATGCTCAATAAGGTACTATTTTTCTCAGCCCATTAAAAGGGGTTATTTTCAGAATGGACCCTTTTCACAATACATGATTCAAAAGAAATGCCATTCCTAATATTGATCTATAAAAATCAAAATGAGGCTATTACTGCTGGGTGTGTGTTCTTTGTATTGACTTAGTGGAGATCAGCATTGGAAGGTCTGAATAATATCTTGACATCATGTACATGTACTTAATTTATTCATAAATTTGAGCATTCAGAATAATAATAATAATAATAATAATAATAATAATAATAATAATAATAATAATAATAATAATAACAATAATAATAATAATAATAATAATAATAAAATAATAATAATAATAATAATAATAATAATAATAATAATAATAATAATAATAATAATAATAATAATAACAATGATAATAATGATACCACCCAAAACAGGGTTTTTTGTTTGTTTTTTTTATTAAATTACACAGCCAAGCAAATGAAAAATTTCCTTTTGAAATTGGTTTTATACTTAAAGAATATTAAGAATTTTTTTTTTCTTTTTGTGCACTAAACCAATTTAAGCAAGTTCTTTTTTTAAGTTTAATAATATTTGTCAAATTATGTTTAGAGGATATAATGTTTGGCTATCAAAGCATGTTAAGGAGTGTCTAGTTTAAATTAATTACAATCATTGAAAAAAAAATCACTATCCTTGCAGATTCAGAAGGCAGCAGTCTGTCCCCACCCTTTCTATTTAACTTAAGTTTAAAATAAAACATTTCTTGTTCCATTGGACTAATACCAATTTTAGTCCATAGTAAAATCTACTAATCACTTGACTAATGGACAAATGTTAGTTTTAAAGCTTGAAAATGTCTTCACAACCACATTTTTTAAATCTTGGATTTTTAACTGTCAGTTATCAAAACAATTTTTAATTTAAAATAACATTATTCTGTAGTTTTGATATTTTAATTTAAAATAGCATTCAATAGTTTGGGTATTTTATTTAAGATAACATTATTCTGTGGTTTGGTATTTTAATGAAAATAACAGTATTCTTTAGTTTTG
This sequence comes from Potamilus streckersoni, assembly GCA_016746295.1. Classification (NCBI taxonomy): domain Eukaryota; kingdom Metazoa; phylum Mollusca; class Bivalvia; order Unionida; family Unionidae; genus Potamilus; species Potamilus streckersoni. The sequence goes on along the minus strand of JAEAOA010000806.1, from coordinate 995,893 downwards.
GTATTTGAATTTAGAAAAAACCCAAAACAGTTATCTGTAGTTCAGATATTTTCATTTTAATGACAATTCTATAAATTTGGTATTTTATTTGAGATAACATTTTTTAATAGTTTTGGTATTTTGTTGAAATAACATGATTCTTTGGTTAAGGTATTTTAATTTAAAATAAAATTCTGTAGTTGTATATTTTATTTTTTGTGGAAACAGTCATTTTTCACATACACAGGTAAGGTCTCCTCTATTCCACACCATTCAGTGAAAAATGCAATTTTTTTGTTCCCTTTGTTTTTTCTACAAAATAGTTATAAATAGTCATAAATCTGATGGAAATTTATTGATGATAGAGTCTTTAAAATCTTCAGTCCATTTAGTGTTTTTGGAGAGCTATAACATATTAGGAAATGTTTGATGTCAGCATCACACTGAAACCTATTATATTAACCATATGACATCCTTTTTTCTGAAACTGATGCCATAGGTATGTGATGACTAGCATAGCAAACTGTTTGCTGATACTATGTGATAACTAGCATAGCAGACTGTTTGCTGACACTGTGATAACTAGCATAGCAAACTGCTGACACTATGTGATAACTAGCATAGCAGACTGTTTGCTGACACTATATGATAACTAGCATAGCAAACTGCTGACACTATGTGATAACTAGCATAGTAGACTGTTTGCTGACACTATGTGATAACTAGCATAGCAAACTGCTGACACTATGTGATAACTAGCATAGCAAACTGCTGATACTATGTGATAACTAGCATAGCAGACTGTTTGCTGACACTATGTGATAACTAGCATAGCAGACTGTTTGCTGACACTATGCGATAACTAGCATAGCAGACTGTTTGCTGACACTATGTGATAACTAGCATAGCAAACTGCTGACACTATGTGATAACTAGCATAGCAGACTGTTTGCTGACACTGTGATAACTAGCAGAGCAGACTGTTTGCTGACACTATGTGATAACTAGCATAGCAAACTGCTGACACTATGTGATAACTAGCATAGCAGACTGTTTGCTGACACTATGTGATAACTAGCATAGCAGACTGTTTGCTGACACTATATGATAACTAGCATAGCAAACTGCTGACACTATGTGATAACTAGCATAGCAGACTGTTTGCTGACACTGTGATAACTAGCATAGCAGACTGTTTGCTGACACTATGTGATAACTAGCACAGCAAACTGCTGACACTATGTGATAACTAGCACAGCAAACTGCTGACACTATGTGATAACTAGCATAACAGACTGTTTGCTGACCTTATGTGATAACTAGCATAGCAAACTGTTTGCTGACACTGTGAAAACTAGCATAGCAGACTGTTTGCTGACACTATGTGATAACTAGCATATCAAACTGTTTGCTGACTATCATTGTTCATAGTTAGGATTTCTTTTAATTGTATGATGGTTAAACACTGTAAATCCTTTAGGCTACGATCAATATACATCTCTTGTTATAACATTTTGATTGTAAAAGACCAGCAGAACACACCTAGTTTTGGATTTTTAAAATTTTGTGAGATGATCCGACAGTAATATTTTCAGATATTGTGAAACTGATCCAGTGAGCTAATACTTGCCTCTTTTCTCAAACTAAAGAGAGGTTTATGAAGTTTTCTGGTTAAATATGTACCATCTGTACTTCCTTATAAGTTGTTGTTGTTGTGAGGTTTAACACCATTTTTCAGCACACAATACATGGCGACCAGTATTAATGGTGGAGGAAGAAACTGGGAAATCACCAAGAAGCTACTGGCAGGCTTTCTCACTTACCCACGTTAGCTGAGTCTGGACTTGAACTCATGCAGACAGAGGTGAGATGGCAGTGATTTGTAATGGTCAGTCATCACATCACTGCAAACAACAAAGATTCTGAGCTGTCATAGCATAATGCATCTGCAGACCAGGGTCATAGGTCATAGGTGTTCATTTTACTGATTACTGTTAACAGCACACTGTTCAGGCTGAAATCATTTTGCACATTATTCAGTGGCAGATCGAGGTCTGTGCCATTTGCAGTTGGACTCGTCTTATAAGCTGGTATATATTGTAGTTGGTGTAGATGTTTATTAAGATTCTACTTTTATACTGTTGCCAATTTTTAGAGGAATTTTTTAAAAATATTTTGAAAATGGAGAATATTGTAGATACTTGGATACTATATTCAGTTTTTTGCAATCCTTTATGACATAACTAGTGAACATTTTCAGATAGATGAGAATGATTTTGACTTTAATTGCCCCAAAGGTTTTGAGTGGGAGAATGTGTCTTATTTGTTGAGTAGGAATCACATATAAAGAAGAAAGTGCTTGAAGTGCAAGGCTACATCAAGTTGTGGTTTTAATACTTGCATTTGTGCAATGTAGGCCTACAGAATTGCTAAATACATTTTTAGTGAACATATTAGGGTTTACATTATTAGCCATAGAAACTGCAGAATAGTGTTACTTATGTCATTATTTGCCAATATGGAAACCATAATTGATTACTTTCAGTATTGTTTAAAATATTATTATACTTTTAAAATACATTTCATTTAATGTTCACTAAAATATTATTTTCCATTTGTGGCTTACTATGGAAAAGACATGAGATTTATCAAGATTTACAAAGTTAGCAATCTATTTGTGTTTATTTTAGATTGCAAGTTCAATTGCCACAAGAAGTGCACTCAGTACATACCAAATGAATGTGCAGGGGATTTACCATCTGGAGAAGGTACTTTTTCAGCACCCCTCATCTTGTGTTATTACTGTATCTTCCACTCATATTGTTTTCATCCTGTGACAAAAGCTTTCAAGTATATATAACAAAGCAAAGCCATCCCTCTTTCATACTTGCCACAAGTGAACATGCCTTTATGATTCACTTCACTTTTAACACCTACTTCCACGGCAGCTTATTGATCCAAATAATTCTATTATATATCTGTTTTCAAATAATTATTAGATCTGTCTCAAGAAGACAAAGCATTTAGATTGTGCACTTTTATTTAGACCAGTGATTAATAAAATTTGTTTCCTTTGACAGCTATATAAAAGATACCTAATTACATTGGTCCCTTACTGTAACACATTACCAGTGTACTATGGTAAAGGCAAGGTCACCTAGTACTGGGCTTTGAATTGAAGGAGAAATGTATGTAGCAAACAGCAAACATAGACCCAGATCTGCTGTCACATAATTTTATGGCAAATTATGGTATGTTTATTCTGTTTGTTTGTTTTTTTTATTTTAAGTAAACAGCATTGATCCTTATCTACATGGGGCATTATGGGATGGTATTTCTGGGTCAACTGTTCATAGGTGTAATTACATTGTTCATGGCTAAGCATGTTGGTAATTTAATATTGTCATCTACTGTATTATTTGTATCATAAGGACTTGTATAGAATGGTTCTGATTTGCAAAAGATTTTTTGGCAAGTTTTAAAATAATCGACTGTAGGTATCTAATGAAAATTGCAAATCCCTTTACTGTACCAAAAGTAATTCAGTTTTGCAGTTGTAATTGGTATTGCATTAATGAAGTTACTATAGTATTACCTAGGGGAGGGGTCCCAACATGGCATTAACAACTAACAGTTTATTCGATTTGCATTAAGGATTTATGTTGGAATAGGTATGCTGGGTTCTACCTCAAAAATGAAAGTATAGTTTATTCTGAATCTCATGTGAATTTATTTGCTGAATCTGAGTTAGCAGAAACCTCAAAGCACCTGAGTACATGGGATTGAAAAATAACCTGTTGTTACAACATTAAGTACAGGATAACTATTGCTATCCTGTTGCTAGGCTCCCAAGGAAGGTTGTTTTAAATGAGGTGTTCTGTCAATTTGGGTCCTTTTTCTGAGCCTGATGCTTGATTAGTACCTTCATTTTCTAAGCTTGTGATTGGGTCATTATCTCAGACAGAAATTCTATAAAGAATCACTTCAGATTTCTCACTTCCAGTTTTAGGTTAGTGTTAGAATTTTCCATGTAGTAGATAAATCATGCCCATGGGGAAAAAAAAACAATTTTTTTTATTACCGAGTTTGCCATAGAAGGACTGCTTTGTGAATTTTCCATTTCCAACTCACAGTCATGAAACTAAAATATAGACCCATTCATAAGGAATTTTATCAATATTAATTCTTCTCTTTTTCTTCAGACAAATAAATATTTTTTTTATTCTAACTGGAGAATTTCTCCTACTTATTGTTTGAAGAAATAATGCCCCTTATAGATACAGCTTCAGAAATATTTTACAGGAGCAATATAAGGTGAAAATCATTTGACAACAAGACAAACATTCACATTTCATTCATCATATTTCATGTTTTATTTAAAAGAATCAATAACTGAACATTTTTGACAGTTGCTGACATGGGTTTGTTTACATAAATATTAACACTTTATATTTGATCTTGTTTGTTGAAAACTGTTACAAACTTTTAGTAATCAGAATTAAAATTACATGATTTGCTGTATTCAGGGATCCTGAGCATCACATTCCTATGGATGATTCTGAGATTATACCCCTTCCTACCTATTCATTCTCAGGCCTTGAGTCAAACAGCATTAATTATTTCCACATCTCTCATGTTATGGCTTGGTAGAAGTCAGCATTGGTCATTTCCATAATGCAACTAAATCACATTAGTCAAACAGACATTTTTTTTAATTATTACATCAGTTTGATTCTATAAAGTAATTTTTTTAAATATCTGCAGCAGATGGTATTATTTTTCTAACAGGTTAAAAAAATGATGGGTTAAATAATCATTCACATAGCTAGATTAGTCATTCAAATTAAGTAATGAACAAAATAATTAAGGAGAAAAAAACTGATTGTCACAGATCAGAAACTTGGGAAACTAATTCTGGAATATGTCATGGCGGCTGAATGCTCTAAAAAAAAGCAATCTGTACTGTTTGTAATTACATTCATGGGTTTATCATTGCTGTTGAATGTTCTATTGAGGCAAGCCATCATGTCAGTGATTATATTCTGGGATTTATCATGGCTGTTGAATGCTCTACAAAAGCAAGCCATAATGTTTGTGATAACATTCTGGGTTTTATCATAGTAACTGAATTGGCTACAGAGGTAGGCCATAATATCACTACTAAATGTTACATGGTTTCTAATATCCTTGCCATATTAATGGAAAAAGTATATAGTTTTACCCTTGTCTGTCCCTCACTTTTTACTCCATCTCATTCTGCAACATCTATGCATCTATCATGCATTTTGTTTCCTTTGGGTAACTTTTAAAAGACTCGATGAAGCAATTTTCACCATTCACAAGTAAAATTTAACAGCCTTTTTCTGACTTTAAACTCTGTTATTGCACCTTAATTGAAGCTTTCTTCAATTTTTTTTTCTGTAAACATAAACATTTAGCCTGACCTGTAGTTGTACCTTAATTTCAGCTGATTCCTTACGAGACCAGTTCAAAAGACGTATGTAATCCATGGCTCTTGAATACATTTCACACTATAGAGACATGTTGCTTACTGGATGTACTAATACTTCACAAATATATCTTTTTGAAAAACACAGCACCAACTTACATATATTGTTATTCAAACCACTCAATTATAAGCTCTTGCATCAGTGTCTTATATAAAGGTATGTGTGAAGTATATCTGAATTGGACTGTTAGTGTGGTGTATTGGGTCATATACCGTAATTCTCTGATGATATATCCATCCTCAAAATTCTGCCCTCCCCCAGTTTGAGAAACTTGTAGCAGATGGTAGAGGGGAATAAGTAAGAGTTTCTGATCCAGGACTGAACAAAAACTTGTCTACAAGCAATTAATATGTTGATAGCATGAAAATCCTTTCTTTTAATAAATCATGCAACAAAACTGTTTTTATAGTGATATTTTGGTGTTGAAACAGTATTTTCTTAAAAATATCAGAGAATATCAGATGGTATGAATTTCCTAAATGTAATACTAATAAATTATGCAGAAGTATATTGAATTCCTATTGCCTTGAACATATCCATTGCCAGAAAATACATGATCATTTTCAATTCCGAAAATAATGTAAGCATCAGTGTTTATGAATTCCTGCAACTATGTCATATAAGCTTTATTCAAAGGATAGTCAGACATTTTTGTTTTGATACTGAATGTCAGATTGATGACCAAAATCACTACTGATGTATTGACTCGGAAAACACTGCTAGTATTTGGTCCCAATATGCTTGAGTCAGAATCTTGAAAGTGAAGAAATTACCTTTTCAGCCTTTTGCAGTAAGGTACCAAAAATTCATCAAACAAATCAAACAAATAATTACATAACAGTTCTTGTAAAACAGAATGATAAAAAATGCACATGAACTGAGAGTAATTTTATTGATTGGTCATTTTTTTAAATAAATATTTTCTGGTAAATAAAATTGAATCCCTGAGCTGCAACCTCAACATGTGCAGGTGTAGGTTTTAATGCTATCTACAATGGAGAATTAGATGCATGTATTGTTTTTGGGCATGAGAACAAGAGATTTTATTATCTTTATAAAAGAAAATTGAGATATGCAATCTGGATGTTCCAGTGATGAAGATATCTTGTGCGAAATTTAAAGACTGGTTTCAAGGAATGGCTCCCACTTTAACATCATTGCCTGCAGCAAAATGAATCATGAAGTGTGGTACTGTATGCCCAGTTCTCAGTGATCTGACTGCCTGTAATATGACATGGTTGTATCCAAAAATGTGCCCATCCCTACTATTAAAAAAATGATGTTTTGCTTTGGTCTTATCATTGTAGAAATACGGTATAAGTCATTGTACTTTGGAATGCGCTGTGAATATATAAATTGCTTTAATAAAAGTCTGCATACAAAAACGTATGCTTAAATAATGTTTGTGCTAGCTAATGAATTTGAAGCAAATTCTCTTCTTTACCATATGTATCCTTGTATTAAGTGCTTGTATTTTAACAATATTTTGCATGCTATACATAAGAATACACAGAAATTAATACTATAGTGAAATCTTGCTAGCTGAATATCTGAGGGAATAAGCAGATCAGTAGAATTTTGCTGTGACTGATACTAGATTCTTTAGATACTTGACTTCGATAATGATGCTACTTTTAGATAGATTGTTCTCACAATGGTCTCTTTCCATTATTCTACCATGTACCTTGCTTTTAGCTCTTGGTCACAGAGCAGTTTGTACGATGGCTTTTTGTCTGGCTTCCATTAGTATTAGTTTGTTATTGCTATTCATCATAAACCACTGTTATAATTGCCAAGAAACTTCATCAGTACATTCCTCCCAAGGTTTAGTTTGTCCTTACTCATCATAAACCACTGTTATCATTGCCAAGAAACTTTATCAATGCATTCTTTCCAAGGTTTAGTGTGTGCTTAATGAAAATGTCCAATATGGCTACCATGTCAGCCATCTTGAAAGTTGTATTAGTTCCACTATTATTAATTATTTTGATATGGAGTTTTCACTCACAGACTTCTTATGATAATGGTCATAAAAAATAATGGTACAGATATGTTATCCAGTATGACCAGTTGGGCAGCCATCCGGAAAATCTTATTAAAAGCATCTCCTGAAGAAATGGTTGTTCACTGAAATATATGCTAAGGTGTCTATTTGGTCCCAGATGAAAATGGTGCCCATCAGACATCCAATATCCATAGTGGACGTCTGGAAACTCTTCTTTTTACTCTGCTTCAATCAATTTTGATATCTACTTCATGTTTCCACTTAAAGACTTGTGTGATGCCTAACTGGCCCTAAATGAAAAAGTGCCAATCATGTATCCAAAGAAGGTCACCATGGCATCAATGTTGAAAATGTTATCATGTCGTGTCCATAATAAATGGTCATATTGACATGAGATTTGTTAGGTCTATTTGATCCTGAATCAAAATGTACTTGATCTCCTCATAATCATATCACTACTCAACCTGAATCATAGTACCTTAGTAGGTATATTATCGGACCCAGTATCCAAGGGTTACAGTCCTGTTTGATACCTACCCAGACCAACACAGGTTGGTTACTTTGTTGTGTACTTGGGAAAGGCACATAGTTCCTATCTTCTATGCTTGATATAGCCACATTGTTTCACAAGTATCATTAAAACCCTCAAAATGGAATGATGGTCATATATAATAGGGCTTTCATTGAAACACATACACTGTGTAGTTGGTGATAAAGGAAATTGTACAGATCTTGTTTTTGCAACTCCTTTTGAAGGAGTTGTCATATATGTTGTTTCACTTATTTAATGTCTGTTTGGCCCTAAAAGGAAAATAGTGCTTCATTGAATCTGACATCCAGTATGGCTGCCACAACAGACATCTTGAAAATCTTATTATTGCTAAATCATCCTGAATGGATGCTCCTAAAGGAAAATTGTTATATCTTAATTTTGGGTGGTGACACATTCACAAGATTATCAGAGAGGTTTTTCAGTACATAGCAGATGATAAAAAGATATGGTCTTAAATTGGATTGCTGGATTTCTGGAAATTCTTTTTGCCAGGGACTCTTGTTAAATGCTTGTACATTCTTGGGTGTAATATATATATATATATATATATATATATATATATATATATATATATATATATATATATATATATATATATATATATATATATAAAGAATACAAATCATATGGCGAATAACAACACTCTCAAGCGTACTGGATCAACCAAGGGATCACGTTTGGGGGATTAATTAAAATAGATGCAATAAACTGACGACGAACAGTACGAAACTAGTAACTAACTAGCCTAAGCGCTTTCGACTCTTAATGAGTCTTTTTCAAAGGCAAATACAAAACATAGTTACGACAAACAAATAAACACAAAAACGTTGCGTTTGTAAACCTCTACATTTCTATCTTCACATGTGCTAAAACTATAAATACAACCAGCTTGTATAGACTAGTTGTCTATACAAGCTGGTTGTATTTATAGTTTTAGCACATGTGAAGATAGAAATGTAGAGGTTTACAAACGCAACGTTTTTGTGTTTATTTGTTTGTCGTAACTATGTTTTGTATTTGCCTTTGAAAAAGACTCATTAAGAGTCGAAAGCGCTTAGGCTAGTTAGTTACTAGTTTCGTACTGTTCGTCGTCAGTTTATTGCATCTATATATATATATATATATATATATATATATATATATATATATATATATATATATATATATATATATATATATATATATATATATCTGTGTGTGTGTGTGACATGTTGCCATGGATCAGCTGTCTTTAAGACAATGGAGGAGTTATAGTACTGATTGAAGGGACTCAGTTTGAGAGTTGCAGAGAGAAGAGTTGGAGCCATTCAGGGCAATTTTGTATATAATTTAATCAGGATTTGGCCAGTAGGTAAAATGCATTTTGAGCCAATTTTGGTGTTCAAAATGACTGGATTTGTGCTATGCTGTCAAGATTTCAATGTAATTTATATTGTCCATGTCCATCTGATCAAAACTTCACCAATTGAAAGCTTTCCATACATGCTTGCATATTAGTCCTTTCAGTTGATAAAATTTTACAATTTCAGTATGTACATTACCCAAAGAAACTGCTGTTTTTCATCTCATCTCTGCATTACTTTGGTGTCTGCATTATCGGTGTATACCACTGAATACACACATCAGATTATGATGAAATCATTTGATTAGGCCATCCATTTGATAAGTGGACAAGATTTTTCTAGTGACCTGCAAACATTCCTGACTTCTAGTACAGTGTTCTGGTAATGATACAGTCCAATAAGCAAAAGTAGGATTAATGAGACTAGACTGTACATACATTAATAATATACAAAATACATAAATATGGTATATATCCAGGTACTTTGAGCAACAAGCTGTGAAGAGCAAAGACCTTAGAACTGCTGTTGCAAAAGGGATCATTAGCTTATCATGTTTTGAAATAAACAGTAACAGATTATATTTGCATTGATAGCTTGAAATAAGAAACAATAAAGGATCACAGCTTTGAATAATGGAAAATAACATGATCTGCATTGATGGTTTCAAAAAATAAGCAGTAACAGAGCATGATCTACACTGGTGGCTTCAAATAATAAACAACAGAACATGATCTACACTGATGACTTTAAATATTAAACAACAGAACATGATCTACACTGATGACTTTAAATAATAAACAACAGAGTATGATCTACACTGATGACTTCAAATAATAAACAACAGAGCATGATCTACACTGATGACTTTAAATATTAAACAACAGAACATGATCTACACTGATGACTTCAAATAATAAACAACAAAACATGATCTACACTGATGACTTTAAATATTAAACAACAGAACATGATCTACACTGATGGCTTTAAATATTAAACAACAGAACATGATCTACACTGATGGCTTTAAATATTAAACAACAGATCATGATCTACACTGATGGCTTTAAATATTAAACAACAGAACATGATCTACACTGATGGCTTTAAATATTAAACAACAGAACATGATCTACACTGATGGCTTTAAATATTAAACAACAGAACATGATCTACACTGATGGCTTTAAATATTAAACAACAGAACATGATCTACACTGATGGCTTTAAATATTAAACAACAGAACATGATCTACACTGATGGCTTTAAATATTAAACAACAGAACATGATCTACAATGATGGCTTCAAATAATAAACAACAGATCATGATCTACACTGATGGCTTTAAATATTAAACAACAGAATATGATCTACACTGATGGCTTTAAATATAAAACAACAGAACATGATCTACACTGATGGCTTTAAATATTAAACAACAGAACATGATCTACACTGATGGCTTCAAATATTAAACAACAGAACATGATCTACACTGATGACTTTAAATATTAAACAACAGAACATGATCTACACTGATGACTTCAAATAATAAACAACAGATCATGATCTACACTGATGACTTTAAATATTAAACAACAGATCATGATCTACACTGATGGCTTCAAATAATAAACAACAGATCATGATCTACACTGATGACTTTAAATATTAAACAACAGATCATGATCTACACTGATGACTTCATATAAACAACAGAACATGATCTACACTGATGACTTCAAATATTAAACAACAGAACATGATCTACACTGATGGCTTCAAATATTAAACAACAGAACATGATCTACACTGATGGCTTCAAATATTAAACAACAGAACATGATCTACACTGATGGCTTCAAATATTAAACAACAGAACATGATCTACACTGATGACTTTAAATATTAAACAACAGAACATGATCTACACTGATGGCTTTAAATATTAAACAACAGAACATGATCTACACTGATGACTTCAAATAAACAACAGAACATGATCTACACTGATGACTTCAAATAAACAACACAGCATGATCTACACTGATGGCTTCAAATAATAAACAACAGATCATGATCTACACTGATGACTTTAAATATTAAACAACAGATCATGATCTACACTGATGACTTTAAATATTAAACAACAGAACATGATCTACACTGATGGCTTCAAATAATAAACAACAGAACATGATCTACACTGATGGCTTCAAATAATAAACAACAGAACATGATCTACACTGATGGCTTCAAATAATAAACAACAGAACATGATCTACACTGATGGCTTCAAATAATAAACAACAGAACATGATCTACACTGATGACTTCAAAAAAACAACAGAACATGATCTACAATGATGGCTTCAAATAATAAACAACAGAACATGATCTACACTGATGGCTTCAAATAATAAACAACAGAACATGATCTACACTGATGGCTTCAAATAATAAACAACAGAACATGATCTACACTGATGACTTCAAAAAAACAACAGAACATGATCTACAATGATGGCTTCAAATAATAAACAACAGAACATGATCTACACTGATGGCTTCAAATAATAAACAACAGAACATGATCTACACTGATGGCTTCAAATAATAAACAACAGAACATGATCTACACTGATGACTTCAAATAAACAACAGAACATGATCTACACAGATGACTTCAAATAAACAACAGAACATGATCTACACTGATGGCTTTAGATAATAAACAATAACAGAACATGATTGACACTGATGATTTTAGATAATAAACAACAACAGGACATGATCTACACTGATGGCTTCAAATAATAAACAACAGAACATGATCTACACTGATGGCTTCAAATAATAAACAACAGAACATGATCTACACTGATGACTTCAAATAAACAACAGAACATGATCTACACTGATGACTTCAAAAAAACAACAGAACATGATCTACACTGATGACTTCAAATAATAAACAACAAAACATGATCTACACTGATGACTTTAAATATTAAACAACAAAACATGATCTACACTGATGACTTCAAATAAACAACACAGCATGATCTACACTGATGGCTTCAAATAATAAACAACAGATCATGATCTACACTGATGACTTTAAATATTAAACAACAGATCATGATCTACACTGATGACTTTAAATATTAAACAACAGAACATGATCTACACTGATGGCTTCAAATAATAAACAACAGAACATGATCTACACTGATGGCTTCAAATAATAAACAACAGAACATGATCTACACTGATGGCTTCAAATAATAAACAACAGAACATGATCTACACTGATGGCTTCAAATAATAAACAACAGAACATGATCTACACTGATGACTTCAAAAAAACAACAGAACATGATCTACAATGATGGCTTCAAATAATAAACAACAGAACATGATCTACACTGATGGCTTCAAATAATAAACAACAGAACATGATCTACACTGATGGCTTCAAATAATAAACAACAGAACATGATCTACACTGATGACTTCAAATAAACAACAGAACATAATCTACACTGATGACTTCAAATAAACAACAAAACATGATCTACACAGATGACTTCAAATAAACAACAGAACATGATCTACACTGATGGCTTTAGATAATAAACAATAACAGAACATGATTGACACTGATGATTTTAGATAATAAACAACAACAGGACATGATCTACACTGATGGCTTCAAATAATAAACAACAGAACATGATCTACACTGATGGCTTCAAATAATAAACAACAGAACATGATCTACACTGATGACTTCAAATAAACAACAGAACATGATCTACACTGATGACTTCAAAAAAACAACAGAACATGATCTACACTGATGACTTCAAATAATAAACAACAAAACATGATCTACACTGATGACTTTAAATATTAAACAACAAAACATGATCTACACTGATGACTTCAAATAAACAACCAAACATGATCTACACTGATGGCTTTAGATAATAAACAATAACAGAACATGATTGACACTGATGATTTTAGATAATAAACAACAACAGGACATGATCTACACTGATGACTTAGATAATAAACAACAGCACATGATCTACACTGATGATGTTAGATAATAAACAACAACAGAACATTATCTACACTGATGACTTAAGATAATAAACAACAAAAGAACATGATCTACTCTGATTTCAAATAATAAATAAAAACAGAACATGATCTACTCTGATGGCTTTAAATAAACAACAACAGGACATAATCTGTACTCTTATAGCTTTAAATAATAAACGATAATATAACACAATCTACATTTTTATGGCTTTCAATAATAAATGACCAAACAAGATCTACACTGATGGCTTCAAATAAAAGCAGTAACAGTATGATCAGTGCTAATGGCTTGAATAATAAACAATAGTATAGATAAAGGTCTGCAAGGTCTTGTAATAACAAACAATGTTAGATCATGATTTTCACATGTAGCTTGTTATAATAAATAATGACAGATCACATTCTTTTGATAAATTGAACTAATGGGAATTGATCAAGTTGTCTACACTGATGGCTTGAAAAAGTAAATAATAGACCGGACCCTAGAATGGTGGCTTGAAATAAACAATGGCAGATCACAGTCTACCTTTGAAATAATAAATAATGATAGATCATCTTCTACACTGATAGATTTAAGTAATCAATAATAGTAGTTCATGATCTGCAGTTATGGATTTAAATGATAAGGTAAATGATAAAGGGTGATAGACATGGGTCTAGACTGTACATAAATGTATGTGCACTATACACAGGGGTACATATAGTATTTTGAGAGACTAAAAGTTTATGGTAAATTAATGACAGTTCTTTTGCTGATACTCTTTTCTAGGTGAAGGGTAGATATTGAACTAAGAGCTATCACAAGATTTGCTTGGACCATTATTTGTATCAAAACTAACACTTATATGAGCAATCATCCTTAACATAGTAATTTATCCATAAAATTAACCTTACAATGTACTTTTTTTTCCAGATAAGTTTATTCTGAGATTGTACTAGGGTAATTGAAAATAGATTTTCAGTACATTCTATATAATCTTTTAGTAACACATCTAATTATCTGGGAATAAAATGTTATTAATACAGTTGCTAAAATTGGGTATTCCACATGCTTTAAAAATTCTTTAAGTTTGGAATTGCACTCAGTTCCATTGGAATTTAGATTTACTTTTTTACATCTGGCAGAGAACCTTGACAAAAATTTCGGTTCTTGAAACATAGTCAGTCTTAGATATATGAACACATACAAATCCATGTACTTTAAGCTGATAATGTGTTAAGTGAGATAAAGTTTAAACTCTCAATGCAAACTAATCACTCCATAAATATTGTTTCATATATAGGAAAGTAAATGCCAGAAAAAGTGTCTACACTTTTTACTGTAGATTATGAAGCACTCTACAATGTTTACAATTTGGCCACACTGTTCACAGTTTGTCTGCACTGTCTATTGTTTGTCAACAGAATACTCTGCTTGATTGGCCACAAAGAATGGCATGGTTATATAAAGTCTACACATGGATTCATCACTTGGAACATTTCAAACAATGCTTACATTATCTTCATGGTAATCTTTGTAATTTGAAACATGCCTCATAATATGTTTTTCTGTTTGATACTTAATGTGTTCAAACAGTAATGCAGTCCTGAGAAACATAGTTACAAATGATTAATATTTGACCCAGGTATTTTGAGTGACAATAGTGACAACTAAATGTAATTCCAAAACTATATGGGTTTTGACACATACCTGGTAATAACAGTTGTAAAACAAAAACATCTAAAGTGTTCCAGTTGGTGGATTCAAGGTGCACACAGTACATTCCTCTGTAAGGGATGAACAGATGCATGATTACCATCAAAACTTCTGACATGGTTACCTTCTATGTTTCCAAACTACCAAGTTTGCAGATAGGTATCCCAGTTTTCTTTGGATATGCCCATGTTTCTTGGAGTGGGGCAGTGAATGCACTAGCTTAGTATCTGCAATATATTAATTTGTTTTGGCATCTCAATATCACATAAAACTTTTTGTCTCTCCTCGTCCCCTGCACAATAATCTTGGGTACATATAGTGTTACATTTGTACAATCATACAGATAATTATTGTATTTAGGTCAGTTTCCTAAGCATAGTAGAGGCATGTTAGTATTCCATGAATGCATATCTACTTTGTGCTTTGTTTTCCACATAATGTCTTTAGAAATAAATCTTCATTGAAAATTAAACCAATAAATTATAGTTTATAATGTGTGATTTGTTTTCCCTCACATACTGGCCATAAGAAACTTCAATGAAAATTAAACCAGTAATTTATAGTTTTCAATGTCTTTTTTTCTCCTTAATGGTCTTAGAAAACTTCATGAGAATTAGACCAATAAATCATAGTTTTTACTTGAAATCCAAACTTTGATCAAATCCTCATACAGTTATTTATTGAATAACCACCATGGTATCATCAGAGTCCATTTCTTTGATCTTGCAAGTAACTTTAATTATGGGGTTGGTTCTGTTTTTTAATACATCAGGTTTATCTTAATCAGCAATGCAATTAGCATGTTTACAGGATATAACACCTCATATCATAACCACAATGACATCTAATGTCACCTCATCTCATATCATCACCACAATGACATCTAATGTCACTTCATCTCATCAGCAAATCAAATCACTTTTCCTAATTTTAGGATAGCAGAGTTCTTGCCTTATAGCAATAAAAAGATAACTCATTAACCCCTGGAGGCTTTTGTCATTTACACCTGAAATGCAGGTAGGAAACCCATTATGGGGGCTATTTCTGAATTAAGTAACATCCTAATACATCAACCTCCATGACATTTTTGGTTAACCTAATGCTTAGTTTTGTTAGAAATATTGTTTTCCATTGGCTATTTTGCCTGAGCATGAGCTGAAGGGTAAAAGCTGGACTTTTTATCCTAATTTTTGCAAAGGTTCACTTGTCTGTGTGCAGTTCAAACCTGGTGATCTTAGATCTGAGGCCAAAAAGTCTAAAATCCGGACACAAAATAGGATTCTGACCTTGGGTGAATTTTGGCTGGAAAAACTTGGGTCCAAAAAGTTATGTTTTTTCTTCTCTAGTTTGTAGTGCAACTAGAACATCCATATTATTTGGTATCATCTTAAGGCTACATCTGTCTACCTTTGTATAATACCTCCCACTTTATTGTGTCATGTATGGCCTTGATGCTACAGAGCTCAGAAATAGGCTACCTCCTCCTGCCACATAAACACGGCACCAGGGGTAATGAGTTAACTCAAGTTTGATGGAGATCGCACTGTAAAATTCAGTATTGTTATTTTATCCCTAATGGATTTAGGTCATTGGTCAGATGCACTAAAATTGGAATTACATTTTTTAATATTTTTTGCCCAAACTTAACACAGGCAGTCATAGAAGTTAGACACTTCATAATAATTTGTGGCAGATATTTGGCTATTAGAGTACCAGGCATAGAAGAACTGAGGGCAGGGGTACTTGAACAGTGTGGAAAGGTCCAATCACGAAACATAGTCATTATGCTATTCAAGCTATGGTACAACCAAATTGATTAAACACTTGCCAATTTGAAATTGTTGAAATCCAGTTACATGAGTCTTTTTATTGATACAGTAATTAATCCAGTTGTAGTGAAGTCTGTCAGCCATAAAAATGGATGGCTTTAGATAACCCATTTGTAAGATGTTCCATTGTATTGTTATTTAACTTCGCAAATTTTAGGAGAATGCTTCTTTTGTTTTGTTTTAAAAAATCAAGAGGAGTCACAGTAACTAAGATGGTAGAGCATTGGTAACATAATCCAAGCATCTTGGGGTTTGATACCCACAGAGAATAGCCTCAGTCAGCTGCTGTAGTGGGTCCATGAGAAAGATGGAGTTCCTATTTCCTTGAAATGATACGGCAATAATGTATTGAAAGTAAGCTGGTAGATTATGTGAGTGCATTTCAAGGTCTAAGTTGTTATCTGACTGCATTTCATGGTCTAGGTTGTGATGTGACTGCATTTCATGGTCTAGGTTGTGATGTGACTGCATTTGAAGAACTAGTTTGTGATGTGACTGCATTACAAGGTCTAGGTTATTATGTGACTGCATTTCAAGGTCTATGTTGTCATATGACTGCATTTCAAGGTCTAGGTTGTGATGTGACTGCATTTCATGGTCTAGGTTGTGATGTGACTGCATTTCATGGTCTAGGTTGTGATGTGACTGCATTTGAAGGACTAGGTTTTGATATGACTGCATTACAAGGTCTAGGTTGTGATGTGACTGCATTTCATGGTCTAGGTTGTGATGTGACTGCATTTGAAGGACTAGGTTGTGATGTGACTGCATTACAAGTTCTAGGTTATTTTTTTTCAAGGTCTATGTTGTCATATGACTGCATTTCATGGTCTAGGTTGTGATGTGACTGCATTTGAAGGACTAGGTTTTGATATGACTGCATTACAAGGTCCAGGTTGTTATCTGACTGCATTTCATGGTCTAGGTTGTTATATGACTGCATTTCATGGTCTAGGTTGTGATGTGACTGCATTTCATGGTCTAGGTTGTGATGTGACTGCATTTGAAGGACTAGGTTGTGATGTGACTGCATTACAAGGTCTAGGTTGTTATGTGACTTCCAAGGTCTATGTTGTCATATGACTGCATTTCAAGGTCTAGGTTGTTTGCTGTTGGACTCTGCTTGTAAGTGAATGTATACAGAAGTTTAGGTAAAAAGAGGTCTTTGTACTGATATTACTCTAATTTCATTGTCTTCAAAGTTGACAGCAATAAATATTACACCTTTACACATGTATGTTTGCATACAGACCATACACAAAATAAATTAGCATTCTTCCCTCCAAAAAACACAGGTTAATTACAATTAGTGCAAAAATATATTGCGTACAGAATGACCAACAGCAAGATTTCCCTTCTACCAACATCACAGATGAAGCAAGAAAATTTGCAAAGACCCTGTTTGACACACAACAAATTGGCAAATTTGCCCCTCCAAATCTCAGCAGAGCTCAACTTGTCAAGGAAAACGGGATTCTCCATGCTTGTTATTACTGCATCTGACCTTTTCTAATACTATCATGTACTGAGGTACAAAATTGTACATTTTATGACCATTTGGAAGCAATAAAGGGTTTTCTCTTTTTCTCAAGCATATGTTAAGTTTTGAAGAAGTAATTTAGAATTTGTGCATAGGGAAGTAAGTTCTAATTTATTTCTGTATGTAAAAAAAAACTCTTATTTGATTCTGAATAAAAACGTAATTCATCACTTGTTTGATGTTACTTTGTGGAAAACATTTTCACTTTTAATGAATTAATTGTCATTGGTGCTTTATGTGCAGCAGATACATTTTTTATGTAGAGCATTTTGTGGGGACGAGAGGTTTCATCAGTATGATGAATTTTTTTGTTTAAATTTTTGATGTTCTGATTTCTTTCACTCTTGCAGTGTACTTTGAGCCAACTGATGTGTCAGAGGTAGAGAGTAGTAATGACACTGATATATCAGAGGTGCCTGAAGATGAACCATTAGATGAAAATGACAATGATAATGACGAGCATGAGCGAAAACCACCACTCAGGTATATATAGTATGACAAAGTAATCCATCTGAAACTACTTTTCTTCAAAATGTTGTGGGGATCAGACCACTAAACCATCTTCTACAGATATCATTGATAACATTTGAGAAAATAAAACCTTTTTTTGTGATGTAGATGATCTAATACACAGCAGTGTATTTTGTGACTTAAAATATATGTAGACTTTCTGAACAATCAAAATTCTGTTCTTCATTGCACATTGTAAGGATAAATGTCTCTAAAATTACCTTAATCATCATTTTTGCATAGGGTAGGCACATGATAAGATAGAAATCGTTTATCTGCACAGATAAAATTTATATAAAGGTTTGATGCACTGATAAAAGTTTTGGAAATTTAAAAAGAAAAATTATATGCTGATATTGTAGCCAATTTGATTGATATCCAGGTTTTAAGGTAGCCTGTTGACAACACACAAAAAAGTTTTCAGTGAGATCCCAGGCATATAATTAGGAAATTATGATATCCCACGATTAATCACATATACACTCACACAAACAAACCTACTGGGTAAAAAAAACGAATTCATATAATATCCAGCCAGCATTTGTCCTTTAATCTGTCCTTACCAGAAAGTACATAGCCTTGACTAGTGCTAATTTTCGGGGTAAAAGGAAGGTAATGAGGTTAGACATTGTTCTCTTTCTTTATATGATACAGTGAAACCCACTTATCTGACCTCGGTTATTTTGAGAATCTGTGAATGTCAATTGTTTTGATCCAGTCCACAAAAGAAACCTTCTTTGTTGCACTAATTTTCCCCACTTAACTCTACCCCTGTTAATTGGATAACCCCATTCTGTCAGGCACTAGTTTCATTCCATAGTAGCGCAGACCAGCATTTTTCAATGAAGTGCAGCTTTTAATGTCCATCTCTGAGAACCTTTACAAGAAATGACCAGCAAAAGCAATCGATTTTCACAAACATTTTTGGTCATTTATGCTTTGCTACTGAAGACAAGTCAACACAAAAAAAAGAGAAAATACTTTAAACTCTAAATTTTCTCATTTTATACCTAGGAAGAACTGGACAATATCAACATCTGTCTTACATTCAATAGTGAGGCAGTCCTCATAATTTTTGATCAAGTGCTCAATATCGTCAAATGAGCTAAAATGTTCCCATAACACAGTTTTAGTCTCTTCAACGTCCTCTTGCATGAATTCCTTGAGATCACAATCCTGTTAACAAAATAAGATTTACATTTCCTGGATGATGATGGGTTTGATCCCCAGTTGAGTCATACCAAAGACTTACAAAAATAGTACTAACAGCTTTCTCGCTTGGTGCTCAGCATTAAGAGATTAGTGTTAGGACAGGTCAGTCTGGTGTCAGGATAATGTGACTAGATGGGACATCATGCTACATGTCTGATGCATGATGCCCCAGTGCTAGACATCTCTATAAACTGCCATACTGCAGACATTGTAGCAATATGACTGAAAAATTGTTAAAGCTACAATAAAAATCATAATCACTTTACATCACACATATGGAACTGAAAGACAAAGCTTTCATATGTGTGGAATCCCTTGCATTACAAATCACATATTCTAAGCTATGCCTTCTTTTCCTTTAGTCCAACTCAGAGCAGCAACATCCCCTTGATGAGGGTTGTTCAATCAGTGAAACACACAAAGAAACAAGGGTCAAGAGTCCTCAAAGAGGGATGGATGGTTCACTGCACTGACAAAGATAGCATGGTGAGGACCTAAACAGCAGCACAGTGTAGTCTAGTTTTATACAAGCACTATTTGCTGAGCTATGTACCGACCGACACATTCGCACATTTAAGTACTTTTTCATGCAACAATCTCTGTAAGTGAAAAGAAACTTTTTAAGATATTTTTGTTTAATATATCTTTTAAATGGCTATAGTTAGGGAGACTGCTATTTACTATTGTTTTTATATATGGCCTTCTTCGGGAATAAAGTTTTATCACCAGCATTTGCTAAAGGAAAGATTTGGGCATTACTCTTTCAGTGGCAGCAGCATTTTACAGTAAAACTTTTGTTGTTATATATATTTACAGTGAAGAGTACAGCACAGCATTGCACACAGTGAAACACAAGTTGATTATTTTAGGTCGATTCATCAGACTGGTGTCTAAAATGAAATTAAATTCCATTCATCAAGCACACACAAACACACATATACATATACAGTTTTAACTCTATGGTCTTCAAGTAAATATAAGAAAAGAGCAAAAACCAAACAAAATTCAAATAATTCAACAAATAAATTTATACTAAGTGAAATTAAAAACATACTTAAAACCCAAATAGTCCTAAAAGTTTTATCTCAAGTCTAAAAGTATAGAAGTCCAAATTGATTCCATTGTTATTCTAAATAAATTCTAATGCTGAATATGTTGATGTGCCAATAGCTTTCAATATGCTAATGTTTAA
This sequence comes from Potamilus streckersoni, assembly GCA_016746295.1. Classification (NCBI taxonomy): domain Eukaryota; kingdom Metazoa; phylum Mollusca; class Bivalvia; order Unionida; family Unionidae; genus Potamilus; species Potamilus streckersoni. The sequence continues at coordinate 974,409 of JAEAOA010000806.1, read as the reverse complement.
CAATCTTGATGTATCACAATAATATAATCCCAAAAGTCTATGAATGAATTCATAATAATTTCATAATATTGACTTAGTCCAAGATGTATCAATGAGCACTCTGTAATTCTAGTTGACAATAAATAAGATATGTTTGCAAATTGAAAACTGAACATAACAATGAGACTGATTCCACTTTAGATGTTAAGGTAGGAATTTATAATTTTGAAGTAAGCAACATTAATATGAGAAGCAAAGACATGATAACAGAACCAGTATGAAGGTCAGCCTCCTTTCTAGAACATTCTGTGTTGTTAACAAGATCAGGAATTTCCAGTGAAAAACTAATGTCCTAAACACAGATACAAGTAAACATGTTTACTTCCATTACTAATGATCTGAAGTTTTAATCTTTAATTAAAGAGAAATATTAACTATGGATTATAATTTAAGTTGTTTACAAAATGTCACTAGGTAGGTAGGCACTTAAATAGGTTACTGTTCAATTTCAGTGACACTCTATATGTATATAAAATGATATAGATAAACCAACAAGCAATACAGATTAAATATACATAACAGATACAAGTTTTACAAGATTGCATGTTCAAGAAAAACATTGCATATGTTCTCCATAAATGATACATTGGTAGTGAATCAATGTAGAAAATGTGCCACATCTCCATTAACTAGTTGTGACCAACAAGAAATTCTCATGATTAAGTGATTTTATTACATGTGCCTTGTAAACATGTTTCTTATATTGTAGATGTGTTATCATATTTCTTAATATTTTATACAATGTTAGCTATTATTACTTTATACTCATTTATATTTAAGTTTTCTTAAAGGTGATCACAGTAAGTATTATGTACTCATTCTTGACTATACATTCTTTGTTTCATTTAGCCATGATTTAATTTCTTTTCCCCACCATGAGTTTATATAGAATATTGAAAATAATTTTTTTAACTGTTTTTCAGAGAAAGCGCCATTACTGGAGACTGGACTCCAAATCAATTACAATGTTCCAATCAGAAAATACTAGTCGTTATTATAAGGTGAGAGGAGATTGTGGCTTGTGCTTCAATTTATGATCAATTTTAATTTTTAAATCAGCCTTAACCCAATAAGAAGACATAAACTTGAAGATCCTATGTAAATAACTAATAAGAAAACATAAACGTGAAGATTCTATGTAAATATCATGGGTATCTGCTTTAACAGTCAAGTATATGTATTTGTTTTATGTAAATGACCAAGACCCATATAAATGAAAATCTTTAACTTGAATGCACACTGAGACTGGAATTGTGATTGCTAATAAAATAAAATTGGCTGTTAAAATAAAATGGGCTAATAAAATAAATGGGCTAACTGAAATACAACAAAGTTGCTATGTGTCTAGATACAGATGTCTCTTAAAAATGTGTCATTTATGTTGTTACACTTTTGCATCTGTATGCAATTTGATGAAGTTAATTTCCAGTTAGTACTATTGTATAGATTGATAGATTTGTTCTTGATCTTTATTTAAAACATGATTTAGTTGTTGGCTTAAGATGCAGATATCACTAGCATTTGCGTTTGATTGGGGTGTGGGGGTTAATATTGTTGAAAAAGTCCTGGTATCAGTTAAAGCCTTGGAGGAAAAAAAATTAGTTTGTTAGTATTTTGGTCAGTAGGATATTACGAACAGTTTAACATTTGAAATGATAAGCAGATAGTGATGAATATGGAAACCATTTCTTTGTTAAGATTAAAATTATATTGAACCATTTCACCTTTGTTTTACATTTACAGGAGATGCACCTGTCTGACATCCTATCCGTTGACTCTGCCAAATTTGATCCAAGTGCAGAATTCACCCGTGCTCCACATGTCTTTGAGATTCGCCTACCCAGCATGATATACTATATTGGGGAAGATCCTGCCTATGGTGGAAAAGAAGGAAATATGGTGGTTAGTGTACATTATTTATTTTTTGTTTCATACACGTTAAGGTTGAAAATACTAGAGTACTTAAAATTTGTTGTAAGAGGTAACTTCTATTTAGTGACATGTGTATTGCACAATTTTCCATTTCTGCTCCATAATGGTAGACATTTTTTTTATTTTGCCTGGAATTATTCTTCCTGGATAAAGGTGGTTTTTTTTGTATCAATGAAGAGCTAACATAATTACAATATACTTATTACTAGCTGCCTTGCCATGTTATTATTAAACTTGACATGTAACAAAATGAATACAATTCCAATGCAAGTTATCTCATTTAAATGTCAGATGACTTTGCTTTTAGACTGTATTCATGCTGTATTTAGTGTCTTTTTTCCACCATGAGTTTGTTTAGAATGCAGTAAATTAGCAGGTATGGGATGGTATTTCTGTACATATTTTACATTTAGAGTTTAGAATGATGTAAAATAGTGGATATTGGATGGTACTTTTGTAGATGTTTTACGTTTATAGAATATGTTGAGAATGCTGTACACAATAGAGAAAGTATTTTTGTAAATATTTTCAAATTGTACAGTTCCAGTATAAAATTAAGAATCTAAAGACAATTTTTTTAAATTTTCCTCAGAAGTGATTTGGAATATCATTCCACAGAATGGCAGCTACATAACTGGATGATTTTCGTACAGTTTGTTGAAGTTTTAATTCCTTAGACACATAAAATATTTGAATTTTATTGTGTTTAAAAAATTCGCAGATCATTTAAACATTATTGTATTCATAATTTAAAAAACTCTTGGAAACTATTCATATTTGACTACGTAGTTTCAATAGTAAGGAGTAAATAGGCTGAATTTTTTTATTGCAAATAATTTAATGGAGTTCTTCAAGATTTGGATAACATAAAAGGATGTTCTCTGGGATTGCAACTGCACATTTTTTTGCCTTCTTAAAAAGACTGATTTATTTTTTTTAAATATAAAAAATCCATACCTACCCAAAAAATTCAAAACCAATGAAACAGGACAATAGAAACATGGTTTTTCTTTGGCCTAATATAAATCAAACATGTATATCATAGATGAAATATTTCATGTTGAAACTATTTTTACAGTCAAGTCAATCATAAATCACATGGTAACAAAACCAGTGATATAGTGATATATCAATTTTACCTTCTTTTTTTTCTACTTTCTACTTAGCATACCTTAAAGCACTTATATTTGCAGTATGAAATAATGGAGACATTTGGCAGTACTTCCTTTCATGCAAAGAGCTGTAATTTAAAGTCATAACAGTTACAAGCTGGATTCATTTTTCAAAACTATCCATAAATGCACTTCTGTGATTAATTTTTTTCATGTTTTGTGGGATATTATGTAGCAAATAAACTCTTTTTCCTAAGAATTTCACAAATTTATTGTAGATTGATGTTGTGAAACTGAAGCAAATCAGAACAAAAGGAATTATACATAGTCAGTTACACAGCTCTAGAGTCATTCATTATTCAATATGTTGCATCTAGTAAAGAAAAAGAGCATGGGGACCTGTTAAAAGAGTATGGGGACCTGCTAAAAGACTATGGGTACCTTCTAAAAGAGCATGGGGACCTGCTAAAAGAGCATGGGATCTGTTAAAACTGTTTGCTTATTTAATTAGAGCCATATAGATATTTAATTTGGTAAAATTTGGACAAAATCTATGATATTCTGTTGTGGGAAGGACAGTAGTTTATACCTGGAAACCAAACTTGTGAAAATTTGTATCAATACATATATAAAACTTTACAGGAATGTGTTAGTACCATACTGTATATATACAGAATAATCAAATTTAATCAAAATTTACTTAAAGTTTCAGAAATAACTTTATTTACAGTTGTCCCATGAGAGTGGAAAGGGCTATGAACAGGCCAAGCACTGGGAGCATGCAATAAGGCAGGCTCTCATGCCAGTCACCCCCAAATCCAGCATTAATATATCAAGTGAGTAGCTCTTCAGATTTGTATTGATATAGAAATCTGCTGTAATTTTTACATATAAAGGTATGCTGTACGATGAACAGCATAGACTTCAATGTGCAGTTCATTATGTAATGACATAAATTGGTCATTGTTGTCCTCATTTGGATATATATTATACACACATTAAAGTTCCAAATTTGACCATCCTAATTAGCATATATCCATAATCTAATAAGCAAGAATTTTAACTCCACTTATTACTAACATTTTGAGTACATCAGAGAGAAAAGTTGTAATTATTGAAATATTTTAATTCTTCAGCCTGTCATAAGCTAATTAAAGTTAAAACAAAAAAAATTATCATTCATGATTATCAGGTCCAAGTAGTATGAGTTTGAGAGTATTTCTGATCATTTTAGCCAGGTTACTGTATCTTGTTTGTTTACAAACAATTATTCTCAAATTATTATAACCTTCCACAAGTCTGATTAAGTAGTAAACAGTTCTTTGATTGACTTTTGAGTGTTTCCTTTGGATGACTTTTTTGACCTTCTCTCAACTGAATTAGATTAATGATTATGATGCATTTGGTGTTCCAGCTAGGAATTTTTTAAATGGAGGAGAGGGAGAGGGGCACTTTCATTTAAGGTGGTGTTACTTTGTAATGATGCATTCTATTTTTCAGTACAATTACTTATGTCAGTGATCAAATGTAACATATTTAATTAATTTGAATGAAGACACATAAAGTTTATCGTGCATTAAATAAATATAAAAATAAGACAGCAAATACAAAACAACACATGATTATGAAAGTGGGAGAGGGGTGGTCTCTTGCAAAGGGGGCTAAGTGTCCTTAGGGCTGCAGTGAGGGCATTGAAAGAACAAGTGAGAGAGTGAATGTCTGTCTGTCTGTCTGGATCACAGATGATAATGATCATGACAATATTGATCATGAATTTGAATTTTTTCTGGAAGAATAATCATGATAAAGAGCAAGTGTATATCAAACTTTTTGTTTCTAATTTTAGATAATCAAGAATCAGAGGACAGTGTACTTGAGGATGCCCAAGTTAGGGTAATGATCAATTTATTTATTTAAATTTTGATCATATTTTGATTGTATTAAATGTTACAAAGACATTTTAGAAATGGCACACCATATATTGGATCATCTCTACTTGATTGTTTGTGTGTGGGTCACTAACCAGAGTTTCAATCCTGCCTGTGATTTTGCCTTAAGTCGTACAAAAATGACCCTTAAAATACAGACTTATGAAATATAAGCTAAAAATATGGAAATAAAATTGTTGTGGTAAAGTATGGAAGTTGGCTTGCCCATGTTTCATTTGAATCCATGTTTTATATTATATTTAGTGGAGTTAATCAGGAAACTAGAATAGCTTTACAATAGTACCTCAGACAAAAGTGCACACTTTTTCATGCAAAACATCTTTTCGATCAAACTATTTATTATAGAATGTTTTTTTTAAAAAAAGGAAAATTAGCCTCCTGAAAAATGTTAATAAACAGTAGCGATGAATAAAAAGAAACATGTGATTCATATCACTAAAAGCAGGAATGGACACAATGTTGATTAAACATCATGTGTCAATTTGAGTATTCCGTATGATGGGAGATAAGATTCCTGTCTTCATGTGAAATAAAAAAATATTTCCAAGAATTATATCAGGTTGAGAGATGGCAATAAACTATTGAGCTGGAGCTGAAAGGGTTTGACCTGAGGTCAAATTTAGTTAATGATTATATGTATTACTAATAACAGTAACAAACATTATGTTCTTAAAATAATTAGTAACAGCAGAGATCAACTGGTCTTTATCAGTTTCATATGTCAGTGGAGATAATTCAAATTTAGTTAATGATTTGACCTGATATTAGTTATCTCCCTTGGATATTGTTCTGCTGATAGCAAACAGTGCTTTCATAAAATAAGAATACAGGTACACCTTGCTATATAGCAATTCACTCAGTGTTTTTTCATTTTATGTCATCAAATAATTCTGACTGTTTTTTTATCTAAGTCATCTGTGATTCATTTTTACTTCGTTGCTCAAGGCCATGCCCAGTCAGGAGCAAGAGTTGTTCACTACTCTGCTGATCTTGTAGAACAACGCTAGCTGCTACAAAACAGCATCACCCTATTCTTTGTTCTGCATTCATAGCATTCAACTGCATCTTCGTGACTGTATCACAAAGAATGCATGAAAGTATGAGACTTAGGAAATTAAAATGGAGGTAATTTGATATATGGAGGCAAACAAGCATTCTGTTGATGTTGGACTTGGCTTGAATCCTATGACAGTGTGGGCAGTCTTCAAGTCATCAAAAGATATCAAGAAGAGTCCCACTCTTGCAACACCATTGTCATGACCAGAATTTTTTTTTTGCCTATGTGCACAAACTCTTTACTAAAAAATTTGTTACTACTTCATTACATGTATTTTCACTATACATTATACTCTTGATACACACATACCCAACTTTGTGCAGAGTATAACTGTAATAATTTTCCAAATAATGGTTCAGATGTTAAGCTGAACTTTTAATGATACATAAAGCAAAGAACATAAAAATATAAGCATAAAGTGCATTATGTTTACAATAGTCAAAGGACTCTGAATAGCAGTATCTCTGTAATTGTGTTCTTTCATATGATCTTGTCTAAGTTAGTATTTCAACTAATTAGCAATCAGTATTTCCAAAAGCCAGCAGTAGCCAGGTTGGCTAGTCAAGCATGATTCCATTTGGGATTCTTGTTTGGAGGGTGGGGGGAGGAGGATTAAGCAATAATATATTTACCTTGTGCCACAGATTTAAAGATATCTGAATAAAATGAGAAAATTAAAAACATAAATGTCCTATAAGTAAGTGTTTCAGCATTTTCTTTATATAGACAAATTAAATTGTTGTGAAACTTTTATATGCATATCTCAGTAGAGTGTGAAGAGGGGTTACTTTTTTAGCATTATTACACAAACTGCTTGTCCAGTGCCAGTAATATTTGATAAGCAATTTTATTTTCATATGTAGCTTTTCAGGCCATATAGGATACTTTTTCATTAATTATTTTAGACATGACTTTTGAAGTCTGTTTAGCACAATTAACTAAAAAGTCTTTGTCCTGTAGAAAAAAGTTATATTGAAATGTTAATGACCACATAATTTAGAACCATTTAAATGAAGTTTGCAAGTTTATTTTGTCCTTTGGAAACATCTGACCATGGAATTTGTGGTTTGAAGTGGAGTGTTGTACAAACATAATTCTAGTAGTTTTTTTATATTTTGTAAATTACAGTCAAGATTACAACCAAATTATCACAGATAAAACAGTGAATTTATTACTTTACATTATTTTCAGGATATTAGTCAGTTATACCAAATTTTTCCTGAAGATGTACTAGGATCTGGGCAATTTGGGATTGTTTATGGAGGTAAGGTGTGAGACTGGCAGCATTAAGATTTTAAATTTGGACTTATTGGAGCCAATGATAAGACTAGTATTGACTTCCTTATAATTCACTCTGATTATTATTTTGTGTATGATTTTAATCCATATTCAAGCATGATAAACATTGATTTTATTATTTTGAACATTATATACAATCCATTTCATCCAGCTTGAACTGGGGTCAAAATATTGTTGTAAGCAAAAGATAGAACATGTATTTGTTGCATAGGCTATTTTTATTTCTAATTCAGCAAGTGTATGTATATACCTTTTGATGTTGAAATTCAAAGTGAGGATTGGTTGAGGCTTTATAAGAGGAAATTCATGTCGGCTGAACAGATACTGTCAATAAAAAATGTTAATACATGTGTAGTATATGTTCCGGTACTTTACAAAACAATGTGGCCATACTTAACTCATTATGGTATGGTTCTGTGTCCATCATGGTTCTATGTCCATCATGTGTCATCCATCATGTGTTGTGTGTCATCCTTTGTTAACCACTGTAAAGTCCATATTTCAGATCCAGTTTCAAGCAAGAATGGAATATAGATTTAAAAATCAGTTGAATTCAATCTTGAATTTGATCAATTTCATAAAATGTTAAACTGTTGGGTTGTATACGACAGATAAGCAATATTAGTCCCACTTGAACCTCTTGGTTTTTTTATGATGCATGTATGCTTTCAATGAAGCAAACAATTTCATGACTAGTTTGCATTTACTTGCCTTCCAAAAACAACTTTAACTTAAATTAATACTTTTGGAAAAAAGTCATGGTATGTGGTCACTTCACTAAGTTACTACTATAAATATTCACTAAGTTACTGCTATAAATATTCACTAAGTTACTGCTATAAATATTCAGTCTTACCCTTGAGTCTTTTGTTGTTCACATTTAAGAGACTCTGTAGTGTTCTTGGGTAGTTTCAGAATGTAAAATGATACAAATCCACATTCTTTAAGGCAAACACAGAAAATCAAATCGTGAGGTGGCAATCAAGGTCATAGACAAAATGCGATTTCCAACAAAACAAGAGGCACAACTCAAGAACGAAGTTGCCATTCTTCAGGTAATGTTTTGACACAAATATATCCAATACAGACAATCAATTCATTTCACTAGATGTAGGTCCACACATCAAGGTATGATAAAGTTCTGTAAGATTGAAACTGATAATGAAATACCTCAGTTATCATGAGATGCTTAAACAAAATAATTTGTAAATAGTTCTCTCTCTCTCTCTCTCTCTCTCTCTCTCTCTCTCTCTCTCTCTCTCTCTCTCTCTCTCTCTCTCTCTCTCTCTCTCTCTCTCTCTCTCTCTCTCCAAGATAATTATCACTCTTTAGTAAATTTAAAAACCTGCTAACTGCTTTGCAGATTCTTTATCTGGAAATTTTTAAAACCCTTGCTCAATAAGATGAGTATAAGCTTGAAATTTGGTGTAAAATACGATTATACTGTGTTAAGTCTTGTTGGAATAATAGCATCTGCATAGAATTAGCCAGTAAGTTTTTATTTATTGTATTTTGAAAATGGAAATATTAATAGCTTTGGAATGAAAAAAGAAAATGAAAAAGAACAAAATTTCATATAAAATGCTGTTTTTATTCCTTCCTTATTTCCAGAATCTTCATCATCCTGGTGTGGTTAATCTTGAAAAGATGTTTGAAACCCCAGAGAGGGTAAGTTACCATGGCAACATACAAATTTACACACATCAAGATGCTGATTTGAATGTACATATTTATTGAAGTTTTATGAACAAACATTACCATTCATTTTTGACTGTGTTCATTTTTGTGATTTCATTTGACTAAATATGGCTTAAAATATAATATTGTTTTTTGAAAGTCAGCTGTTAGTAACTAAATATTGTGTGATTTGAATAGCAGATGTCTTGACTCACCTAAATTGTAAAAGTCATGGTAATTCGAAGAAATTTTGTGCTATTGACTGTCTTTTTGAAACATCTGATGTTTACAATTTACTTTACATATATGACGTAATGGATTTGTTTGACTCTTACTTCAGAAAGGTATCATTTTCAAAATCAATCTAAGTAACTAATAGTAAATTTACATAGACAAAAGCTCCCCACCTCTCTTTCTCTCTCTCTCTCTCCAGATTTTATTTTCATTACATTCCATTGAAGAAAAAACCTATTGAATCATCTCTATGTGTATATGGAATCCTTGGAGCAATAAGTAATGACCCTAAGTCATTCAGTCGATGACCCTTCTATTTTATTAGACAGTAAATATTTATAAGAATTTTGATCTCATTTACCTTACAGATATTTGTGGTCATGGAGAAGTTGAAGGGTGACATGTTGGAGATGATTCTGTCTAGTCCAAAAGGCAGGCTTAGTGAGCGTGTCACAAAGTTCCTCATTTCACAGGTAAGTTAAACCATCACAACAGCTTCTCATGTTTAAAACTTTTCTGTAAATAGTACTCTTTTGTCTCACCTGTGAATGACATAAAAAATGTCACTCTCCTGGCATTGCACCAGCTACATCATCTGCAAAGACATTTATTTTAAGATACTATGTTCATATTTTTTATATCTTTTTGGCAGAGCATCACAAGTTATTATATATATATATATATATATATATATATATATATATATATATATATATATATATATATATATATATAGGTATATCAATTTTCATCTCACTTTAAAATTTTAGAGAGGAAATGAAAGTGTAAAGAAGAAATTAAAACATTGACCTATGACCTTGATCTTCAATATAGTGTCATGGAATTGTATAAATGCCATGGTAGTCAGCAGGCTGAATGAATGATGAATGATTGAATTTGAACTTGCACTTTTTTGACATTGCATTCAGTTTGTAAGCACTATGCCACTTCATCTGTTGAAGTTTTTGGAAGTCATTTATATTACACACAAATCACTGTACTCTGCTAAAACTTTGGATAATAGATTAAGGTATATTACAGTATGTTGAAATTTTTTTACCCTGATATGTTTGGGTTCTTAATGACTTGCATGCATTATTAAAATGCCACTCACTGGTGAAAAATCCCAGGCAATGGAATACTTACTCTTTCTCCACCCCATCCCTCAGGATAATATGACTAGGTGGGACATCATGCTACATGTCTGCGGCATGATGCCCCAGTGCTAGACATCAGTATAAATTGTCACACTGAAGACATCATAGCGATATGACTGAAAATTTTTTAAAGCTACATTAAATATAAATCACACACACATATAATTTCATTAATGCTGTATATACTTGCTTATGACAACAAATATCCTGATCAGCCATAGCATAATATTAGGGTCATACTGTTCTACTGATCACTCTTTACAAACTGCACAGGTACATGATGCAAAGGCAGATTTGTGTAGGTGCAGTTTGTATTTGGACTATTACTATTACTATTTGGACTATTACTATTTGGACTATTGTATTTGGACTATTACTATTACTATTTGGACTATTACTATTACTATTTGGACTATTACTATTGCTATTTGGACTATTACTATTTGGTCTATTGTATTTGGACTATTACTATTTGGACTATTGTATTTGGACTATTACTATTTGGACTATTGTATTTGGACTATTACTATTTGGACTATTACTATTTGGACTATTGTATTTGGACTATTACTATTACTATTTGGACTATTACTATTACTATTTGGACTATTGTATTTGGACTATTACTATTGCTATTTGGACTATTGTATTTGGACTATTACTATTACTATTTGGGCTATTACTATTTGGACTATTGCTATTACTATTTGGACTATTACTATTTGGACTATTGTATTTGGCCTATTACTATTGCTATTTGGACTATTGTATTTGGACTATTACTATTTGGACTATTGTATTTGGACTATTACTATTACTATTTGGACTATTGTATTTGGACTATTACTATTACTATTTGGACTATTGTATTTGGACTATTACTATTACTATTTGGACTATTACTATTACTATTTAGACTATTGTATTTGGACTATTGCTATTACTATTTGGACTATTGTATTTGGACTATTACTAATAAACAAGTACGTACAACACATGATCTATTACAAAATATGCATACAGAAGCTATGATAAAAAAAGTCCATTTTGAAGAAAATAAAATTGTAAGAGTTGAAAAATCCCACAATTAGTAAGAGGACTATTTGCTACAGAAGTTTCAAAAATTGAATTTGTTCTGAAATTAGTTGGAGTAAGCTCATTACAACAAAACTGTATCTGTAATCACTTAAGTGTAGTAGCTTTTTGACTTCTTGAGAAAACAAGAAAATATAATACCTTTGGCCCTGCTGCCTTTCAGACATTACATGATTGAACAAGTACTACTTTTAGGAACTATGGATTGCCATCTGCCATACTTACAGGATCACATGAAATAAAATAATTTTGAAGCTTTTCGTGTAGATTCTGTTGGCACCATTTTATGCCTACCACTGTTTGTAGTGGGAACATCTTGATTTGATCTAATATATCCATCCATCCATACATGCTTCTTTTTAGCAAAATTAAACTAAATCTCCATACAAAGATAAATGAAAATTTGCATGTATATGTACCATATATATTTAATTATAACACAACTTTATTACAAGTAACCACCCTCCCCCCCCTTTTTTTACAGCTCTAAAGAGTTAATTTTTCTTCACCCCTCCTATAAGTCCTATTTTGCAAGTCAGATCTGTCTGTAAGGATTGATTTGTCATCACTGAGTCAGAGTTGGAAATGTAAACAAGCCATGCCTCATGGATAGATGGATGACAAAAATAAACATCAGATCATTGGAAAATAAATACATTTATGTTATCAAGTGGAAAATGTCACAAATACTTTGTCAACTTACATTTTGTCCATCTTTGTGTAACAAAAACCAAACTATCCTATAATTATCCCTATATGCTGTTATCTGATATAAGAGTCACCAGTTGAAGTTCTTAAGTCTTCCATTATCATTTTGTTATATAATATATGTTGATATGGTCATATAGGTGCATTTACTCATCTTAAATATTAATTGGTCCAAAATTTAATATTAATATAGTTGAAACAAAGTTTTTTCAGCCCTGATTATTGAATGCTCTGTACCTTAACTGCTTATCAAGAAACTTCCAAACAACACTTTTGATCGCTATGTACTTATATAATGTACCTTGTGCCAAACTGAGTGATAAAAAGACAATGTCATGTCTAATAGTCTAAGGTAGTATGATTTTTTTTTTCTTTTAAATGTGTAACATTCATTGTGACATCACAACATCCAATTTGGAATGGAACACACTTTAGGTTGACCTCAACAAAAAAATGGCCTTCTAGTTTAACATTGAGTGTTATGTGTTTGTTGTGCCATTTAAATAATGATCTTCTAATATGGATGTATGAGTATCCAAATAAAATGAATTATTGCCATTTAAAAATATGTGTAATCAAATTCTGAATAACAACACACTTTACTAATATATGCAGTACTGAATGCATACATGACCTATATGACTTTTACAATAATAAGCATCAGCCAACTGATTCATCATTTTTACTGTCATCTGTGGGTGCTTATGTTGAGACAGAGTGTTGTTAGCTCTGTTAGTGACAGTCTATGAAATCTATTAAAGGATACAACTGAACAGCTGCCAGTTGTGCAACATAATCACATTATCTTCCAATAAGTACCCTCTGCCAACTAAATATAAAACTCTACTTGGCACTGACCAAGTATTAAATTCAAGGCTTGATCAAAGGATTGTCATTTTGAAAAACAAATCAAATGCATTCACAAGCTAAGAGATTAAGGTCAGAACTGTACTTGGAAAACATTTCAAATTTTCGAATCAGTCAAATGATTGTCAGCTGGGAAAACAAGTGTTTGCTACCTGTACAAGCCAGTCGCTTATTAACCCTTGCGTACTGGCAGACAACTCAGGACATATAACTGGGAAATTAGATCTAGCTTATTAAAAAAGCAAATATAAATCAGATGAAAATGATTATATCAAACACAGTGTTTAAAGAGCAAAACACATAATATAATACAAATATTGGTTGTTCTGACTTACACAGAAACTGAAGCAGTGTACTTACAAGTAAACACTCATGGTAAATAACATTCATTAGACATTTCATTTTGTGGTGGGCAATGTTTGATTTCATATTTTCAAATTATTTGCATCAAATAAATGCAGATATAACTTACATTTAATTATTACTGTAATGAAAAAGATATACACACTGTGTATGATATATGTATTTCTGGATGGTAATAGAGGCATGAAAACTTTAAAATACTTGAATTCACCAAATTTTGTACATGCTGCAAATATGTATAGCAACCAGAATGGAAGCCAAAACAGATAAAATGCTTAAGGCAGGCTTCCTGCAGGTCATGGAATCCTGGAAAAGTTTTGGAATTTAAAAAATAAATTTCAAGGGCCTTGAAAAGTTATGGAATTTGTCAAAACCTTGCAATGTTTTGGAAAAGTCATGGAATTTGTGACAATGGAGTTAAAGAAATTGATTACTTCAAATTTCATAGAGCACTGATTACCGATTAAATAAAATGATAAAATTACTATTGTTAAATGATTTCAATTCATATAACAAGAGTAAGTTCCCCTAATGGAAGTATCACATGATTTCCAGTGTAGTTCACTAAATAAAAAAAAGCAACTGGAAAGTAATGTTTTGTTAATATTGTAAATAGGAACACATACAAAGACTGCATAGGATTGTTTCCTTTTTTCTTTTGAATACAAATTACATTGAACATTGGATTATGACAAAAATTGCTACATAAAGTGTGCTAGCCCAAGTAAATGTGTGCTAGCCCAAGTAAATTTAAAATATACATATTAAAAATATTTGTTAACTTTGTTATTTTAGATTGAAAGATGTCATTCTTTATGTTCATTTACTTGACAATGCAAGATAGTACGGTCCTTGAGTTTTATGAAATGGCCCTGGAAAAGTTTTGGAAAAGTCATGGAATTTGTTTCTGTTAAGTGTGCAGGAACCCTGTTAAGGTCACATTCCACCCTAATTATATATATTAATTAAAATGCATATCTTCAGAAGGTTTGCCTACATGGCTGCAGGCTGCACAGTGCCTGATGTAGAGTACCTAATATCACCCTTTGATTAGACTTATTAGACTTCCCTTACTTCACATGAATACAGTTCGCAATGATAAAACATTGACTTAAAAGCATGTGTACATGTTAGGTGAACTGATTGCATTTTCAACACACCAATGCAGTTATTTCTTTTTTTCTTTTACACTTTTGAAAAACATTTTTTGGAAACAAACCTTGTTAGCATGATTATGCAAAATCCATTTGAGATAATGAAATTTTGTAATATTTATATTTATGTAGATGCCTTTTTTCAATTTTGAGGACATTTCAGCAATTTAAAAAAATGAAATTTAAACATTGATTTTTAATTTCTGGATATTTTAAATGAAAATCTTGTTTGGACAATGGAACAAAACCACTTAGGTAGCAAATGAAATTAATCTGCCTGTTTATATGCATATAAATATGGTCTGATTAGAATGTCATGCAGTTATGGCAGTATTTCATTGTTTCAAACATTTGGAATGTTTAGGACTTTTGGTTCATGTGACTAAAGTGACAGCAGTTTGTGCATATTCGTTTTTCAAACAAATTGACTGCTATGACGATGTCCTGAATGGTTAGAGGATCTGCCTCAGATGCAGGATGTCACACATTAAAACTGCGGCTGAGTGATACCAATGACTTATAAAAATGGTACTAACAGCTGCCTGGATTGGTGCTCAGCATTAAGAGGTTAGTGTTAGGAATGGTTGGCCTGGTGTCAGGATAATGTGACTGGGTGGGATGTCCCAGTGCCTGTGGCGTGATGTCCCAGTGTTAGACATTTTTAAAAACTTCCACACAAAGACATCATAGCAATATGACTAAAATTGTTAAAGCTATTAAAAATCCAAATCACACGCACACATAAAACATAAATCTAGTATATGTATCTAGTTTTAGCCTAAGAAATGTCAATGGAGATGGGGCTTTGTTTCCTGATGTTCTGTCTATATATGCAAGTACATTGATATACGAGTCCATTTTCTTATTTTCACAACTTGCATATAAAGGGCACTTGGTCATAGAGGGCCATTATGAGCATATTATGGAAAGGTTTAATTGCATCTGTTGTATCATTACTAGCTGCATATGTAAATGGAGTTAAAATTATAAGTTTAAAACATTGCTGTATTTCAGGTTCTAATGGCCTTAAAGCATCTCCACTCCAGACACATTGTCCACTGTGATCTAAAGCCAGAAAATGTGCTGCTGTCCTCAGAAACTGCCTTTCCTCAGGTGAATTTTACATTTCTCACAAAATACTGGAACATTAGAATATTGTGAATTACAGAATATAAGTAAGCATAAATATTAGCAAAATTCTGAAACTGATTCACAAAAACATGGATCATTTTCTGGGTGAATCATTTTGTATTTGCCATATACTAAAAAGCAAGCATATAGACCATTTTGTGAACAACACACTAAAAAGCCAACTATTGGACCATTTCGTGGGTACCATACTTAACAGCAAGCTGTTGGACCATTTTGTGGGTACCATACTTAACAGCAAGCTGTTGGACCATTGCCATTGTCATGTGCCATATTATAATGGGTAAAGTTAAATCATTTTTTAAGTGCTATGCACACTACAAATGGCAGATGAACTTGTTTTTATTGTTGCTAAAAATATTTCATTGTGGTTTTGTCTATATTATTTTTTCAAAATTCATCACATTTTACAGCAATTCATGTTATTTTCAGTTTTGTAATCCATTTTGCTGTAAAAAAATGAGTGTTAATTGGCACAGTGTTCTAGCATGTGAGCACACATCACATGGGGTAAAGTGAAGAGTTAAACCAAGTGCATAGAGAAAATGTATGTTTTTTAGCAGAACATGATTTGTAAAATTGAAGGTTCAGTAATATCAGATTATGTTAAATAAAGTGATTACTATACCACTGATGAAAACAAGATGGACAAGAATGTCTGTCTTTCCTGCATATCAATAAGCAACCGCATCAATATTTTCTGTATATTAATTGGCAGCAATGTGTTTTCTTCACTATGCACATTGGTGTGAATCTTTTCAAAACTTAATAAATTATCCATAATAATAAATGAGCATTTAAAAATCACATGAACTTAATTTGCCATAAGTATAATAAAACCTGCAACATTCATTAATATTACCAAAACTCAATCCAATCATGTCAATCATGTAAGAGCTTGACCTCTAAATCAAATTGAGTAATCAAGCATTTACAAAGCGACATTTTTCAGTTGAACAATGAGATCCTTGCAGATGCTTGCATTAATTAGGTACTTAATAAAAGCATTTACTAACTTCACTTAGTGAGGTCTTGCACTAACAGACAGGTGTTCTTTGATATTTCATTCCAATGTTCCAGCTGTTAAATGCAATTCTTATGTATACAACACGGCAATATTGTCATAACACATTAGCATTGCCTTTGTGCCAGTAATGACAATAATGAGCTACATTTTTTTAATTCATCAAACATTAATTGTCATAAAAATGATTGGTGAAATATACAGAAAGGATTCTATTCACAGAGACCATTCTCACATAAAAAACTGCTCCCTTTAAAAATTGTGGGGAAAAATGCCAGAGAAATTCACATACTGAGACAACAAGAAATAGTGGATTCACATATAAATCTGTGGCTGCTGATAATTACTTAAAAGATATGGAAAACAATTTTTACAACCTTTTCTCGCAATCCACTAAATAGTTTGAGAGCACATCTGACACAAAATATTCTGGTGTCATTGCCTTTAAAAAAATGTATTGATGACCTCATTCAAAAATGGCAACCTTTGTTGGTGAGCAATGTAAGATCTTTTGAATCACTTCTCAAAAACTATTCAACAGAATTTCACCAGATTTTTTAGAAAGCATTCTGTTAATACTGGTGTCTTGGTTGACTGATTTTGCATTTGGCTCTAATTAGGTCCTTGTAAGCCCGTTGAGCCTTCATATTTGAATGCTTCCATGTCACCCCAGTCCATCCTTTGGAATTCTTATCTGACCTGGAGTTTTTCAAGTTGAAACTTTTGAAGCATTTCATGATGTATATATGCTTAACCAATTTTCACTTTGATTATAAGAAATCATGCTTCCATTCTGACTTAAATCCTGCAAGTATTTTATACTGTTAAGTATTGGCACAAAAGTTGTATTGAACTATTTACAAATCATCCTGAATGACATTTGTGATAGTCTGTTTTATGTTTGTTTTATGTCAGCACTTATGTTCATGAATTGAAAATGTTTTGAATTTTAAGCCAGAAACAAAATAAACATGAAGATCATTTTATATAGTGACAAAAGAAAATATTGGTGCAAAAGGAATAAGAACTATAAGTTAATGAAATTCTTCATCCCAATCAATGCAGAAGGATTTAGTGAGGTTTTAAGTGAGGTTTTGTTTGTCTTCACAGGTGAAGTTGTGTGATTTTGGCTTTGCCCGTATCATAGGTGAAAAGTCTTTCAGGAGATCTGTGGTTGGAACTCCAGCATATCTTGGTATGTACTTAATTTCCATTCAAGTGTAACTTTGCTTTATTGCTGTTAATGGATAAAGAAAAGATAATAAATGACAAGGAACAATGATGTGAAACTAAATAATCAATAATGAAGATTAGATTAAATATTAATCCAGAGAAACGGTATTTAGGGGTTACCAGTATTTTCAGTCTACACCAGGAAGATATCACTTTTTTGTATGACAAAAGCAAAGTAGTATCTACCTATTTCTATGAAAAGTATGATATGTTGCTTTCTTCAAATTTCAGATGACATTGTTTGGAATAATAAGATGTGAATTCAATAATTGTTGACTTCACCAAGATGGAAGCTTGACCTGTTGATCACTTTGGCATCTAAATGTTCATCCTTGTATGCCTTAGTGTACATCCATTCCCATGTGAGAGATTAGACTCAGTGCTAAAGTTTTTTTAAGTCTTTTTTTTTTAAGCTAACTAGATGATCTCATTAATGAAGTACACAACATGCATGCCATGGCCAGCTTTTTTAGGATTATCATTGGGGAGGATACATTGATTTGTGAACAAAGAGGATGGGCTTATTTTCTTTACAGATCAGTCATATAATATAATCTTTAAGTTAGTTCTTAATGTTTTCCATTCCAATATTTTCATCATACTCATCAATCAGGCAGAAACACTTTGCTTAGGTATTGTTTGAAATGTTCTTGTTTACACAAAATTTAATTCATATTTTCATACATCCAAATCCTTTATAACACATACATTAATACCTGTTTATAATGAAAACAAAGGTCCCAAAAGAAAATGATAGCCTCAGACAGAATTTTTTTAAAAGGAGTAAAATAACATCTACATGATTTCTTTTGAATTTCAGTTGTTAGGTTAAAGAAAGACATTTTGTAAATTTGACTTCTTCAGAAAAGAAAGCATTTAAAAGGCTGTGTGTATGTAATCATGTTTATTACCATCCTTTATATTGACAGCTCCAGAAGTTCTGAAAAGTAAAGGTTACAACCGCTCTCTAGACATGTGGTCAGTTGGAGTTGTCATCTATGTCAGGTAAGTTAGCATGTTCATCATATATCAAAATCATTGCCTTGCATTTGAAACATACATTATCTTCTCAAATTAAATGTTTTAGCATTCCACAATGAGGAGAGATTTTGTGCATTGAGATGTGAACATGGAAAGAACATACTTTATATATTCACATATAAGTCAAACCATACTTCAGACAGCAGAGATCCTTATCTGCTATAAGTAAGTACATACATTATATGTATGTGCAGTCTCCCTAAATCTCAGCCATTCTCCTTGAGTGTATTTTGTGGCTATAGAGGCTGTCTTTAAACAAACTTTTTCATTTTTGTACATTCTTCATTAACTTCTACTATTCATGCCAAGAAGGGCTTTTTACCTGGTATTTATACCATTACACCTGGAATCATTAAACAAAATATTAGTCTGTTATGCTTGCCCGACTTTGGTTATATTTGTGTTAAAAGCTCATTTCACAGACACTGTTTCAGTTTGCATCAAGAATCTTATGATCAGTATTTTCATTAGCATTGCATACTTTCAAGACAGGAAAGTCACAGTGACCTATATTTTTTCATGTCCTGGCTTTAGTTTTTGCATTTAGTTCATGACCACATTGATTGTTTTACATGATATTTCAATTAACTTTCCTAAACTTGTGATATTTGTGTCCCAATATGATCAAATGTCATTGCTGAAATCTGTTTAAAGTTAATTTCCAATATATTAGTCATGTTTACATCATGAATCTTGATAAATGAATGCATCTCTTTCAGTACAACAGACTTACAGTTAAAGGTCACTGTGACATTAATTGTATGCTTTACTGATGTGGTTTAAGTATTTGCATTCAGCCCATAACTACATCTTTGCATGCTATATAGGTACAGGCTTATACAGAAGGCTATTTCTGACTGTTACAGTTAAGAGTAGGAATAATAATTTGATTGAGTGGCAGACTTTCCTTATCAGTGACTGTACAGTGTATGATGTGATTAGGTTATCTGTGTTCTGTACATATAAATGAGTAGGCAATTCAAATGTGGACTTCGTGCATTTTATATGAGGCCAAAGTTGTAGAAATGGTTCAAAACTCATTGCATAAGAAGAAACAGACATTTCTTGGATTAATGGAATCATTTTTGACCAATAGAGCATCATTTTTTGTTGTTGTTTATAGATCCAGTTTGCAGTATTTTTAAAATGCTAGTGACATTTCAAAAACAAAAAGAAGCAAAATAAAACAAATATGCAATAATTCAAAAGAAACAATTCATGTATAAATTTGGATGGTGTGAAATTTTGTACATTTGCATTATCTGTCTTTACATCTGTAACTTTAAAGAAAAAAAAACAGAACCCATCAGATGCATTGATTTTGATAGCAAAATTCCACCCACAAGTTTAAATGTATCCAAGAATGAGATGTTGCCAAGTTTCTGTTACAAATTCTGTACCAGACTATAGAATTTCACAATCCCAAATAAAAATTAACACATTCAGTAATAAGATGGAATATTTTTCAAATTTCTATGAATAGTTTTGTAAACAGAAAGGTGGCATGTCATTGGTATGGATATAGTAAAAATAATTTATACAAAACTATTCCTAATTAACAACAGCATTTAACATATACAACAAAGAATTTATTGTAACAAGGATTAAACTTTACAGATCAGCAAAATTGACCTTTCCAGATGTTAAAACACACAAATAAGTTGGCATAATGTCTTCAGTGACAGTGAGCACTCATACAAAATAGGTATATCCCACATCTTTCTCACAATTATAATCAGTATCATATATATTTAAAAAGGAGAGAAAATCAATACATGTGCATTGCTCCAAACCATGAATTTAAAGACCCAATGAGAAATGAGCCACATGTGATGTGGAAAGCCATCTGTACCCCCCACACACACCATGTGTTACAGATACATTCCTTGTAATGAACAAAGACAAGTTATTTGATAACTCTGCTTCATCACAATAAAATATTATTTTTATATATGTTTCTTTAAGTTTGATTTATCTAGACTTCTCAGTGATTAAGATTTACCCACATCTGAGTAAATAATAAACATCAGTGGTTCTCAAACTGTTTACTCCCGTGGCCCATAGTTGGAGACTCTATGATCACCTTAAGTTATGCAAACATTTACACTTCCAGTTACTTATAGAAAACTTCAGTTTAAATTTAAATCTTCCTGAAAGTACATCCCAGTTTATCTATGTATTTTTAATCCAAGGGAGCAAGAGGACTAAAACATTTGTTTGTTGCATAATTACTAATTAAATAGCCAATTACATAATATCACTCACACATAACAGATTTTGGTACATAACCACTGAATAAACATTGTGTAAATCAAGTGTCATGGTATACATAAACTTTTGTCACATAAATAATCCTCAAATTGCAAAATTAAACAAGTTCACTTTCTTCAGAGTCACAAATAATTAGGCTTATTCTAGCAGGCATTTTCTTGGAATCAGTGACATTCTGTATATTCTGAATTGACGTGATGAAGTGCTGATGTTTTTAAGGTCCACTATAGAGTTTGATGTTTGCTTTTTTTGATGTTGAGCGCTCCTCTGGCAATAGTATTGTTTTAGCTATATAGTGATCAGCAATTGTTCGGGAGGTATTGGTAGAGGTTAATCCATAAAATAAAATGCCTGTAAATAGGCAAACTTCAACTAAGTCAATTCCTTGCCTTTATGTACCATCAAAAAGGTATTTACTAAACCATGAAAATTGATAACCTAAAAATAATGCAGCTGTGTTATGTCTTCTTTACCTGTGATTCAGATGATCCCATTTTTTTTAGATGTCACCTCCAACAGCAAGTATAGAGACATCAGTATCACTTCTTACAGTGTAAAGAATGGTAGCATCAGTAATATTCAGTTGAAACCTCGTTTTTTAATCGGCATTTTTTTCTGAACAGTCTCAGTGGCACATTCCCATTCAATGAAGATGAAGAGATTAGCGATCAGATACAAAATGCAGCCTTTATGTATCCACCCAATCCTTGGAAAGAAATCTCACAAGAAGGTAAGACAGATTTCCAGTCCAGTGTGGAATAGAAGCAAATCAGTCCTATATTCACATGTACCAACTGCTGCCCAGATGTCATAATTAAACAACACTGCTTTAGCACAGAATGTTAACTGAGAGATCAGGTTATTTTAAGCTATTCTCAAATTCATCTTCAGTGATAAAATCTGATAACCAACAATGACTGCTAGATGTACTGTATCCAGGTGTACAAATTCTATACTTTCTGGTATCTTTCTTGACACACACCTTGAAAATCTAAGTTATAACAAGAATGTTTTTTTTTATTATTTTGTATTGTTCTGTTTGATTGGTATGCAGATTTACAACAACATTTCTGATTTAATTGAGCTATGCCCACTTGAGGAAGTTTACCGGGTGGCTTTTGGTTTCTTTCTGTTATGCAGTAAGAGTAATATGTTTTTCCTAAGGACCTGGTTTGGAAAACAGAGACAAACAATGTATAGTCATTGGTGTTTTCAGCAAAGGAAAAGTGCCATCTGGAGAGCAGTGTGGTTACTATGTCTTGAAAGATAATGCAGCATATTTTTAAAAGCTAAGAAATGCTTCATAACAAATATGTTGTCAAATTTCATGTATTTTTTAATTGTTTATTTGTTTCCTTTCATTTCAGTTAAAAAGGCAGATTAAGTCCAAGCTATTCTAGCATAAAAAGTTTCATGTAAGATGTATTCATGTGCTAATTATTTGATTCCAGATCTGAGTAACCATCAAATTGTATAATTCTGTTTGTAAATATTTATAAAGGATTTTTTTCATTGATTCATTACATAGTACAGACTTTTATGTAAAACACAGTTCTAATAGCAAGAAAGAAAAGCACACGTGGATAAAAGAACAAATTTGATTTTATATGGAAAGGGTCTTTTATGTGAAACACGGTTAATTTATTTCAATTTAAGTATATTACACAACTTTGTTCATTTATAATTGGATTCCTGAATGCATAATTCCTTGTAAAACATATTTTGTGTTGTGATCATAATATTTTTCCTGGTTTTTTATGAGATTTTTTTATACAGTTGACATATAATACCCATCTGACAAGTTTTGAGGGACCCTGAGTGGTCTAAATTGCTCTCCATTATGGATCTCTGCCATCTCACCTCTGTGTGGGTTCGAGTCTTAGATTTGGCCAATGTGGGTGTGTGAGGAAGCTTGCCAATAGTTTCTCATGGGTTGGTGGTTCTTTCCAGGTTTTCCTGGGTTCTTCCTCTACCATTAATACTGGTCGCCATGTGTAACCTATCTTGTGCTGAAAAATGGCAATAAACCCTACAATAACAGCAGCAACTAGTTTTAATTTAAATATAAGAAGGATTTATTTTAATTTGAATATAAGAAGGGTTGATTTTGATTTGAATATAAGAAGGGTTGATTTTGATTTAAATGTAGGTTGATTTAGATTTGAATATTAAAAGAGTTGATTTTGATTTCAGTATAAGAAGGTTGGTTTTCATATTTGGCTATAAGTTAGTTTGAGTTTGATTTGAATACAGTGATGGTTGATTTTTATTT
Source organism: Potamilus streckersoni (assembly GCA_016746295.1). Lineage (NCBI taxonomy): Eukaryota > Metazoa > Mollusca > Bivalvia > Unionida > Unionidae > Potamilus > Potamilus streckersoni. The sequence continues at coordinate 950,776 of JAEAOA010000806.1, read as the reverse complement.
GAATATAATGCGTTGATTTTGATTTAAATACAAAGGCTGATTAAGAATGTTTTGGTGAAGCTAGTGCCAGATATTCAGTTTTTTATTCAGATAAATACCTTCAATAATAGTCTATTTGTATTCTTTTGTTTTCACCACTACAAATTTATAGTGAAACTTTCCTCTGCAAATTGGCCACATATTTGTAGCTCAACATGCAATAAAGCCAGTAGATAAGAATCTCTCAAGTAAGGGACACCAGTAGCATACCCTTGAAATGACCACCATTCTTCGACTGTATTTTGTTGTAGTTGTTTTAAAATTCCTCCTCCTCATGCCAGTATTCTTCCAGAATTCATTTTGGAAAAGTTATCTTTTCATATTATTTAACCTAAGAATAGTCCTGTACAATAATGTATATAGACTGTACATTGATGTATATAGACCGTACATTGATGTCTATAGACTGAAAATCGATTTATATAGACTGTAAATTGATGTATATAGACAATACATTGACGTATATAGACTGTACATTGATGTATATAGACTCCACGAGATGGAATGAGGTTCATTTATTCAGTCATAAAGATCAGAACAAATTCTTTTGCATAAGCCTAAAGTTCATATTGATAAAAAGCTTGTAAATATTTTAAATAAAAATGAACCAGTAAATAATAATGTATGCAGTATATAAAGAGATAACAATGACATATTGAAATGCTGCATATACAGGACATAATTTCTACACAGCCATAATGATATGTAGATCTTTGAAAAATTGTTCTTTTATAGTAGATTTCTTTGTAACCAAAAAAGTGCATTATTATATGATGCAGATAAGCTAGATCTGTTAAAGTTTCTAAATCAGATGATAACAAGCACATCAGGAATTAGCAAATGAGATTGAATAGTAATTCTTAATAAGATGACATTGATGATAAGGCTATGTAAAAGTAATAGGCTTTACATATATTGTAGAACAATTTCCAGTACTAAATTTGATTTGACTGATTCAGTCCATTTACAGTTATATTTTAGTCCATTTATTAACTTAATTTAAGTTTTATTGAACTAAATCTAGGGTTGATTTGCTCAATTTTCTATTATTTATAACTTTGCTTCACAAAGTTTAGCAAAACTGTTGACAACTGGTTTGATATGTTAACTTTATTAAGAACCATATAATTGGATTAGTTCCCAGGTGTTGAGAAAGATATAACAATATCAGCTGTTGTGTCTCTGGAGTCGGAACTCATAGCATGGTTTCAGAGTCTGTTATTTTTTTCTTCAGAAGTTTTAAGTGTGTGTGCGTGTGTGTGTGTGTGGACCTGGCTAATTTGATTTGATATTTGGCAATAAAATTTAATTAGTGTTGATTAATCATTTTCAGTTGATTTCTAATTGAACAGTAAAATGATTTTGCATGGCAACTAGATTTCTTAGTTTGGCTGTCCAGTGTCAGTGTCAGTCTCTACATTTCGTAGATTTTTCAGCATTTTTAATTATACTTAGGGTTTTTTTGCATTTTCCAAAATGGTTCTTTTATTTTTACCTTTACAATATTATGTTGAAAATTTATTACACATTGGTTCGTAGATCATTGCAAATAAATTCATATGATGTCTCATTGATATAGTTGAGTAGGCAACTTGGACAAAAAATTGACCATATTTAATAAGATCAAGTTAGAATTCAGTATGGACTTCAAAAACAGATTCAGTGTTTTTTAAGAAAAGACAGAGCTCACAATGTACAACTTAACAAACGCAATAGAGTATGCAGGGAAACATGCTTGGCTACATTACAAAACAATAGAAGATGTAGGGAAAATGGTGCTTGGCTGCAGACAAAACAACGGAAGGTGCAGGTGTAAATGTTGCTTGGCTACTTTACAAAGCAATGGAAGGTGCAGGTGTAAATGTTGCTTGGCTACTTTACAAAGCAATGGAAAGTGCATGGCAAATTGTGCTTGACAACATGCAAAGAAATGGAAGGGAAAATGTTACTTGCCTACATGCAAAAAGTTAGAACGGATTTCAGGATAACTTGGGTAAAGAATGCCTGATTGCTGTGCAGTCTCCTAGGCTGAAAATAATTAACAACAGAGTGTATACAGAGAAATATATAGATCTCAGAACAGGTAAAAGCGACTGGAGAAATTATATTGAAAACATTGTAACTAAAGCTGAGATTGCAGGAGCTCTTGTAGACATGATCACTAAGATCCTTTATAGGGACTATGGGTGCCATTTTGACCTCTCAGAAACAAATACAGAAGGCAAAACCATCAATGATTAAACAAAGCACTGGAATGTTGGAAGCAGCACTTTAAAATTATGCTGAACAGGAAAAACTTTACCTCAGTTGCCAAGATCTCCAATGCTGAAGAATTAGATATTTGCTCCCAAAGAAAGATGACCTTGGAAACTGCAACAGTTGGAGATCATCCTACTGTCCTTTGCAAGCAGTTGTCTGTTAGATCATATTAAGAGAATCACTGTCATCATTGAAGATCACACCCACAAAGAGCTTTTTGGATTCTGAAAGGCAAGTCATGCACTGTGCTGACTCAGAGTATTGAACAATGAAATGAGGAGAGCAGATCTCCTTAGATTGTCTTTCCTGACAGAGAAAGCTTTTGACAGCTTACACCGGGTGTCACTATGGGGGATTTTAAGACATTATGGCATCCCACAGAAAATGGTCAACATCATCAAGGCACTATATAATTATTTTCAATGCTGAGATTTAAATGATGAAATTGCCTAAAAATTGTAAGATACAACAGAATTGCAACTTTATCCAAGTCTGCCTTCATATCAGCAGGAGAGTACCTTAAGCACTCATGGATTTTACAGTATGCTGTTTGCAGAGTAGCAGAATTGTTCTTCTCCAATATTGTTAATCACCATTATTGACCTATGCTATATCACAACAGTTATCTTGGGTGTCCAATGCTATATCACAACAATTATCTTAGGTGTCCAATGTTATATCACAACAGTTATTTTAGGTGTCCAATGCTCTATCACAATAATTATCTTAGGTGTCCAATACTATATCACAACAATTATCTTAGGTGTCCAGTGAGCTTTACTTACAGCTGCAGATTATTTTATAAAACTTTATTTTGTCTTTTGATTGACGTAAAATTTTATTGACAGGTTCAAAGAAACAAGAAAGTTAAAAACATAATATTCATAACTTTCAAGATATGTGGTTCTTATATTTATTATAATTTCTAATTTATTAATAACTACTAATGAGAAAACAGATTCAGAAAGGAAACTTCTGTTGTGCATCTCATGTCTGGTACAGTAGGTAACCAAACCTGGCATATTGCGGTAAAACTTGTCATAGTGTAACTTAAGTATTTATGTCACCTGTTCATAACAGCCAGATTCAATTCACTTTCTGTATAGGTGACTTACTTAGTGTCGTCAGTGGTTATCATAAATGGTCCAGTGTTTATGATGTTTGCTGATAATGGTTAGGTATAATAAGAAGTCCCAGTTTCATTTATGTCTTACATATTATGGTTCATATTTCATTTGTTAGGTAAAAAGTTAGCAACCTATGTATGGTGGGTATTTTGTTTATTTTTATTTACTTTTATTTATCCTTGTGTTTCTTTGATCTCAGTGGTTGCATAGTTAGGTGAATCATTTTTTTTTTGATGATGCCAAAGTTGACCAGTTCCCAGGTTTGAATATGTGAGAGTATGGAATATACCATATATGCTGATGTATAAGTCTAATATGACTGCAAAATGCATTGACCCTGATCTGCCATTACATAATGCATCAGCAGATACAGATCTTTGTTTTGTTAAGAGTAATCAGCAGAAAAATAACATGGACTTTGATCTGCAGGTGCATGATATGGTGGGAGATCAAGGTATGTGTTATTTGTAGTCAAGTACAGTGTGCTATTGTGATATGCATGAGAATTCTAGATTCATTGGACAGTTACCTATGGGCAACTGTTGAGGCAAGATTAAGACTTGTCAGTAAAGATAGATGATTTTCGTAAAAACCTGTCCAATCTTTAATTCCAGAAAATATTTTCAACCATGATAAACTCTTTATGGAATTCTGATATTGTCAACAATTTTTTTTTTTTTCAAGCAGCGTGAAAAGCTTCACAAAAGTGCTCAGAAATAGCAATCATATATGTTCAAAAATAATTGATGTTTCCAACAGTGAGAAACAGTATTGATGAAAATGGTCACCTGGAACATATATGGCTTGTTATCCCACAGTCTAAAAAAGAGAGGACAGAAGTAATTATTTGGGTTCAGTAATGCTGTAAAAAGTCTAATAACCTAAACACATGATCTTGAATGGAAATTACCATGCTAGAGAAAGAAAGAATCATCGGGTTTAACTCATTTTTCAATATATCATTCAAAACCTTTTTTCAAAGAATATATTCAGTTTTTTCTAACAATTGTCTTTATTTTACCAGAACAATGCCCACTTGCATGACAGATTTTATTGAATGACTTGTTTATACCAATATGCATGGGTTTACTTTTTTTCCATTGAAATTTTTATATCCTTTTTTAAAATTTCATTTCTGTGAAGTTCATACAAACTTTTTGCAGAACTGAAAGAATTAGTGTTTATAGTTTATTGATGGAACCATACTTGACAATTCTGTGACCTTTTCTCTGCAAAACATTTCAGCAAATTGATTTTGTTTTTGACATACATTGGTATTAGATAAATGTACAGTGATCCCTCACTATAATGCTGCCCAGAGGATTCATGAGAACACAGCTTGATATGGGTGAAATCACTTTATAATGAGGTATATTATAAGCCAAGGGTGTTTAAAAATGAGTTCTTCATGCTAAATTATTTTATAATTGGAAAATCACATTAAAGTTTGTCATTTTAAAGAAGAACTTTAATTAAGCAGTTAAATTATGCAGCTATTTGTTCTTAAAGTAAGCTTCCCAGTTATAATACCTTAGAAGCACATCTACTACCTTACAAACCCAGCCCTCCCAGTCTTAAATTGGCAACACAAGTGCTCAAATCATGTTTGTCAAGGTACAGCTAGATGAGAGTGATTTTCCCTTGGATAGTGAGATTGAAACTCGAATCCCATCCATTTGTCAGTTACTGCTTTCATTCATACTAGGAAGCCTTGCAAAACTGGTATCCATTTATGTTTCACCATTTCACAAAATTACCCGTGTAGTTAGATACATGACCATAACTGTGTTATAAAGCGGGTCATGTTATACATAGGCACCTTATAATGAGGGACCACTGTGCGTATGTTTTAGCAAGCATTATATGTTGCTTAAACCTCCTCATTTCTTTGCAGCAATATATTTTATAAAGCATATTTTGAGAACTAATGACCAAGAGCGACCATCCGTGACCCAGGTTTTACAGCATCACTGGCTTACACAGGTGGAATGTTTTGAACAGCCAGCACCCCACTCTATCCATTCCATCAAAAGCACTTTTATTTTTACCCCTTCTTACACTAGATTTCCTAGCAACAGTTAATACAGCTTATGCTCACTCAACAGTGATTGTTTATTTCTACTTTTAAATTCAACAAGTGCAAATTAATACAATTTGATTACTCCTTCTTCAGGTCATGGATTTGGTAAATGCACATGCATAAGAATTTAATCCCATTAAATTATTATAATTCCATAAATTGGAATTTGTTTCTTAATAGAACTATATTCTTTGCAAAATGATGTCCTGAATTTGCTTTTCACTGATGCCTTAATTACCTTTAGAGAATAGTAATTCGAGATTTGAATTGTATTTTATTGCATCTTTTCAGTTTTTCATGAAACATGTCTTATTAATTTCTTTATCTCTTTTCTGTTTTGGTCTTTCAAGTGCTTGATATTGTATGCAGTTGCTTGCCTGTTAATCATGTTTTCAAGTGTTACAAGCAGTACAATGCTTAGTACTTGAGAATTTGCCAGAATTATTCCACGCTTTCCATATAGAACTAACAAAAGGTAAAATACACATCTGCTCACTAACAAATAACATGGCTCATACAACCTTGAAAATGTCTCAAATTTTAAGGGTTGCCTTGAAAACTACTTAACTTTTGAAAACATTGATTTTTATCCTTGAAAACTCCTTGAATGTCTCAACAAACACCTTCAATTGTCCACAAAACTCTTTGATATTATCTGCATACATTGCATGCTTTAAATTTTTTTTTTTTTAAAAACTTACCAAGAAAATGAATAAATCAAATAGGTAAAAAATTGGGTAAAACAAATGACATGTAGTTACGAGATTCAGTAATGCTTGTTAAGATGTTTAGAGTTTTTCTTTAACTTTTTGGTAGCACTTTTTGTCCAGGAGTCAGGATCTCAAATTTTACCTGTTGGTACCACCCAACTTATTACAATTTTGATAAGATCTGGAAATCTGGAGATAAAAATTAAAAATTAAAGGGTTAATTGCAGTGCATAACCCTTTGCCTTCTCTGAGTTATTACCACAGTTTCAACCACACATCCCAAATTCATCGATAGCTATATTTTTAACAGTTGTGATGCAGTCTTTATATCAGTTTCCTATAAAATCTTTATTGGTTAAATCAGGGTGTTCAAATTATGGGCTAAGCTAAGCAAGCACATGTACCTGCTAGTGTAACAAGCAGCATTCAGTCATCATCTCTGGTTTGCCATTGGTAGCTTCTTTAGTATACTATATCTAAATACACAATTTGCAAGCATGCACTTTTACTCAAATATTAGTTGATAGTCTATTTTTTCCCTATCCTCATCTTATACCAAATGAAATTAAGAACAAGAAAAGAAAGGCATTTAAAAAAAAAACAAGTGATTTATTTATGTCTCTTCACAGATTAAAATCACTTACATCCTCGTCTTCAGTTCTCATCTTCTGCCTGTGTGGATATGTGAGATAGCTTGCCAGTAGCTTCCCATGGGTCAGCGTCACTTCGCGGGATTTTCCCAGGTCCTTCACCCACCAGTTACACTGGCTGCCATGTATAGCCTATCATGTGCTAAAAAATGGTGTTAAACCCACAAAACAACAACAGCTGATTAAACTCTTCTTGAAAATACAAAGGAGTAGAAAGAAAAGGCACATGAATGAGTGATATTGTCTGCAAAACCTGAGTTAGAATCAGCTCACTCTTCTTTATGGGAACTTTTCTACTCTCATTTCCCAATTGTCACAGAAAGTCCACAGATATCAGCCATGTCACATATAGTTTGTCCATCAGCTCCTCATATAGCTAACATTCCTCTCATAACTCTGAGAAGTCACCATATTTGCAGGCAGAGGGAAAGTAAGTGTCCTCAAAATCCTGAGTGCCAACAGAGGCACAGGATGACTCATATCTGAAAATTATTGCATGCTAGTGAGGGCCAGACAAACATTTCTGCCAACAGCAGCTGCTTTTTTTTCAAAGTCTTGTGCATGTTGTAGTGCCATAGTTCTGGAACAATAGGTCCCTGATGCAGTTATGGAATGCCAAGCACAAAATGTGTTGTCTGAGTTTATCACTGCTTGATAACCCTCTTTAGCAATTATCTTTCATCTGCTTCCTCTAATGTGCACACAAGATCAGTCATCTAGCCACCTCAGTTATGAATTTGTAGAATTTGTCCTCAGAGGTTGAATAGTGTACTCTGCCTTTTTCCACTATTTCATCAACAATGAGATTAAGCTTGTTTTGTTTTTGAATTGGTTAAGATTTTTTTGTTTGCAGTCTTACATTTTGTGAGGCAGTGATGCTCAATAGCTGAAGTCCAGGCTGGTCCTGCTATTAGTTTCCACAGAGTCAGTGGTTCTTACCTGGATTTTCCAGAGTTCTTCCTCCACCTGTTATACTGGCTGCCTTGTATAGATATGCACAGAAAAATAGTATTAAACCCAAAACAATCAACCAACCAGACTTTTCGCTTGTGAATGTTCTTTCACTGTTCTTTATAGATATCTGCTTGTATGTATCAAACATCACATCAGTCTTTTGACTCCTGCTTTCTTCTTTTAGAGCAATGGAGAGAATAGACTTGTTCACTTCACCAACGTTGGCTTGATCACCTCTTGTCTAATGAACAAGGTTCATTCTTTCAATCACAATGGTAGAATTTTCTGGCATTTCTTCAAGTGGTGGAGCATCAAGCATGTGACTAAAACAGCAGCTTTGTTTTAAGGAGTCCATCTAGTGTTGCCAAAGTTTGTTGCCAATATCCAGGAGAATAGAAGAGTAAATCCAAAATCTGAAGTATCTAATTCTGTGCCATCACTTTGATTCACCCCAAAAGCACCTGTCTGCTTTTAAAATGATACCCCTCTCATCGTCCTAGACCTTCTTGTACTTACTGAGGGTCCAAGGTGGTTTTAGGTGCCTGCATATAGAGATCACTCTAACCTCTGATCATGCAAGTTTCAGTTTTTGACTCAACCGATTTGGGTACATGAGATCCTCATTTTTTTCTTAGCTTTTACTTGTGCAGATTGACCTGAAAATCAATCTGTTATCCAGCAGCATTTCTTTCATATGATCCTGAAAGGCACTTGTGTTCAGCAGGGATGTAATATCTCTTAAATTGACCTGATTTTAGATTGAATCTTGCTGTACCACATGGAGACTGTGTCTTTGTTTATTGTGACCTTAGTAGTTTAGTCAATAGCAGTGTCAAAATGAATTGTTTCTAGACAACTGGCCTTAATTATCTATCCATAAGTCCTGGTGCACCTCAGGTTGTTCCACTGGGAGTATTTTTATCAGGACATAATAGGCTGGCAAGAGCCTAACACCAGGAGAGTATGGATTGTATGGCAGTAAGATGTAACTGCCATTTGGCTGCTCAGGTTGCATGCAGCAAGGTCAGTAAGACATCTTCAGCATGTCTTCATATGACATCCAGACTGCTGACAGATCTCCATTGTCATGAAAGAATATGCCAGAAAAATCTATTCCAAAAGTCTTGTATCTCTGCAAAAGCTGATTTTGTGCTCTTTGCAACAGGTCTTCCACCAGCTCATTTACTTTTCCAGGCTGCCTGCTGCTTGTCATACACTCCATCTAGACTAGTCTCATCATAGCTTCATATAACTGCATGATTGTATATCTTGTTGTAAAGAACTCCAGTTACTGAGCCTTCAGCAGTGCAAAGGCCCTGAAATCTTTTTCGAAGAAATGACAAGGCACTGCAAATATTATGGAATGTACCCAATTGAAGGATGTTGTTGGCATACCTAGCTGTTGTGCTTCATGATAAAGTTTGCTGCTTTTGGATGCCAAGTTTGATCCATGACTACTGCTAATTGAATTTCTGCAATTTTAGTGCCTCTGTGATGAATTTATGATGACTGGTTAAAAATTTCAGACACTGTTGTCAGCTCAGCATTGATGGTATGCAAGTAGACAGTATCAACCTGTGAGATATTAATTAAGACCCTAGTACTAATGTAAAACTCTGTCCGACTTGGTATTTTCTCTATGCAGGGGAGTGGATCCTTCTGGTGCTGTGATCCATAAATTTTGGCCAATATGACAGTTCCAATGACATGATGAGTGGTCCCCATGGTTGGCATAGTTTCTTCTGGCCTGTCGCTGTTGTCCAGTGCTAAATTTGTGAAAACATAAGGCTGGTAGGGATACAGTTTGCTGTTTAAAGCTAACTGCAGAATTTCTGGAGTCACAAGGCTCTGTCATTTTCTTCCATGTCCTAGTCTGTACAAGGTATAGATGATTTCAACATCTACATGTCTTTACAGTGTAGGCAAGCAACAAGTGTTTAAGGGGTTTCTGTTGGCCACCAACCACTGCATAATTTTTTTTATTTTGAAAGATTGCACTCTTACCTTACACATTGTACTCAGATAATCTGGTTGGCCTTGTAAATGAGAGTTCCAGCTTCGTGACAGTGACTTGCTTTTGCCTTTCATTTCATAGTCTGTTTGGATCTTTTCATGGTAGAGACGCTCCTGCATTTCCTGTGCCTGAAAATTTGTGGGATCTCATTGTCTCTCTAGATTTTAGTAGTATTGTGGTTGTTTAAGGTTTAACACCATTTTTTTTAATGACTAGTAGCCTATACATGGTGGCCAGTATAACTGGTGGAAGAAGATCTCAGGTAAAGCCCAGTAAGAACCATGGACCTATGGGATGTTACTAGCAAGCTTTTTCTAATATCCACAATGGCTGAGTCAGAGACTAGAACACAGAGATAGAGGTGAGATGGGAGTGATTGGCAAAGGCATGTACTTTAGACCACTTGGCCACCTGGGGGCCCAGCTTAGCAGTGTGTAGAACTGAGGTACGATTCCTTACTTGGGCAGCATCAAGCAAAATCAGCAATGAGGTATAGCTTTTTGAATTGGTTAAATGATCCTCTACCATTTTGTGAAACTTTGTGATTTGTATTGGTTAAGTGGTTCTCCGCTTCTACTATTATTTTTATAACTTTGTGACATGTATACTAGTTCTGAAGAGAACTGTGAGATTTGATTTGTTGTTTCGCAGAAATGATACTGGAAATTACGAATACTCTAGGGGGCCCCGAGTGGCAGAGTTGTCTAAATCGCTGTCTATTACGGATCACTGCCATCTCACCTCTGTGTATTCAGCAAATGTGAAAATGTGAGAAAGCTTGCCAGTAGTTTCTTGTGGGTTGGTGGTTCTTTCCTAGGATTTTCCGGTTTCTTCCTCCACCATTTATACTGGCCGCCATGTGTGCTGAAAAATGGTGTTAAGCCCCACAACAACAACAACAACAACAGCAACTAATACTCTAGTGAAGTATTTTTACACCAATATCAACACACATGTTACCTAAAACCAAAAAAGATGCAATTTGTAAAGATACTGTAAATTCTCAACAAATTCAAGTTGATGTGGGCATATGTTCAAGGAAAAACACCTATTCAAAACATCAAGATCAATTTGTATCATTTTAAATAAGCAAATGATACACCACAGATAATATAATTCAATAATGCAAACTTCTTGTTAAGTTCTCCAGCATTTTTTTGCTAATGATTGGCTTTTTCATTGAAAATAAAATGGCAGTAGGGGTACTTTCTCAATCACAGTATGTTTAATATAGCACCCAGAAAATTACATAAGGTCTTTGTACAGTGTAAAAATGATTGTAAATTGAATTTAAGATAAAGTCAAATAAAGAAAGTCTGCCAGTGGCAAACCAGTGAAGATAACTGAATGTTATTTGTTACTGGCAAGTGGAAGTGCTTGTCTTGTTTAGATTTTAATTTTAGTACCATTACTTAACCAATGCAGATTTTATAGGAAATTGATATAAAGACCTTGCAGAACTATTGTAGAAATCTATTTAATAGCAAATTTGGGGGTATGGCTAAAAATGTGGTGACAGCACAGCAAAGAGTTATGCACTGTTGTCATCTATTTTCAACATCTAAGCACCCAGATCTTTTTAAAAATTTTAATAATTTTTCATTCACATGTACCTACCACTGTTCCTGGTTCATGTACTGTTTATGCAGCTATAAACAAATTAATATTTTGAAATAGTTCAGTTTCCATAAGAAACAAATACTCCTTGGAAAAGTCTTTGAGTACAAATATTTGGGGTGTATGAACCATGAATATGAATTTATATATTTTCATGGGTATCATTATTACTTATCGTGCAGAAAAAGAAATGAATTCTAATTGGTACTTCAATTCATTGACTGATATTTCTTCCCAAGAAGTATGGTAGATTGTTGCTCTAAGTTCATGATTTTTAGCAATCACATAATGCAAACAAAATTTGTTATACACAAAAAAGTGAATTCATAGTACATGTGAATCTGAATATCTAAAGTTTAAGAATGTATTTGACTGTTACTCCACTAGCCACCATGTTGGGCGTCTTGAAAATCCTATAACTACGTCAAATCAGATGGTCATATCAGCTTGGGATTTTCAGTTTTAAGATTCTTATGATGTCAAGTTGTTCCTAAATGAAAATGGTTCAGGCTGACAACCTAACAATCTTGTTATTGATGCTCATTCCAAGCCATTGGTCATATGAAGACAGTGTTTTAACAAGAAGATTTAATAAAATATTTTACTGGTCTTGAATGAAAATGATACTGATCAGTGATGTCATGTTAAAATCTTAATACCACTCATTGTAGAGATGGTTATAATAACATGTGGATTCGACTAAAACACTTCTTGATGTATATATTTGGTTCTGCATGAAAAAGGGGGTCATTGTGGCTCAGTTCATAGAATGCGAGACTCGTAATTCAAGGGTAGCCAGTTCAGTACCCTCCCAGACAGGGGTGTCCTTGGGAAAGGCACTTGATTTCTGTTTCCTCCGCATGGTATTGCCAATAATGTGTCAGTGTCCTGTTAAAATAAAAATGAAACAAAACCTAAATGAAACCTATGCGGAGGTGAACTACCACATTTTTAAAAAGTATGTAACAGCTGATACTCCTGGGTAGATGGTTATACCATCATCGACAAAATATTTTATGACCACCCAGTATGCTGTATTTTGCAGTGTGTAGTTAAGACAAGTAATGATATAAGGTTGTTTCTATGTTAGAATGATACTGATCGAACATAAAAAGGGATGATTTCATGGTCAACCTTAAAATCTTTATATGGTTACTTATCTTGAATGAATGGTCATATGTTGTTTTCACTAAAATACTCCTGCAACATATAGTTGATTCTGAATAAAAAAGTTTTCCACATCTGACCAACAAGTCACCATGGAGGCCTGCTCAGAAGCTTCTTTATCATTACTGTTGCACACATGGCGGCATTGACATTGGGTTTTCCCTAAAATACTTCTTGAAATATTGAATTAGTTCTCAATAAATATTGTGCAGATCTGACCACTTGCATTAAATGCACTTTTACAAATTTTGAAAATTAGACCTATTTGACTTAGTGGTCATTTCAAAGATCATAGCTTCCATTTTTGTCCATCATTCAGCTTATGAACACAGTGACCTGTACATGAACACAGTGACCTGTACATACAAAAATGAATTTAACTGGATTTCATATCTGATTGCATGACTAGTCATATATTGAATTTGTGGTATACCCTTGACAGTTTTGAGGTATACTCTTGTCAATCTGAGGTATACCCTTGACAGTCTTGAAGATACCCCTGACAATATCTGAGACTAGTGATTTTCTATCCATGTTATAAGATTCAAATGAAAAGGTCGTGTACTGCACTTAAAGATTGCTTGTGAACATGTTTTAATATTTCTCTCTGAGGTACCTGTTAATTTACATACAAATCTAAAAATATCTTGACAAAATACAAAATGATGCCCATGAAAATAAATTAATTCACAGCACTCAAAATATCTTGTATTTGAACACCTTGAGATCCTATTTAAAGCTTTACAATGATATAATTTGTTTTTCAGAATTGACTTGGCTGTACATTCTTAAACATCTTAACTAGAGTGTGTACTCAGCTTCTGCTCCAGTTATATGAAAACTACAGAAGGATCATTGCACCAAAACAAAATTAAGGTTTTGAAATGGTCTTTTTGTTTTAGCATCTAGACCCTGGCCTTAAATGTAGTTTTTGCAAACATTGAATAGGGATGAGGGGAAAAAAGACTTCATTTGAGTATGTACTTAGGCTAAGATGTTTTATGAAAACCAGCCTTGGTGCTAGAAATTTGTTGCACATGATATAGAACAGATATGGACAAAGCTTTTTTTTTCAGTGCGCTGACTGATCACAGTGGACTAACAATGAACATTGCTTATATTAGTAAATATGCATGTATATATCCAATAAACCCTTTTTCCATCAGTTATTACCACAGCAATTTGGGAAATCAGAGTTTAGAAGAAAATCACAATATTTAATTTTCCTTTTTTTCCCATCTTTCCAGCCATAGACCTGGTCACTAACCTCCTGCAAGTAAAAATGCGAAAACGCTTCACTGCAGATAAATCTCTGTCACACGTTTGGCTGCAGGTGAATTATAATGCAACCATCATTACTATGCTTTCCTTGTTGTTGATGCTTGGATGTTTGCTTACATCACATTATATTGTACTTTACTAATGGGGTTGTCAATGGTCAAAGGAATATTTAACAACACTTGGAGAATGAAGCAGTCATATATTTGGAGCATGCATTATAATGTGGGTATGTGTGATAAAACTAGGTATATTTTTGTATAACACTAACACTTTCCATTCCATTAAATAATAATGGAATAATTTAAGCTTTGGCCATGTATCTTACTATGCTTATACATTATCATTTCATTATGTAAGTATTTTAAATTTTCCATCACACTCCTTTTACTGTCAACAACAGCCATTTGTGATCAAACTTTACTTGTACACATGATTAGCAAGTGTGCCACATATCACATTATGTTATCTTCAAGGATAAGGTCAAAAATCAATATTTTGTTTTTCTTCATGCTTTCATCATCATTCAGTAATGTTTGGGCCATTTGATCAAACTTGGTATATTTGCCATGTACTACATTGGGTGTCCTGTCTTAAAGGTTGAGATCACAGGCCAGTAATTTAGGTTTCAGGGTCATTTTCCCTTCCGATCTTTAACGTCCAAGCTGTTTTAAGATAAATGAAGTTTATATCGTTATATTTTCAATAGAAGATTGCATTCTATGTTTGGAGTTCAGTCTAGAAGGTCTGGTCACATGCATGATTGCTTTTGTTTCTGCTTTATATCAGATTGAAATTTGGACAAATAGCACAATTATATTTCAGTTTGACTTTTCATGTAACACAGTTAGGGATATATCTTCCCATTTCTGCAGTTTAAATTGAATGCCCTCAGACAGTCATGAAACTTGGTTATTTTCCATGTCTTCCTAGTAACTATGATGTTTTTCTATAAATTAGTACCTCTAGTTAGAAAAGCTATGTTTAGATTGTCTAACTTGTAGGACATGTTTCATTGAGCCTTCTGAAGGAGGCAAGAACATAGCATGTTACTTGCAGAAATACAAGGCTATTAAAAATACTTAAATTTCCACCCTTTCAGATAAATTATTAATAGTTTTTATGAAAGTTTATTCAACAAGATTTTAGGCAAACGTCAGATTGTTTAAATTAGAAATGTATGAAGTATGAAAGCAAAGAAGTGAATACATTTATCCCTAAATTTATTTAGCACTACTGGTCATTGACCATGGTATCAACATATGGTTTTGATTAAAAGACTTGATGTCAGATCTAGTTGATTCTAAATGAAAATGGTGGCAATTTAACATTTACTACAGCTGTTGTTGTGGTCATCTTGAAAACCTTGTTACTAATCCTCCTGAATGGATATTCATATCTATATGGATTTTTTACTAAGAGATTTGTTATGTCTGCATGATACTCAATGAAACTGGTGATGTTTAAACCTCCAGATAAATTGTTACTTTCGCTCCTTCATTGGGCTTAGCTAAATGATGTATCCATCCAAAAACCTCATATTGAGTCAGCTTTGTACTAAATAAAGAACATGCCAATCTGATGTGCACTATGGCCAGCATGGTAGCCATTTTGAAAATGGCTAAATGAAAATGGTACCATTTTGAAAATGGCTACCAGGTAATTCTCATAAACTAATTACCAAGTTGACAAGGGTTTTTGACTGGAAAACTTGTGATGTCTGGTGGGCCCTATATGAAATGTGCTATACTTAATTCCAATATGGTTGCTATGGTAGCCTCATAAAAGTCTTGTTATATCTGCTTCTTCTGAACAGATAGTCATAAAAGAATGTATATTTCACTATAACACTTCCAAATAAATGTAGTTGGTCATAAATGAAAATGATGCCAATGTGATCTACAAAACAGTCAGATCTTGTAAAAGCTACCTCTCCAGAATGGATAGTCTTACTGCCACTTA
The DNA here is from genome assembly GCA_016746295.1 of Potamilus streckersoni. NCBI lineage: Eukaryota > Metazoa > Mollusca > Bivalvia > Unionida > Unionidae > Potamilus > Potamilus streckersoni. The sequence continues at coordinate 934,919 of JAEAOA010000806.1, read as the reverse complement.
AACAGTAACTAGTTTCTTGCTTTATATAGTTGTTTCTGTATAAAACTGATACTGACACAACTTCTCAAATGGCTGCTTGGATTGGTTTTTTTTCTCCTGAACATAAAGTTGTATTAATGTTGTTTTCACTTTAACAATTTTTAAGTAATATTTAGCTAGTTGTAAAAACAACATTTCCAATATGACTTCTAAAATGGCACCATTGCTATCATTAAGGTTTTATTATAATCACTTTTGTTGCATGAATTGTGGCAGATACATAGTTTCTTTAAAAATCTTCTTTTAATATTTAATTGGTCTTTAAAAATGGCACATACCTAACGACCAAGTATAATTAGAATTTTTATGATTTAACCAAGTTTGTGGATATAGTAGAAGAATACCTTGAATGATATCAGTTCAAGAACTTCCCTTTTTCCCAAAAAAATGTTATGTATAGATTTATCATATGGTTATATCTTGACATTGCCTGAAACAAGTTCATTGGTCTTCTGATTATGATATCAAAGGATAAAGAAAGAAATGTGTACTGTACTTAACAGGTATCAGTGTCAACTCAGATGTAAGGAAATTGTTGTTACCATTTTTGATGTTAGAATTTCTCAAGAAAATGTTTTAATACTCTGCAGTTGAAAAGAAGAAATTATCTCCTCTTGAATTCCTGGAAATTCGTTTGGGCCAGTACAATCAAGGGACTATTATTTTTGCTTTCTGTTACATGTTACTGCTTGTTGCATGATTCTTTTTGCATTTTGTTGGTGTTGGTGAAAGGGTTTACAGATACACAGATTTGATTGCTTTGGAATTCATGCATCATTCTCTTGGTGAAAAGTTTACAGACATAGAGATTCAATTGCATTGCACATCAGTATTCAGTTCTTAGATTTGTATCACCTATATTAAAATGATATATGAAATAGTGTAATTGCTTAAGTTTTCAGCCGTCAGATTTACATATATCTATGTTAATATTGATTTACTGTATCTGCATGGCATTGTCAGCATTTAGTTTTTTTTTTAGAAATTCTGGTAAGGACAACTGAGTCATTTTACTTTGATTTTAGTAGTGAGTATTCTGATCTTTCAAATATAGAAGAATATTGCTTATGTAAACACACATAAAACATATATAACAAATATTTCTCATAAGTGTTCGCTTACTCTGGAAAATCGAAAGAAATTTCACTTATAAAAAGTCACATTCTTGCCCAGGAAAAAGTTACAATCAGGTTTGGAAGGTTTGAAAGACTGTTTAGGGGTTTGAAAGACTGTTTAGGACGTAATAATAAAGGATTGATAAATGAATCAAACTTCGAGTATTGATGTAATAGAAGCTAAGTATAATAGCTAAATAATGTTGTTAATATATTTACTGAAACAATATCAGAGAGGCAAAACTTACAGGAAATATAGCAAGGTAGATTTATTCAAATCGGAGTACATTTGATTTCTTGTAATTTGTTATATAAATTTAAGTATGTTGAATAATGCTAAAGCAAAGTTTTCAACATTTTTGTTATTTGTAAATTGACTCTCATAATTACCATGACTAAATTATAAAAATTCATTTCATTAATTGAAACCTGGTTAATTTTTATGAATAATAATTGTGGATTTTTTGTGATTTTCTTTCCATATATATTGTGAGTTCTTGCCTGTGACATTCTACTTGCCTATCCCTCCCCACTTTAACAAGTTTGTGCAAATCTACTCCTGAATTTTTTTCCTACAGTAAGCCAAGTCACCAGTTTTCAGAAATTAACAAGGTGGGTTTTATCACCTCCCACCAGTTGTCAGAAATGATTTAGGTTTGTTTCAAAACCACATACCAGTTGTCAGAAATTAACAAGGTGGGTTTCAAAACCACACACCAATTGCCAGAATACCCACCAGCCTTCTTATCATATCAAAGTAAACATATATTTTCCTGATTAGTTTAGTCACAGCATGATATCTGCTAATTGTTATATTAAATATATTGTAATGTGATTACATCATATTTTATTTGAAATACATTTAAAATTTGCATGTATTATTTAAATCCCAGACCAGTGAACATGCATAAGTTCATAGTACAGTACTGTGAAACCTCTCAAGACCAGAAAAATCTTGAAACCAAAATATTGGTCTTGTCTCCAATGTTTTCCTTCATTAATTTCAGTAACAATTATTCAAAAAACCAAAATCCCTCTAGTATGAAGACCAAAAGAAAATCTCATTCTAAAATTTTATTTTTATATTAAAATGAAACGACTACTTTGGAACATGACCAGGTAGCTGCCATATTCAAAATACTGTTATGTGGAGAGTCAGTGGTCCAGAAATAGCCTAGGGTTCTGTATGATGTATAACAAATCCCATATATTGGCATGGAATAATACCAGTGGAAAGAGTATTGAGATTAGTATTTATGCTTGGCTGAAGTGAAAGCTTTCAAAGTTAACTTTTAGCAACATAGTGACAATGGTTGTGCAGATCAAAAGTGATAATCTTATTAATCCAAATACTATACACCTTATCAATGAACTGGCTTTTGAATTTAAAACAATGCTTATAATGCCCTCACCTTTGACATTTTTGCCAACAACAGCAAAATTTTGCAACAGTTTACTCATATTTACCAGCTTGTAATACATATATAATCAGATCACATAAACATGTAAATGCATGTATTGAAACACATTATAAAAATTGTTGGAAACAATGGAAATAATTTAAAAAAGATTAAAGTTGTTACTAATCAATATACACTAAGGGAACACAGAATAATTATATCTCATTTTAGGTGAATGCTGAGAAACTCAATAAACTGAAAACACCTCAGAAGCAAAACTTTGACTTGATCCCATGGGATTTTTATTTTGAGAGGTTTCACTGCACCTATAAAATGGTCATATTGAATAGAATACAGTATTTTTTTTATTGCTTGTTGCAAATTTAACATTAGTATAGGTGTAAATTTCCTGTAAAAACATATGCAGTTTGTAATAATTATGTTGTGTATGATATTAAGTTAAAGTAACAATGCAATTTTTCATCACATTTAGTTCATCCTATTAAAAAGAAACACAATCTTTAATAATATAGAAAACAAAATTATTGAAGCTCAGAAAGTTAAATATTTTCAAAAGCATTAAAATATCTTCCTGTTTAAATAATTTAAACCATTTTAAAAATCTGATTTATTATATAAAATGTCACCTATTCTTAATCATATTCAAGTTTTCATTCCATCCAAAAGTAAAGTAGTCTTCGTTCATTAACTTCATGTAATCTGATGCATTTTCAATCTATAGGATTATCAAACATGGTGTGACTTGCGGAAGCTTGAATCTCATGTTGGTCAGCGTTACCTCACGCATGAGTCAGATGATGATCGGTGGGAGCAGTATCGAAAGGATAAAGGTCTGAAATTGTGGACAGAAATTGGTCAAAAGGGTGTAAATGAAAAGTACAACCTAAGCAAGTCACGTGAACGGAACTGCCCTAGTACCTCATGAGTTATGGTTGATATTGTAGCCAATTGTCAATGTACCACCACACATGAACATGTTCAATGTGTACACATACACAAGTTGCAAACTCTGATACAAAGTGTAAGCATCTGTGCCACAGTGGACTTGCATGTTTTCTAATCATATGGCATACCTTTGTGTGCAAACTACAAACACTCATTCATGGTGAATGTTTGTGTGCAGCAATGAACCCATGTACTATGTGCCTCCGGTACCTTGTATATACAGAATTTAAAAAGATATTCATTCTTCATGTACATCAAATATACATGTCTCTTGCATAAGCATTTCTGTTAATAAAAAACTAATGGCAGATAGATTTTGATTATGCAGTGTTGCTACTTTAGACACACAACATTGATTTGCTGTTATTTTTTACACAAAATAAATATTTTCATAGAAAAAGAAAGATAATTTATAATGAAGAATCAAACTGATTTTGATTTTTGTATGCACCTCCAAATGGAAGATCTTCAATCAACATATGGTACTACATCACATGGTCTGTTTGTGTGAATGACCAAGGACTACATGTGGAGTGTTTCACTAATTGTTGTTACCTATCTTCATGTAATATACTTTGATTCAGACTGTGCTTTTGCAATTTGAATCTTGTTGTCTTAAGTCTCTCTTTCATCATGATCCACACTGAAGATTGGGATCATTGCAAAATGGAATCAAGCATATGAATTGTTTAAATAGCATTCAAAATAGCGTTGCTATTCAGCCAGTTTTCTTCCCATGTGTTTACAGAAATGAAATGTAGGCATTTTTAATATAAGCTCAAGATTTCACTGTACCATGTTGGTTCACTTGCATCATCAGTAGCTTACCATGCAGTTTAATGCTTAGAAGGCTAAGGCAAGAAAGCCTAAATTACATGGCAAGTTGCAGTAACTTAAAACCAGGTAAGTGATAGTAGGCCACCTTGGCCTCTTGTTTGCAGTCTTATCTTGATTTTAAAATGAGTGTTCTCCTGAGGGGCTGTTTTTCCTCTTGCCATATGGCTTTTATATATACAACCTACAGTTTTCACATCATTGGTGTTACTTGTAGATTCTGTGCTAAAAGTATGAACCACTTTTAATGCATGCTGGAGGACAACTCTTTTACAAGCCAGAAACAGTGTTGTGTGTCTTAATTCTGTTGAGAACTTCCTCTCTAAGTTAATCCTGCAAGTTAAAACTTGACCAGCAATGAGCCTGACTGGGAAACATGGAATTATTAGGGATATTGACGTGCATTTAAAGTATCACTCAGGAAGCGGTCAAATAAGGGCTGTATATTGGACAAATTCAGGTCTTATATTTGGTCTTTATTTAGTCAAACATGCTAGATGCTACCTCTTATAAAGAGACCACTTGTTTTAAGAGACCAAACTCTTTGATTCCATATCTGATACTGTATGTGCACAAAAGAAAATATTTATCATATGAATTAAGTAGTTTTGTGTTAATATATGAGTCTTAAATTTTTTTTATATATGTAACACTTGTAATAACACTTCATGATATCACGATTAATGTCTTAATATCATATACACAAAAAGCATAATGACAGAGGCATCCAAATGCATTTCAGATCCTTTCACTGCACTGTTTTATGATTTAGTTAAATAAAACCATTATATTTTATCATACAATAAATATAATCTTAGTGTTATACTCATTTCTGATTAAATTTATGCAACGCCTAGAAATTAATTTTAGTCTTTTGCTCACCAAGGCTCTCAAGAGAAAAATTATTTGATGTGTTTCATAAATTTCATTTTAAATGAGCACTTGGGTGAGGTCCTCCATATATGAACCACCTGGTCTCTAGAAACTAAATTATTGGCTTTCATTCACAGATCTTTGAACAAAAGCTCTGCCTTACTTTTGATAGGCTTAATTAATGTTTATTTAGTGATTTTTCTAATATTTAAATACAACAGGTTGTTGTAATGATTTGGTCTGAAGAATATTACCAAAACATAATAATCATTTATATACTCGTTAAACTGCTATTGTAAAGTGTTTGTTATTGGACAGTTAATCAGAATTGTGTACCATTTTACATTTATCATTAGTACTTTTCTGTTAAATCTCTATGTGCATCTAAATAGGAAACTTCCTGCAAATGTTTCATTACCGATCTTGAAAAGAGAAAGGAAATTTCAGATTAAGTCTTTTCATCTTGTTTGTCTTTAGAATGAATTACAATGTTTCACTATTTACTGATATTGAGGTTTGGTAATATTTTTAAGTTTCATACTTTTACAAATGTTCTTATCACAATAGGTGTTTGATATTCTTTTTTATTCTAGTCATTTATTTTGTGTGTAAATCTTTACCATCTGCCTTCCAATTTCATGTTGAAAAGATCCAGTGACCCAACAAGTGTTGTATCTTCTCATCGTTCCATCTTCTTTATGTTCTAAATATTAGGTTCAGAGGATGTTATAACTTCACTAGTAGTAAAAAAATTGAACATTATTAGATAGATTTCTCTGAAGAAATCTATGTGTGTTTTTATAAGCATTGTATGGACTAGTTTGTCCTCAGTGAAAATGGTGCTGATCTTAATATTATGGTAGCCACAGCAGACACTCAGAAATATCAGAAATGGATTAAATGCACAGCAGTTCAAAAGAGGAATTGGTCTATTCTTGAATTCCTGGAAATTCCTTTTGGACATTAGAATATAAATCCTCTGATGATCTCTTATTCCTCCTGGCTACCATACTCCTTTATATTGTATAATCAAATAATAATAATAACTTTTATTTACATAAAGAAATCTGGAATCTAGATAATTGCAATCATTATTATTCTTAAAATGCATTATTAAGCATCTAATGAAAATCAACAAAACATTTTCAGAATTGCATCATGCAGCTATATCAGACTTTGAGAAAATGTGAAATTATCTTGAAATATGAGTTTATGTAGACTTGTACAAGAATTTATTTCATCAAGTTTATAGAGATTTCTTCAAATAAAATGAGAATTATAATGCGATATATTTTAGAATTGATAAGTAGATTTGCACAATTTTGCATCTGAGATTTTTTTGTAACTTTTTATTCACTTTTTTATTGCCTTAAACATTCTAATCTCTCATATGTACATAGACATTCAAATGTTAGAGATTTTTATTGAAAAATTCAAGGAGCATGTATGGAAGCTTTTTTATCACAAGCGGAGCTGTATAAAGTAACATGGTGAAGGTCATTAATACACCAGATAAATATTATGTTTGTTTTCAGTCACATATGCCAAGATGTATTTAATTGAATATTACCACATATTGTTTATAGATTTATGTTTGTATTTCACTATTCTTCAAGACAATCTAGAGGTTTAATTGTATGACAGGATTTTTTAAAATTATGATACTGTTTTTTATATTTTTCAAGTATATAAATGAACTTTTGTAATATTTGTTATGTAAAGTGTTTTAAATGTATTGCATACCTATTGTGTTGATTAATTTGTTAGTGTTTGCCATTCTGATTTTAAGCAAATACAGCAAACAACCATTCAGTTTACTTGTTCATCTTCTGAGAAATGGAAAGTCTTTATCATAGAATAATCAAAACAAAAGTTACATGATCATTATTAACAAATCCAAGAAAGTATGTACATTAATTAGGTAATGATGATTATTTACTTTTCATAATCATATTTGATACAGTTGGCAGGTTTCTTTCAAGTGCCCTCTTTTTTCAAAAGTCATATAAGAAGCATGGACAAGATGTTATGTCTCCAAAAAGCATGACATTCAAAACACAATAATTATGGTACTGCATATATTGTGAAGATTTTTGCACATGTACACTATGTCTTCTAATTACAAGTGCTTGTGGATTGTTCTAGTCATGTTTATGATTGGATATCTTAGGTTGTGTGTTGCTATCACAAGTGTATTTATACATCTTTTACCAAAACATCTTGAAAAGTTGGTTATTTGTCGAATTATGCTTGTCTTACATCACCTAAGTGAAACTGACATGTTTCTAAATTTGGTTCAAAATAAAATCATGATGTGTACTCATTTCTATGTACGATGCTTATAATCAGTTTTGTTTTTTTACACATGTAAAGAAAGGGCCCCTAGTCTCTAAAGTAAGAGCACATACTTAAAGGTAAAACAGATTTATATTGTTCCCTCCAAGAGTAAATTCTTCTTGAGGCCAGGTGATCTTATGACATGGTCTTGTGTGTGTCAGTTATTTTTGAATTTCACCTCAAAAAGCATTGGACTAATATCAACCATACTTGACAGGAAGCATCCAGATGAGAATACCTTACAAATTTGTGTAAATGATTCTGATCCACAATCAACATCAAATATGGTCATCATTACTTAGAACAGCTTTTTGATGACTTCCAGTACATCTTTGAACAAGCTTTGACCTAATTTCAATGAATTAGTGTTGACATGAAGAATTTTAAAATGTATACAGATGATACAGATCTGCAGTCAGTTTGTTTGCCATTACTAGATATAAAAAAAATCTGTAAATAACGTATAACTGCACCACAGACTGACCAGATTTGAGAGAAATCATCCTGGCACTCAAGATATTTGGTTGTATATAGAAGATGCTCAAGTACCTTTAAATGTGACTGCTGTACCACTCAATGGAATTCAACCAAATTTGACTTAAAGCTTCCTGATATAAGGTCAATAAGCACACATGCGATGTATAGCCTATCTTGTGCTGATAAATGGCATTTAACCCATACACAACCACAACCAATTTCCCATCATAAATGGTCACTGTTAAAATATTCAGAAAAAACACACAAACATTTGAATCTAAATGTGACTGCTATACCACTCAATCTGTTCATACACTCAATGGAGTTCAAAAATGCAAACCAAATTTGATCGAAAGCTTTCTGATATAAAAGCCAATAAGCTCACATCTATCTGCATGGGTTGAAATCATGGGCTCAGCAGATATGGTTATGTGAGAAAGCTTTCCAGTCACATCCCTTGGATCAGTAGTTCTTCCAGGAGTTATACTGGATTCTTCCAGCACAAGATATACTGGATGCCATGTATAGCCTATCTTGTGCTGATAAATGGCATTAAACCCATAAACAATCACAACCAATATCCCATCATAAATGTCCACTATTAGAATATTCAGAAAAAAACACAAACAGTTTAATCTAAAAATGTACTTAACAGAATTTGGCAGACTTTAACAGCATCATGGCAAAAATTTCTTTAAAACATTTATATATCATAATGATGTATCGTTAAATATGAATGATGAGGCCAAAGAAAAAACCTTGAAATAATTGTTTTTATAAAGTATGCAGTCAACAGCATTTTAAGTTCTTTCTTACTGACTTAGATTTCTTGGTAAACTGCTTTTGTATTTGATTATTAGTCAGAGGTTGGGCAAAGTGAATGATACAGACCCATTTGGGCCTCTGCTAATTTAAAGGAGTATACCAACAGCTTTAAACAAAGAAATTAACATTACTTTTAATTTTGAATGGACAATGTCTTATCTTGAAAGGTAACTACTGTTTTTAATACTGCATTGTTTGTAGTGTGTCATACCCTTTACTTTTTGGTACCCTTTGGTTGATACAACTAATTTCTGTTGTCTAATTTTTGTATGAACATTTTGTATGTATAATTTTAAAGTGTGGTTGATACATCCATTAACATTTGCTTTCCTGGCTCATAGCTTTGGATTAAAAAGTTTTTATTAGCTGCTCAAGTATAAATATATATAGGCATTGTGTTATATAACATGGCCCTGCCTTAAGGTCGGAGTCAAGAAAAGGGAAAATGTAATTATGTGACTTGTATCCTTAACTGCAGTATATCCATTGAACCACTGTATCTATTTTAATAAAACATTAATCAGTTATGAATTATAACTAGATTTTGTGCCTCATTGTTAAATTCAAAAAGGAGAATGTAAATCAGTGACCTCTGTGGGAATAACTTTCAGACCAATGAAGACATTTTAATGAAATTTAATATCTCTTTAAACTTTACAGTGTCTTGTGCATTCATGCCTACACCGAACCCTCATGGTCATTGCCAAAAAAGTGAAAATTGCAAGTCAATAGCAGTCATTTTCTGATTTCTACAAATATTTGATGTAATTTTAACTGTATTCATACCATATGCAATAGTCAGGGCTAAATGTAGACTTCATAAAACCTCAAATTTTATTTTTGCCTTCAAAACCTTAATAAAAAGTCTAAAAAATTGAATGAGACCTAAATAAACGAAAACCCATAACATTTAGGGGGAAAAAAATAATGAATTTATCAACCCTGACCCTACAGAAAATGGTTTTTCATTGGGCTAGCAAAGCAGTAAAGAAAGAGCTCAAATTATGAAAATTAAAGATGTCTGGTCATTCTATTCTATCATTAATTTGATAGACCCAGAATGGCATAGCACTTTGAGATCATCAGTAGCATCAGCATTGTGTTTGCTTCAATTATTGCACAGTTCAGAGTCTGTTTGCTTCAGCCTTAAATCATACTTTATTAAATGTTTGTAAATGTTGTGCTCACCTTGGAGATAATCTTTTAACTGCATTGTGTTTTGAATATCAAAATAATTTAAAACCTTTTAACAAAACCTACAAAAATATTTAAATTTAATCTTACTTCTAACCCAGAATAGTCAACTTGCTGGCTCATAGGTCAAGTTCATTGTTATAGAAAAAGCTCATAAAATGTGTATCATGTGCCAATGCACTACTCTAGTTTGTACAGGTAACATTTTTCTCATTAAATGTTTGTGTCCATGTGTTTTGGATTTTTAACATAGGTTTAACAATTTGAGTCATCACAACAATATATACAGTGTGGCAATTTATAGTGATGTCTAGCACTGGGGCATGTGGCATCATGTCCCACTCAGTAATATTATCCTGACATAATACTGACCTGTCCTAACACTATTTTCTTAATGCTGAGCAACAAGCAAGGCAACTGCTAGTACCATTTTTATAAGTTATTGGTATCACTCAGCCTGGGTTTTAACCTGCAACCACCTGCACCCAAGGCTCAAACCACTTAGGTCACTGGAGAGGTCATTAAATGTTTGTGGGTTGGAGATACTTTAGAATATTTTCCCTGTAGATTGTTTAATAGAAGTGCATAAAAAATATAGACAATACCATTTCATTACAGAAATGAAGAGATTTTTGATGTGCAGTTGTTGCCAAATAAAGCATTCATACATTTCTTTCTCCTTCATTGAATTTGTACATTTTCTTATGATGGACAACCATTTTCTTTATTACAATTGACTTATAAGAAAGGAATGTTAATATTTTAGTGAAAAATGAATAATCATTAATGTACATTAATTTTTGAACACCAGTAAATGTTAATGGAATACTCTTTCCTTGCAGCTTATATGTAAAATATGACATTTCATTTGAATCAGTGCTTGCAGTCCCAAAACTATTTTTATGGATTTTAATAAAGATTTTAATGTGAGTTTCTAGGAAAACTTCATTTTAATCCATTTCTCAGAAATTTAATGGCATGCTTCATAACTTAATTCTGTTAACCGAAGATTCAGTCTTCCAAATGATAATCAAATGTTGAGTGAGATCACTGGCCATTATGAATATGTAAATGATAACAAACTAAGATTTTGATAGAATTTGATATTTTTCATGTTTATGACTGGAACGAATTGTGAAATGCAAAATGGCAGATAAATCTGATGGAAAATCATAAGATTTGTCACATAAATTATGTAGTGTTGTACAGGTATGTTAAACTGGGGCTTTGTTACTATAAGATGCAGTTTGATTACATAGTATGCTTGTGTAATATTTTTTTACAACTTTGAACCATGGTCGACCTTTCTCATGTATTTATGCAAATTATTTGTATCTCTGCAGTCAGTAATGCTTATTAAAACCTTTGTGCAGTTTTTTAGCCTTTTACACTTTTAATAGTATAAAACAATTTACTACTAGCACCTGTTTTTGTGCAGTTAGGGAAATTTGAAAGAACAAGCATGTTAAATTAAATTTTTAGGGACTTATACCAGTATTTTTATATTCTACTTGTGATGCATGAGAATATTTTTATGTTAAAGAAATAAATGCATGAATTGTATTTCATAATTGTATTTAGGTCTTTACCACCGAATAATTGCATATGGCTACCCATTAAGATGAATTGTATTTCATAATTGTATTTAGGTCTTTACCACCGAATAATTGCATATGGCTACCCATAAAGATGAATTGTATTTCATAATTATATTTAGGTCTTTACCACCGAATAATTGCATATGGCTACCCATAAAGATGAATTGTATTTCATAATTGTATTTAGGTCTTTACCACTGAATAATTGCATATGGCTACCCATAAAGATGAATTGTATTTCATAATTATATTTAGGTCTTTACCACCGAATAATTGCATATGGCTACCCATAAAGATGAATTGTATTTCATAATTGTATTTAGGTCTTTACCACTGAATAATTGCATATGGCTACCCATAAAGATGAATTGTATTTCATAATTGTATTTAGGTCTTTACCACTGAATAATTGCATTTGGCTACCCATAAAGATGAATTGTATTTCATAATTGTATTTAGGTCTTTACCACTGAATAATTGCATTTGGCTACACATAAAGATGAATTGTATTTCATAATTGTATTTATAGGTTACTGCATTTGTATGGAAAAATATGAACGAGTTTTTTGGATAGCTATACTGCACGACCTTGGGAATTCAGTATAGCCATCCGAAAAAACAAGTTCATATTTTCCCATTCAAATGCAGTAACCTTTTTATTATATGCTCATTTTTGTTTCATTACCAAAGACTTAAAAATAAAATTCACAACAAAATATATTTAATAATAAAAATTTATTATTTTATTATTAAAATAAATAAGTTGACAATCGTAAATTCTCCTTTAATACACAATAATAGTATTTATGCGCATATAGCTCCGCCCATCGACCTTTTGACTTCATAGCGTACCGCGCACTCGCTCATTTAAAAAAGAAATCCCATTTTGGTCTATCTGAAATTGAAATTTAAAGTTATATTATGAATGATTGCGCCATTGAACAAAGTTTCCAGCTGGTCAGGAATTGAGAGATTTTGTTTCTCAGTCAATACAGCCAAATTCTGATTATCTCCGTCTGTGTGTTTTCCGCACGATGTACGTGTGATTTTAGGGACTGGCGATGACAGCAATCTGCATAACTGTTTCTGTTCTGCCATGGATAGTTTAGAATCGTAAACTGGAAAAATATGAAAGTTTTTAAACATAAATTCTTAAGAAGATGCTTGTTTCAATATTGTTTATTTTTGTGAACAACAAATTCATTTGTTGCGGAGTTCCGTACAGTCTACTATGGAATGTGATTTCGATTTCAACAATGTAGTCTGGAGTCTATAGGCCTATATATTATAGTACTCAGATGTGTAACAGTATTTGGAAAGACTAATTCTTATTAGCAGAAAGAGTCCACAAAGTACAAAGTACATTTTGAGGAGATTAAAGAGGCAAAAAGGCAAGTAGATTTATTCTCATTACTATTACCAGTTATATATGACATATTCTTATGCCCAGTCACTTGCATTATCTTTGTTGGAGGGACCCCAGCTTTTGACAGGTTTGTCACAGTAATCTTCCTTACAGAATGATTGGTAATTCTCCCCTGGATTTGTGCCCTTTTGGCTGCTCGTTTCATCAGAGTTCCAAGCTGATTAACCCCCATTGGTCTCGGATAATACCAGCAATTTTTAACATTTGCATCGCGAATATGTTTTATTTAATTCAATAATCTAATGCACCTGACATAAAAACCAGTTTTCTTATATTTGGCAATGTTGATTAATGTATTTCATTGTGAAAACAGTTTGGTATGTGCAGATTATACAATTCATTACATATTTTCCCCATATTTTTTGTTTTATGTTATGTAATTTTATTTTCATTCATTCTTTGCATTGTCTAAAAAATTGTTACTCCTTTTTTCTTTGTTTATATTTCATACAGCCTTCGCTGAACATTTCTGATATCACGTTCAGTCGCCAGCTTCGTTGAAAATTTCTTCTGTGAATATATGAATTCATCCACATTCTTAACTTTGGCATCTCTACTTTCAAATGGTTCAAACAGTTGGTTTACTTTATCCACCGACAAACACAATAAATCTAAAGTACTGGCGTCTGCGTCCATTGTTTGTTTACTATAGAAAGTAGTTCTTCATTCACGTGCATCAGTCACGTGAGAGTGCAATATGAAGGTGTTCAATATCGCCGGATATTGAACGATTCTGACAATGTAAAGTTAATGGAGAAAAAAGATGAGCATATAATAATTAGGTCTTCACCACTGAATAATTGCATATGGCTACCCATAAAGATGAATTGTATTTCGTAATTGTATTTAGGTCTTTACCACTGAATAATTGCATATGGCTACCCATAAAGATGAATTGTATTTCGTAATTGTATTTAGGTCTTTACTACTGAATAATAATTCCATATGGCTACCCATAAAGACAAGCCAGTATCCCGTCCGAATCCCGCCAATAGGTTCAGGTTCTTTTGCAACTCTGCAGCCTTTTCCGTTAAGAGCGAGGAGTCGTCGGCATAGGCCATTGAGCCGATTGGTATATTACCTTGGTACATATACCCATTAGATTGATCTTCAATCAGACAAAAGATGGGATCTAAGGCGATGTTGAACAGCAGAGGTGACAAGGGGTCACCCTGTTTCACCCCCCGTGTAATGGCAATCTTGCCTGTATTTTTGCCATTAACTCTGAAAATTGTGGATGTGTCAGAGTACAGGTCGCGAACAATATTAATCCATTGAGGATTAATGTGATGACGTTCTAAACCTGCCACGAGGTGCTTGTGTGACTGTGTGTCAAAAGCCTTAGCTAGGTCCAATAGAGCGACGCATAAGTGCCTCTTAAAGCTCTTTGATTGTTTGATTGCCGTCTCCAAAAGGAAGATGTTTTCAACACAACCCGATGCCGGAATAAAACCTCTTTGTCTTGGGTTAAGTGTCACTGCCTTCATCGACCTATTAGAGAGGATCGATGTGTAGAGTCTCAAGATAGCACTCGAAATTGTTAGAGGGCACCAATTGTTAATGTCTTCCAGTCCCGTTTTTGTTTTAGGAAGTAGAATACTTCTACTTAATTTGGCCTTCCTAGGTACTTGACCTGTCAGCAGCCAGATATTAAAGAGATTTGTTAAAACCTCTGGGTGATCAGGTTGCTGGACTATGTCACCCAGGGTTATCTTGTCTGGCCCTGGGGCTGATTTAAGGTCTTTCCCTTTTATTGTGTTTATGACCTCCGCTCTACATACTGGAATACTCAGAAGGTCATTTTTTGGCCAAATCAACGGGAGCTGGGTACATTTCCAAATTGACTTCCTGGCTGAGGCTGCTGAAACGATCCTTGTAGGTGCTTTCGATTACCTCTATAGCAATGGAGCACTTCGTATCCTCAACACCCGTAACTCCTCTACAAGTCGTTTTTTATTTCCCTCAAACATTTTCTGCGTGCGTCTATAGACCTCTGCCTTTTTTCTGGTACGGCTTCCTCTGCAATTTTCAACATGTCTTTGTCGGCGTGGCAACCTAGATGTTGTGTTTGTCGGTTGCCACTTATCAATAATCTTGTCAAACAAAACATCACTGTTATGCAATGTTTTGTCAAAGATAACACTTTTCAACTGTGCCGCACTCAGATGTGTGAGGCTACTCACATCTGAGCAATCAATAATGCACATGGAGCTCTCGTCTTCCCAGGGCACACTGTTGGTCCGGAAATATTTCAGGTCGATGTTTTGCTCAGCCAACTCTTCCCTCTTTGGATTTGTACCATCCGCACTTGTATCAGCATTTTCAGGTGTTTTAACGGTTGTTTTTATTACTGTACTTGTCTTGGAATCAGCATCTCCGTCCAGGTCATAATTTTCAGTTTCTATTTCTGTTAGGTTTTCTGCTTCATCCATTGTACTGCTTGTTTTTAATCCCTCTACCACTGCTGTATCTATCATGCTGGGGCTACTCGCTTCTGGTTTCTTCCTTGAGGTACTTTCTCGACTCTTAACTGGTTCTGACTTCAGACCCAACTTCCTCCTCTGGTACTTGATCTGCTCAGAGGAGTACTCGGTCAGGTGAGTAGAGATGTATTCATTTATTTTCCTCACCCCTGACCGATTGGCTTCCTCATTGAGGAAAACCAGCCTCTCTATATCTTCCCTCGGCCATGGCTTGTCTCTAGTGGATTTTCCTTGTTGTCTACGCTCAACCCTCTTTCTTTCTTTATCCAACTCCACGGATTGGATTCTTTTTTCATTGGCTAGTATAGGGTGAGCGTGACGTATATGCTGGCCAAGGCCGATTGAAGAGTTACATCTGAATGGGCACAGAGTGCAAGTGAATTTGTCTTGACTCGTGCCCCCAAGTGTTTCTCTAGGTTTATTTTTGTTAGGACACTTGGGCTGGTGACACGAGGCACCATGTGCTTTTTCAAAAGTTTTATCGCACATGGTGCACTGGTACTTGACCGTCGTGAGTTTATGATTTTTGTCAAAGTGATCTTTCAAGCTATTTAGAGTGCCGAACATACAATTCAGGCACAGAGGACATGTCCATACAGTATCCGGGAAGGGAATTGTCACCATTTCCGCCTCCGGGATCTGTTTCAAAGATCCTATCCTAGCACCTTTTGGCAAAGCACTATCTATGATAGTGCCCTGTCTCCCCTCCTGATTACTGGTGACTTGTAATTCGGTGGGGCCATCATTGGTAGATGCAACCAATTGATGGGGGGTCGTCTCGGCGCCACCACTTTCCGTATTGCTTTTAGTTTTATTACACTTATTCATGTTTGTATTAAGTTAATTTCGCATGTCCACACTCTGCAATATATCAGCGGGGGGACTAGAACCCGGTGGATCATACTTGGATAAATAGAGGCTGAAGCAATTGACGCATATTTATCCCATGTATCTAGACTCCAGTCCCATGATTTGCATCACGGTCAAACTTAAGTAAATGCACAGAATTTTTATCTTAAGAGAGTCATAGTTACTCCCGTCTAGGTCTTTACTACTGCCCATGCAGTTGGAAAAATAGGTAAAATATATTTAACTTGTAAAATTTAATTTAAAGTCTTTTGGGCTAGATTCATAATATATTCAATTCCAAAATGGCATTTTAGAGCTGTGGCAACTCACAGATTAGCATGTCTGACCCATAGCATGGTCAGTTTAGTTTCAAATTTTGACTATTAAACACACATGTTTGTGGCTATAGTGTCTCTGGGTAAAATTTGGAGCATGTGCCATTTCTGTCAAAAGACAATGCAAGAAATATGTTAAGAAGAATAAAGTGTTCTTTAGCTAAACCGTGAAAAAGTATGTACATGAAAATAATGTAAACAGATGATGTTACAAGTTGTGTAATGTACCTCATATTCATTTACTACTACCATGTCATCATTATCCTGCCAGATATATATCTAGAACCCAGATGCTGGAGATCACTTTTTAAAATGCTGAATATTTAGCACAAATATGTAAAAAAGATTTCCATCCTAAGATTTCAAACAGGTTTGTTTCGGTTTAATCCATGTGATAAAATGTGCATTAAGAAATGAAAAAGAAACTTTTTGGATCTAACAGTAATATATAAGTGCATGAGATAATATCCAATCACTTTTTGAAATACTCATTAAAGTAAAGAATGGATGAAGTTGAAGCATTTCTGAAATAACATGCAGCCTTTTTTAGTTGAAATGCAAGTCCTTGAATGAGGACAAACTTATCTGCCTCTAATTTTCAAAAGATGAGGATCCCCACATGGGGATTTGAGTGATTGAGGTAAAACTGAAGTAATTATTGAAGTTGTAACTGGTTTGCTTTACGCTCAAGGAAATGCCACTACCACCACTCAGAGTGGTAGAACTTAGTTATAAGGCTTATATAACTTGCATCAGTCATAGGCTATCTGTCATGAAGCACAAAGCTTTGGTTATTATGTCGCATGCTGACATTTTTTGGTCAAAATTTATAGCAACAATAAAATTAACAACAAAATAATTACTTTGTGTGTGTACTGTCCATAATCTGGAGGTTATCAGCTTTATTTTGTTGCATGGTTTGTTGATGTGTCAGCATGCTTCTATGAGTGTCAGTGTCATTTTTCTACATGAAATATTGACATATTATTTTCAGCTTAATTAAAAATCAAACATTTACCTTTAAAATTTTGTTTGTATATTTTGAGCACATATTTGTACAGCCCTTCACCTGGTGATAGATTATTTTATGCAGATTTTTATCTGATTTTTATTTAGTCATGCATGGTATATTTGTACGAGTTTATAGTAAATATTACTCTTCCAATCATGATACATGTCAGTTTGATGGAAAAAACAAAAATCAAAATATTATGTACATATTCCTTTAATTCTCTTGAACACAAATTAAAAACTGGATTTTACACAATGGAAAAAATGTCTTTAGAAAGAAAGGACAGAAAAATTTAAACGTTTTCAGCTTCTACCTTATCATATATACTTGCTTACAAGTCCTACTGCGAACTGCACAGACCCAGATCTGCCATCGCATAATGCATCAGCAGATCTGGGTCTCTGTGCAGATTGTCAGGAATAATCAGTAGAACATAGAACATAGACTCTGATCTGTAGGTGCATTGTGCTATGACAGATCAGGATCCTCATTGCTTGCATTTAGACTCAACTTATAAGTAAGTATATATGGTATATACATCATTCATTAATAAACATGGGTGAGATAGTACAATTCAGATAAATACCAGTATTAAGAGTTTATGCATTTGCTAACTGTATAATGCATGCACATCGTTAATACTACCCACTTACATTTTGCTAGATAGTAACTATTCCAAATGTATTGCCTTCAACCACTTTATTTGAGAAACCAGTAGGTTGGGTCTTTTGGTATTGTACTAAAGTTGGACTTCTAATTCAGGTGGACATGTCAAACATGAATGGATTAACATTTTTTGCAATCTGTAAATTGATTTTTGTTTTCACAAAAAATGGAAAATTTCATTATCTATTTGTCACAGTAGGCCGAAGCAGGTTTCCAATATTTGCAGAGACTTATTATTTCTGCATTAGATTCATTGGATCATTTTTTTGTTTTTCTCAGATTTGATGTTGTAAATCTCTAAGTCAGGTGATTAAAACATTGTCATGTTGCTACAGCTGAGTGGTGCCACTGATTGGTTCACTACAATGTATGAGTTAGTGTGATTTGGATTTTTAACATAGCTTTAACAGTTTTTCAGTTGTTTCGCTACAATGTCTGCAGTGTGGCAGTTTATAGTGATGTCTAGCATTGGGGAATCATGCTACAGATAGGAAGCATTATATCCCACCCAGTTACAATATCCTGACACCAGGCCAACCAGTCCTAACACTAACCTCTTAATGCTGAGCGTCAAGCAAGGCAGCTGTTTGTACCATTTTTATAAGTCTTTGGTATGACTTGGCCAAGGATCTAACCTACAACCTCTCACATCTGAGGTGGACACTCTAACCACTAGGCCACTGGAGCAGTCTACAATTTAAGAACATTACAGTAGTAAAACAAACAATGTATAATACACAGACCTTGCATCTTCAGGTATCAAGCATTTATTCGTAAAATAAATGAAATCCCTTTCAAACTTTTTTTTTGCAGTAGCAAAGCGATACACAGACCAAGGATTCAAATATTCCTTGACTGTTTCATGTGCCTTCAGTTTCTCTTGAAAAATCATAGTTTTACTAAATGTAAATGTTAAACATTTTTACAATGCTCATCAGTATCTATATATGCAAATGATTAACTCTGTCTTAGAGCTCAAGATTTTACAAATTCATCAAAAATATAGATAGAATTTCACAATATTAATTCATTTCTTTAAATGATAATTTATTAAAAGTTTAGTTTATGCACAACTTAATGATCTTAAGTTATTGTAGGTATTCATTGCCAAAGTTGCAATGGGGTTTGTCAGATAAAGACCATTAAGGGAGGAATTGATTTGACTTGGCAAGTTTTAACTTGATCATCCAAAGTAAATAGGTGTAAAGCCTTTGTAATCTCTAAATATTACATATCTTAAATAGTTGGGATCTTACACTAAACCTGTTCCTAATATTTACTGATCATTAGATAATGAGCTTAAATTTGATAGTCAATATTTAAAGTATTTCTTTAACATTTTATCATGTACTGGCATGTTATGTACTTTGTTGAATAGTTTTGAAATGTACATGTTACTCACTCGATGTTTTATTCAGCCTTTGCAAAATTAATAATGAAAGTCAGACACTTAGTGTTTAGTCATTGGAAACATACCAGTAATATTGAACTTACTGTATATTCCATGACCTTAATCATTTCATTTTGATTGATTCATATAATGACTATGACATGTAAAGGAGTCCACCATTGTCACATTCTCAGCAGTGGTGACTTTTCAATTCTGCTGTAAAGGTTGCTTAGAAACAATGTTTCATAGTGATATTGGCTAAAATGAGTTAAGCCCTTCTGTGCTTATGGCATATTGTACATTCTTTGTTACCAAATATAGTTTGTAGTGCTAATTATAGTAACAAAACATTAAGGTTTTACTAAAGTAAATGCCAACAGGCTATTTCCAAGTCAATTTGTTAATAAAGGGAGGCAACTAATGTTTGTGTAAATAATTAAACACTTGAATATTCCTGGAGTAAAAAAGGAAAATGCTTTGGAAAGGAAATCAGTCATTTGATGAATAATGTTTCAAATGTTATTATAAATTCTCTAGTGACATACACAGAAAAAGAAAATTTAGAAATGTGATTATTAGTGGTAGCAGTATATGTGTGATACAAAAGAGAATTAAAATGGCAGTATTTCTATAGTCATGTTGATCCATATGTAAATTAGAATCACTTCAGTCATCCAGGCCATCAGTATTCTCAGTAATTTCATTTTTTTTTTAAATTGACATTTTTAGTCATTTTGCATTGCTTTCAGATTCCATTTGGTTTATGTGCATTGTACATTCATTAGTGTCCTTTCAGTATTTGATCAGTAGATTATTATAGATATTTCTATAAAACATTGAGCTGATGCAAGTATTGCAAAGCTTATAGAATTAGTTTATAGTGCAAGGGAGCATTTCATTCTAGAAATGAAAGTAGTCATGTTTTGGGTAAGCAATTTGAGGTTGCTTTTTTTGGATACAGCTGAGAGTGGCAGATCCACAAATGTAATTTGCAGGAGTTGGTTAATATTGCATGAGTCGCTGGAAGCCACAGAAGCTCCTGCATTTTCAGCATTTCCAGGGCATACTTTTAACCATATAACTGTAAAGAGAACTTACTATACAAAACGTTCTGGTTAGTCTAGCTTGCACAAAATTCCAACCATATTTACCACTGTATTGGATCACCCCATGCTGCACTTCAACCATGTCTTTTACTTCTAGTTTGAATGCAAAAATTTCAAGTTGTTATTTACCCCATGATATGTTCTTTGTTGCAGCCTGTGGAGAATTTATCTCCTATCTTTCTACCTTTTACACATATATATATATATATATATATATATATATATATATATATATATATATATATATATATATATATATCCTTTAATTAAGTATCCAAGTCACTTCAACACATGTTGAGAAATAAAACCTGATCAGAAGTATCATTTTTATAAACTAAAAACATTTCAAGGAAATCTGTTGTTTTCATTATGATAATTTTATCGCTAATAAAAACTATTTCATCTTTTATTTTGCTATTTATTCTGTATATTGACTTGTGTTTGCTATTTCTTATATACTTTGTCTTGTTTTCATTCCATTGTTGTATGTCTGCATTTAATATAGAACAGGAAACTTAACACACATACCAAAGATTGGAAGTTCTTATCACATTTAGCATCTGTTGATGTTTATCCGAGTTCTCGCTAGTCCATCAGCACATACATGTAGTTACATAGGTCAGTAATTTTGTGTACATTTTGACACCATTTTCATATGGAACTGTACATGTTGTAAAGACAAAGTAACTACTTGTGAATAGGTATGAAAGTACTTGCTGTAAAGACAATGAAACTGTACATTTCTTTTGTAGCTAAGGAAGATATATGCACTGCTTTGGTGATTAAGCAAGGAATTTCTTGCAGAGTGGAGGGCAAAAGAGCACATTTAGCGAACATGATTTTTTTTTATTATTATGTGGGAACATAGGGAGCAATGGGCATTTTTGAGGGGCAAAAGAACTTGAAGCAGCTGATGCAATTTAGAATTAGATCATTTTTGGAAATAGAATATATAAAAGAATGCTTGTATATTTATGCTATATTAGATAAACAAGAGAATTCTTGAAAACAGTCGGAAAATAACTGTTCGATGGTGATGTTTTATTGATATAAGCAGAGAGGAGGCTAAATTTGTTCTGAGAGTAAAGGGAGTGTGCCGCTGTATAGATGTACTATTGTACTGTAAACCATTCTCCGACACAGTTTCAGCGAACTTTAAAATTTGTGTGCCGTATTTAAATGGCTCACACATATGCAACCACGAACAGAACTGCTGTTTGTATTTTTGTATCTACTATTAGCTGATCGGTGTTCGTGTTATTTACTTGGAATGAGAAGTAGAATGAACACACATTATGATTTGTCAAATATTATGAACCAGTTGAATCTTCGCCGTTCACGGTTGTGTGCGCGTTCTATACGTTCAAATAAAATACTGATCCACTGCACGATTTGTCTACCAGTTTTCGCAATTGCGACCCGTTGCTATCCACCCACCCCCACCCCACCTCCGCCTTTTTTCAGTACATTGAAAAATTATGGAACAATGTTTGTACCTCGTGTTCTATTTTCGTTGTGGTGCCAACATTTTCCATCTCTTATATTCAGTACACTGATAAACTATGGAAACATGAAACACGAAAAGGAAGTTTACGCCATGCAACTGATGGCTGCGTTGATGACCTCAGCCACTTTTCACGTCAGTATTTTATATTTTTAATTATTATTCATATACATGTAAAAGGGGTGAATTTTTACGCAAGAAATGATTTATGTTATTATTAAAGGTACATGTAAATTGGAGAGGATTGTCACCATTTATGTGACAAATTCCTGATAACCTTGACATTACATATCCTGATAACTTGTCGAAACCTAAGTCGGATTAGACAAATCTTAAGTTGGACACAAAAAACGTTGGACGCGAAGTAGTCAAACTTTGTATAGCAGACCGGAGTATACTTTTTACATCTTTTTGTGCATTCTGTTTTCTGTACCTTTTGACTGCCCCTGACCCTCAGTAATAGTAACGATGTGTATTTTGTTAAGGTGAAATGGTGCAGTAGCTGGGACTCGCACCACAGCCCCATGCACATCTTGACAAATTAATTTAGGTGGCAGCTAATCTCATCTTCTTTTTATGCCGAGGATCTAGTAATCACCAATAGTTTGGTTATGTTTATTTTTCCAGCATTGTTTGTATGCCTATTCTTGAAACATACCGGCAAATATGAAGAAAAAAAATCCTAGAAAAGAAAACTTCTAGTAGGCTCATAACTTCAGGAAATTAAAAAAAAACAGATGCGTACTTTGAACATTAAATTAAGTTTATATAATTTTTGAGGTAATTCACTTCATTACGACCATTATTAAACATGCTGATGCTACACTTGTAACACCTTGACCTAACCCGAAACTTATTTTCTGTGACCCATATTTCACGATTTGCTCGCTCGATTTACGTTTTGTTTTTTTGTTTTTTTGTTTGTTTTTTTTTTTGTTTTGTTTGTTTGTTTTTTTGTTTTTTTTTGTTTTGTTTTGTTTTGTTTTGTCGAGCTTTGATTTATAGGTACAGTTAAGTTACCTACAAAAGAGGCTAATGACTACTGTTCATTTTATCATAAAGGATGAATGGCGATAGCCCTACCAAGTGTTGAAAAACTATTACCATTGTCAATTTGAGAACGCGCCTTTTATGCTCATGTGGTTAAGCTCAAACCAACCAAACTCCATTTTTCTTTGGAAAACTGACATAGCATTGGTGTGGTTTTCTTGGCAACCAGATTAAAAATGTAACGTTTGTTCTCTTGGACTGCAATGACAATTTCGATGCAACTTAGTAAGAGTGCCTATTAAGATTTATTCTTTCAACAATCTATCAGACGTGGTTCTTTTAGCAAAAGTATGATTTCTATAGCAAAAAATTTGGAAAACCTATTTGCAATTTGTTTCTCAGAATGACTTTGCAAATTGTGCTCAGATTTGGTACCAGTGTTTCTTACATAAATCATACACCTGTTTGGTGCAAGAAAAAGTAGGAATTTCTTAATTGAAATATGGAACAATGGAAATATGACATTTTCATGATTATAGAAACGTGACATAAGCTTACAAAATCGCATTCTTTAACATTTCTACGATTTATAATTTTCTGTTAGTCGGCTTAATTGTTGAAATATTGTTTGCTTTTTTCGTCATTACTTCAAATTCTTCTGCATCATTTGACGAAATATCCATAAATTCACACTCCCTTGTTTCTGACCTCTTCCGTTCATTTTTTTTTTGTGTTTTAGATTCTCTTCAGTAATTTTTGCTTACTTTTAGACACTTTTCAACATTACATTTGCTACTGCAACTTTTTCAAGGTCATTTTCTTCCTGACATCTTGCAGATTTCGACTGACTTTAACAGTTCATACATTATATTTTTACACTCATCCTGCTCAGGTTTCTCTAGCATCCAAGATTACATCTTCACCTATTAAATTCTGCTTATACTTCCGTTTTTCCTTATTCAAGCAACTCGTGTTGTATTTTTTATATTATTATTTTTACTTCCATTTGCTTTGCTAGTTTCCAGTTCTCCATGTTTGATTTCCTCCAGGCTCCGCATATACCGTGATTATTATTGCCTGTCCATCGGCAAGTCTTGCAATCACTGGAACTCGGTTAGATTTGCCCCGCCCCCACCTTCAGCCTTATGCCTCTTAGTCTTTTGTCGTCTGTAGAGAGTAAACATAACTCACCTAACAAATTTCTTATCATTTGTGACATTTTTTCCTCTGTCTGAAAATGTTCTTTCAACGGTAGCATGGTGCATCATTCTTATGAGCAGTTGATAACACAGTTTGCTATACGATAACAGGTTGTGGCACTTATGCTCTCTAGCTGAATTATTAAATTGAATCACATTTGCAGTAGTGATCAATCTGCATTCTACTCGTGGAACTGCTCGGAAATTTTCTCGTGCTAGTAAAACTTCTATTCATCTTCGTTTCTGTCAGCATTGATATCATTATGCATTCCATTTGTCAAAAACAAATTTTCAGCATCCTTTTCGTTTCATTGGATGGAGACATTTTGCATCTTTCAATACAAAACTGGTCAGACAGCTAACCAAAACGCAGAAGAAAACACTGTATGTCAAGTTTATGGTGCCTCGGTTGATTTTGACAAGGCCTTCATTGTAACATGTCCAGGATAGATTCTTGATCTTCTTCTTGTAATGCTGTATCAATATAATTTACTTCAAAAAGTTATGTCACCGATTTCCATTCCAATATGTTATCTCAGAGCAGTCTCGTCGTTGTATATTTTAAAGATGGAATGCTTATAATGTAAAAGTAAAATGAAAGGAGTTCATCTGGAATATTGCTCGGAAATACTAAAACGTGTGTCACTCCAAAAAAGAAGTACCATCGTCGCCAAAGACGCATCATTTTGTTCCACCATATCTCTTGTCCTATTATACCCAACATTATTGTTGATATTTTCATCCTTTTCTTTGAGCAGAGCGTTCAGGAAATAGCGCTGTTTTCCATTCTACTACTCATTTATACTGTCTTGGACTGTTTCCAGAGATAACCATCCATATCCAACATGTTTTAGAAATTCATGTCCAGGAAGGTTAAAATCTTTATGAATTGCTTTATATTCTTCTACTATTGCCATATTACTCATAAATTACTTCTAAATGTCAAGGCCAGATTACACGAAATCACTTGCAAAGGTGCTGATGACCTTTCCAAAAGCATCAACTATATCATATACGGCAAGTTTGGTTAATAATATATCTTATAAAATTTATAAGATATAAAGTACAGTTCATATCATAAAGTTTACTAGTATGATAAATTTTATTAAATTTTAAAATATCCTATAAATTTTAGGATCTCTTATAAATTAAAAAAGATATAAACAGGGTTGATTCAGCTATATCATAAATTTTACAAGACATCTCGTAAGTTTTAAAATGTACCCAACAAATTATGTATCTTATAATCAAAATGGTACACAAGATGGCTTTGTAAAGCATTCTAATGTGATATCATAGTAAGTGTACGAGATACATCGCGAAATGTATTGAGTATCTGATGAAATATATATTTTGTACAAGATATAAATTATCTTATATGATTAACTATTATAAAAGATATGCAATATATTTTGTATCGGGATATCTTATATAGTTTAGGAGATATCTTGTAAACTTTACAAATGCGTATTTCCTATGCAACTGATTGGATTTATATATCAGCAGAATCTGTTTCTTTTGCATGTCCTGTTAAGATTTAACCACTTTCTTACCGTGTTATTAAATCATTACCTAGCTTCTTTTGTAGGAACTTGTAGTTAGATGGTGTAATGTGTGGTTCTGCTCGGAAGGGTCGCTGCACTTTTCATCCTTTATTTCAGGTGTGTAAAATTATATCCTTCTTGATTTGTAATCAGAAAGACGAAAGGTACACTTATTCTGTAGATATAGTTTATTTAACAGAATGCTACATATTCATAACTTTTATTGTTATTAAGAACTGAACGTTTGCATATTAAGAAAAACAAAGTTTGAAAGTATAGTAATAAACCTAACAAATGTGATATCTTTATTTAAGTTTTCGTTTATGGTTTTATTAGGTTGTAGTGATTATTTATTGATTACAGGGAGTCAGTGTTTTTAAGATGTTAACCAACATAGTAATTTGCCAGTTTCTGTTAGTAAATGTCATAATGTGCAGCATTCACGAAACTTTGTGACAGCATGGATTAGTTTCGTAACATGGACCTGCTTCCTAATTTCTTAGAATGGGAAATTATCAGGAAATATTTTTTTTTATTTAGGAATGCGTGTTAGCAATCTAACATAGGGGTAATTCTTTGTGTTGGTTGTTTGGTTCATGTTTTGCATTGTATGACGTGAAGTACTAATATTGAGCTCGAAAAGGTTTAGTAATAAGTCATAAGAACGTGAAACAAGAGAAAAGCCATGCAAGTGTGAAAATAGAGTTTCCGCAAAGTGTGGTCCTTAGGTGAAAATGGGAAATTAATATAGTATTTACACTTTTAAATGAAACAGAATTTACAATTATAAAAGTTATGACTATGTAACATTCTGTTCAGTGAACAATTACTGTTGTCTTGTGGTCATTGGAAATAGGGAAAACATAGACTATCACGCTACGCTCACGCTGATAGTTTATTCACTCGGTATGACAACCTTTCCATGTAAAATCTTTGCGTGTAGCAGTATCTAAAATATTGGAATTACAGAAATATTTTAGAAAATATAGGATTTTTATACCATCCTATAATTCTTTGAGAAAATGTATGACAGATACAATTAATGTTCTTATGAAATAAGTATGAATGTTTCTAATGACATGCGGTATCAAACTGTGTACGATATAGTTCCCCTAGGATGGGATTGGCTTCCGTAGCAATCTGGTGGAAAACTTACAAATGATATCTGTATCTCATCCAGGTATGGCAAACTGTTGTCGTTTGGAGGATACTTGAAAATAATTCGTCAATTGTATGAAGGAAATCAAAGTTCGATAAGGCTGGTTCTTTCTCATGCACTTCGTTTGCATTTTTTTTTTTTTTTTTGAATATTTTTATGTAGTGCTCGATTCCATGTTATCCGCTAAATACAATTTTCAAAATGTTTTTTTTTTGGTGGTTTGAAAGGAATCAACGTTATTAGAATTAATTTAGCGTCGTTTGCCTTTTATTTAAAAATGCAATGATCAAAAAGACGAAGGAGAAATGAAAACTAGAGGACTACGATTGCAGGTTGATTACAGATATGGTTTAAACATATTGACTATTCTCACTCGTCGATTTCCTGCGTAGTAAATCATTAATTTGAAACAAAACATATCCAAAGAATTACGTAAAGTTAAAATCTCGATAGTCAATTTTGTTTCTTCAGAAAGTAAAGGTTTAAATATTGTCAGAATTTGGTAACTAGATGTACATATGTAACTGTATTAAATTCCTAGGCTCATTTTTATCAGATGTACTGTTTTATTTGCTTGGACGTGGACATTTTTACCGCTTAATTTGAACATTTACGTTCTAAAATAAACAATTTCATTACTTGAAATTAGGAATGTTGTCCATATTTTTAGTCTCTGTGGGTTTAACAAACTTACAGTCACGATATTACATTCAATAAATGAGAAATGTTGTCCATGACTTTAATTTGTGGGTTTATTAACCTTAAGGTCACAGTAGTACATTAAGCAAATGAGAAATGTTATCTATGACTTTATTATGTGTGGGTTTATTAAACAAAAGTTCACAATATTACATTAAATAAATGAGAAATATTGTCCGTGACTTTAGTCTATGAGAGTTTATTAAATTTATGGTTATGATGTTACATTATATTACTTAAAGGAATGATATTTTTTGCCCACACTTTAAATGAATGATAAACTTTGTCCACGCCATTGGTCTCCGTGCGGTTATTGATATGAAGGTCACGATATCACCTTGTATTACTTTAAATGAAGTGAAAAAATATTGTCCATTAATTTAGTCTGCGTGCATATTTTAATATGGTGAAAGTCACAGTTTTGTCAGAATGTGGAATGTTCACAAAAAAATATGAGAAACATTTATTTTCCAGTAGGATTTATATGATGTATGGTAATCGCGCTTTTCAAGATGAAAATAACATGATTACCTTAATCAATGGCAACCCATCGAAGTATCTTTTGCAATGGTCTGCATTGTATCATGGACTTGTCTTTATTGATATTAAAAGTTTTCGAATCAAATCTTAACTCATTTCTAAATGTTGTTTACATTTTATTCCCGAAAATGTGTAAAAACGTAATCCGTATCCAGTCTTAAGCAACCACAGCAAAGTACTCTCTTATGCATTTATTATATTTATTTTTGTGTATGATGATGATTAGTTTCTTTTCATTTTTGCTGTATTAAAGCAGGAGGAAAATACTCCCTACGGCAAAAATATCAGCTACTGATGATTTCAGATCGCATGCTTAGATTATTTAATATACATCTAAACCGTTTACAAAGTCACAAATAATGTACTTGTTTAAGTAAAGTTCTTTTAAACCCTTTAAAGTTTTTTTTTTCACCAGCAGGTTAATAGCGTTGACGTAATTATTGGCTTTGATGGCTGTTTTCACACTGAAAACGAAATTAGAATTTCAAGACGGTAGGATTCAAGACGAGTTACGAAGAGACAATAGCTTTATGTAATTGTAAGCAATCGGATTAAAGTCA
The DNA here is from genome assembly GCA_016746295.1 of Potamilus streckersoni. Classification (NCBI taxonomy): domain Eukaryota; kingdom Metazoa; phylum Mollusca; class Bivalvia; order Unionida; family Unionidae; genus Potamilus; species Potamilus streckersoni. The sequence goes on along the minus strand of JAEAOA010000806.1, from coordinate 905,799 downwards.
GACTGGAACTGTTCTACGTGAAATAAAACAGTGGAGATATGATTTTAATCAAGCTGTAGCAGTAGGTTGCATCTGAGGCTCCACAAGGTGTAGGATTAAAATCGGCATAGACTTACCTCGATCGTAAGCTAATTGTTGTCTTCTAAAACATTGATCAAATTTGGCTTCAAAGATTTCTTGGATGCATAAAAAATGATAATATTGTACTCTTGAAACTTATTGTCTAATAAGTACACCCATTACAGATTGTATGAATTTTGTAAAAATTTTATTTCGTTTCTGGCCAGGGTAATTGAAGCAGGAATTAAAGATTTTTTCTTCGTTCATAAACCACAGCGATGTATTGGATCACTAGCGTCAGTGTACATGTCCGTCCGACCAGATCCAAAACTGAGGTCATTGTGATGAATCGATATTTCTATTCATTTCTTTTCGACTTTACTTTGTAGTTAAATAAAAGATTGATAAAAACGGGGTCTCTTATAAAACGTACAAGTTAAAATACATTGAACAACGACCCTACAAACACCAACACCAAGTGAATGCGCTGGTAAGCTGACTCTTGTATATCTGAACACAAGATATACCGTAAACTTATGACACATATTTTATTGTCTGACGGAAAGACATAATTCATTTATAATGCAACTATGTTATTTATTTTGTGCATTTTAAAACTATAAATAATCGACACAAGAAAAACACACCACACAACCCCAGAACTGATTTGCTAATCTGGATAAAACGTTATAACTACCCAGTTTAGTTCTTACAGTTTAGTAAGGCAATGAAAGAGCAAAATATGTGCTACATGGGATTTGAACTCGATACTTCTGGCGTACACATCGATTATCATCTAAGCTGACCTAATTCAGACAGACAGTCTAAGTGCCTTTCTTTCATTACCATAAGTGCTACATGCATGACAATTACATTTGGAAGTATGTTCTGACAGTATATCTTCGGCTAAAGAGTAGTACAAGTACATTATTGTTTTGTCATAAATTATGGTGTTGCATCCGATGATTATTTTAAGTAAAATATACCGAGGCCGTCATATGCCCTCTTGGCAAATTAGTTACTAAATGACGCAAATTGTATTCTTGATTACTGAGATAGTTTGTAAAAAAGAAAAAAAAAAAAAACATTAATATTAGCGGTAATTATTATATTGTGGGGCGGGGGTTGGTGGGGGCATTTTCAAGATGTGTGCAAGTTTTCTGAAAATTTAAATTTAAAGAAACAAACCCAGATCACGATAGGCCTTATCCTTTCCATTTAAAATTACCAATAAATGAGGGGCTCCGAGTGGTCTAAAGCGCTGACCGTTATGGATCACTGCCATCTCACTTCCGTCTGCGTGAGTTCGAGTCCAGACTCGGCTAATGTGGGTGAGAAAGCCTGCCAGTAGATTTTCATGGGTCAGTGGTTCTTCCCGGGGTTTTCCAAGGTTATTCCTCCACCATTAATACTGGCCGCCATGTATAGCCTATCTTGTGCTGAAAAATGGCGTTAAACCCTACAGCAACAACCAATAAATAATAATATAATCATTTATTATTATTATTATTATTATTATTATTATTATTATTATTATTATTATTATTATTATTATTATGAGAGAGAGAGAGAGAGAGAGAGAGAGAGAGAGAGAGAGAGAGAGAGAGAGAGAGAGAGAGAGAGAGAGAGAGAGAGAGAGAGAGAGAGAGAGAGAGAGAGTATTCGTTGATCATGGTCTGGACCAAGTAAATTTAAAAGAGAGTTTTTCTTATTATAACAAAAACACTACACGGTATATTATGGAACACGATGTCCATGTATACTCTACGTAAGACTTTATTGTTTGACACTTTTATACATGTCTTACGAACAGTGTTTGTGGTTATTCAAACAATTATGTCCAAAAACTGGTCATAATAGGCCTATATAATTAAATATATAAAAGTTCCTTCGACAGATAATATTCTTTAATCAAGCAGTTGTAATATTTGTGCTTTACCCGACAATGGAGCGGACATCGCCTCCCCAAACCCCACAACTCTTGAAAAGTCGATCTATTCAATAGTCGTTAGACACATTGGACCATATGAGATTGTTCTAAGATTTCGTGCAGCACCAAAGACAAAACAAATTAAAACATGCTTAAGCTTCATGACAGTATTTAAGGCCTAATTTAAGATGAATTTGAGATTTTTTTATCCAGCTCAGTCCTTCTATTTATACTACCCTTCTCTCCATTCTCTTTGCAATCTTAAATTTTGCTCACGTCAAAAAGTATGGTCGGCGGTGTGAGTGTGTGTATATATATATATATATATATATATATATATATATATATATATATATATATATATATATATATATATATATATGTGTGTGTGTGTGTGTGTGTGTGTGTGTGTGTGTGTGTGTGTGTGCATACAGGTAGATGTTAATACTGTTTTTTATAAGGTACGAACATGTAATTAGCCATATACTGTGTGTATTTCACGTTTATTTTACAATTATATGGGTCTCAAAATAACGTTGTAGTCTCTTATAGTTGTTACTTTAAAGATGTATGCTATGTATCGTTTTATAGAAATGTCTTTTGCTTTATTAGTCATGTGAATAACCGCTTATATGTCTAAAATATTCCGATCACTATTTGTATCAAGGCCATAGTTTTTCGCAGTAATACATGTACTTTAGTGCCAACGTGACTTTTTATATCCTACTTAACTAATATATATATATATATATATATATATATATATATATATATATATATATATATATATATATATATGCATATGCATATGCATGCACACACATACATACAAACTTGTGTTTTGCTCAAAGTCGTAATGACGATGTTATTTAAATCATTGCTCAGTATCGTCGTTGCTGTTTAATAGCTAATAAGAAACTAGTTATTAAATCTTTGGAACTTGGAAGGAAGAGGGTCGGGATGAGAAGTTATTGGATATTTCTAGCCTCCTCATATCAAATTAAATCGTCTATGCTTCACTATGCCTAGATAAGAATTGCAAATATCCTGTTTAATGGACGAAAGTAGCATACACCTAGTGTGGATCATAAAACTTCTAGAAGGGACTTTGATAGTAAATCTGTGTTCATAATTTGATAGTAAATCTGTGTTCATAATTTGATAGTAAATCTGTGTTCATAAATGTGTAACTTAAAGATTGATGTCAAGGCCCCCCCCCACTAATTTCATATATATCCAGTAATAACAGTCTAAAGCTAGTAAAATCTATGTATGTACAGGTGTATGAGTTCACATAATGAAACATTGCCCTGTAGTTTCATTCCAAACCTACTTATCACCAGTGACTTTTTTCATGGTTTTACAGGTATTTTACTGAATTTATGATGTTATATACATGTAATCGTTTCTTAATTCATATCTTAAATTCATTTTTTTTATATATATCTTGATTTATTAGATGTTGAATATTGTTTTGTATGTATAATTTGCATTATTAGTTTTTTTTGTATTCATTATATGCTATGGGTTATGTAAAATTGTTCGTAGCTGACCTTGCCTACAATTAAGTTTGTTGTCTACTTGACCAGAATCACCGATTTCTTTTATATTCTGAAAAAATACATAGTTTATATCTCTGTGTGTGTGTGTAGGTTAAATATTAGGATCATTATCTTAGTGCAAGCCAATAACATTGTTTACCATGTTCTTCATTTTAATTTTTGTAATAGACTGTTTAATTACAGCTTGGATTGTTCTGGAAATGAACTTTTGTCCTACATTGTTATTTTTAAAAATATGATCTTTATCTAAAAATTATTAATTTGATTATTATTATTATTATTATTATTATTATTATTATTATTATTATTATTATTATTATTATTATTATTATGATCTTGATGCAGAATGATTTGTTATGTTCAGTGTTTGATTTGGGCTGAAATTGTTTAAGTCAAGTTCTTCTCTAGAAATACAAAGTGCACTATATTATTCTTGGAAAGAGACATTAACTTGGACTCATAGTGAATTCAAACAAGGAAACCTTGTATTATATTACTGTGATTCTATGAAAGACTGTTGGTACATCATTACAGTTCTGCCCATTTGTACTTCAGTATATTAGAGAGCACCAGCAATTACAGTCACATCAACACCTTCAGCACTGGAAATTATTTGGAATACCACTCAAGTTTATTCAAAACTAAACTTCATAGGACTTATGTTAATAATTCTAGGGAAATAAATTTGTTGAATTTTACAAAGTTTATTTCTTTTTACTCTTTTTTATTAGCTATTTTAAGTCCATAGGGTTTTAGTAATATAACATACATTTCTTTCCCAATTCAGACTGAAATATTCCTTGCACTGCTACTGAAATATAGTGGGTAATAGGATTCAGCCCTAAGTTTTGTGGTATATTTGAAGTTTTACTATATTCTGAAATTTTTATACCCACATAAAGTTCTTCCATCTACAAGTTAATATGAGAATGTTCTGGAATGTTTTGCTATTACAAAACCAGATTTCTCTGCTTGTCCAATACATACATGTAATTAACATCATTTGGGCAAATGCAAAGACATACTGTACATGGATGTAATCTGACCTCAGATGTCACCACTGAAATGCATAAAGGGGTACAAAAGAACAAATTAAGTGAATGTTTCCTCCAATCATAAAACCTAGATGTGGTTATATAGACTAGTAATTGACACAGTTTATCTACATTTATCAGGTCAGAGGGCATTCAAAAACTTAAAGCTGTTAATAAAGATTTATCATTAAAATGGTGCAGATAGATTTAAAATTATTTAATGGCACTAACAACCTTACATGATGCAAACATGATAACTTCATACAAAATAATATAGCCATTTTCAATATTAATTCCTGCCTTGTTGTCAGAGAGGAGTAGAAGAAATAATCTGTATTACTATTTGTAAAAATTACATTTTCAGTCAAAAACTGAAGCCATTTACACATAACCTGACATAACCTGACATACCAATTTTGGACAGCTTTAAGATATTCAGAAAGTGTGTGTGTATGTTTCTTGATAACTGTATTAGAATTATTTTATGTACTCCATCTCTGGACTTTTTAAATGAAACATAATAACTCAATAGTATTGTTGAATTTCATCTGTCAATAAACGTTCTGATAAAACATTTGTACATCTTTTTTTAGGTCTGTCACACGATTAAACTCTCATCCACATTGTAGTTGGCAGATAGACTGTTTTGAATGCCTATAATGTATGTATGTCAATATTATGGTCACTCATTCTGACAAACAAAAGCACATATTTTTGACATCATTAGTATGCCAGCCATCAAACTTTAGAAATTATTTCTTTACTCTTGAAACAATTATTGAGATGCTTCTTGTTAAATTCTACATTTCCATTCCTAAATTTGGGTATTTTGGTCTATCTAACATGCACAAGCCATTTTATGTGATATCCAATGCATTGTTGTATATCTGTAACATGCAAATTTCTATATCCTGGAGACCAACCGCCCCTGTTGTCTAGTGGTTAGAGCATCTGCCTCGGATGAAGGAGGTCAGAAGTTCAAATACAGGCCAAGTCATATGAAAAATTTATGAAAATGGTACCAACAGCTGCCTCACTAAGCACTCAGCATTAGGAGGTTAGTGTTAGGACTGGTTGGCCTAGTGTCAGGATAATGTGATTGGGTGGGATATTATGTTTCATGTCTGCAGCATGATGCCCCAGTGCTAGACACAACTGCCACAATGTAGACATTTTAGTGTTAGGACTGATAAATTGTTAAAGCTAAATTAAAAATCCAAATCACACATACATCCATGAGACCTACTAAGTAGCTTATCATGGAAACGCTAAAACAGCAGATAAAATTTGGACACTATCAGCTATTTTAGCACTTAACAATTCTTGTGTCTAACACAACAGTCTCATATCTGTACAAATATACATATAGACATATCTTTAGAACCCTGGAGGCTGGTGGGTTACGTTCACTTAAAACATCGAACCATCTGAACCACCAACAGCATGGTTGATTGAAGTTCCTACATTCAAATACTTTAATGTGTAGACTGATGCTTCTTCGGAAAGCCTCAGCCACCATACAAAATTAGATCAATGTGACCTTCTTTAAAACCATATTGCTCAACAGAATATAGGCAATATGATGTCAGATCTTCTACATTTTCTGACTACATATACAATATAAAATTATTATTGTCTACTGAGCTCATAACTGTAAATGAATTGCAGTGGATCATTCAGGAAATAGTCTATGTATCAAGTCAAGTACTAACCTTGAGCCGTTAAGCACACACTGACCACAATATGATTATCCTATGATGTAATGTTCCAGTGGTCTTTCATAATGCAGCAACTGCTCCCGTGGCCTAGTGATTAGAGCATCCACCTTGGATGCAAATGCTCTAACCACTAGACAACAGGGGCGGTTGGTCTCCTGTATGGGTTTGAACCTTGGCTGAGTCATACCAAAGACTTTAAAAAAATGGTACTAACATCTGCTTTGCTTGGCGCTCAGCATTAAGAGGTTAGTGTTAGGACTGGTTGGCCTGGTGTGAGGATAAAAATGAATGGGTGGGACATTATGCCACATGTCTGTGCCTTTATGCCCCAGTGCTAGACATCACTATAAACTGTCATACTTCAGACATCATAGCGATATGTTAGGGAAAGTTATACACTGAATTTACAATATTACGAACAAGATTACTCTTTAATCATATTTGTATTCACTTTAATTATTTTAAAATAGATTTAAATAAAAGTTATTATTTTATAAATTGGATAAATAAAAATTTATTATTGTTTTTACTATTGGATATTGTCACCTTAATTACATGGGGATTTCATCCATTTTCTATTGTACTTTGATCTCAACCACAACACAGAACAGTATAAACACAGTAAACTGTGAGTATTTAGCTGCAATATTATAAGCACTTCATTATCATACTATAGAAGCCAAAAACCTATTTTTTCACAAACCTAAATGGCTTTGCCAGTAAAATGCACACAAGCCCAAAATGAAAGTTCTGCATTCATCAAACTTTGTAAATTACTAACAGTCTGTAAAAGTTATAATTCTTTTGTGCTATTAACTGTAACCAAAAGTGGATGCATCATAACAAAACAAATTCCTGATACTTTCAAATGCTTTTACATTATCTTTGTATTATAATGATTTGTAATGACTGCTTTTCTGCAATATCCAGGAATATTCTAACTTATTATACATGGCTACACTAAAGCATCCATGACTTCAATATGAGCATGAAATTCATATTTTAGGACAAGCTTTGATGAAACTTCTGAACTTTTATAATAACTTCTCGCTAATGATAGTATGGAACATAAAATCAATAAAGATGAAGTCTGCTAATGGCAGTTCAAAACAATATCAGCTATGATGATAAATTGCTGTTTTCCCAAAATAAAGTGGATTGGTATGTCCTTATATAAAAAAAAAACATACAAGAGCATTCATACCAACAAAGCAACTAAATACAGAACAGAAGATGCTGGAATATAGCTTGAAAGAAGCAATCTGAGAATCTTATATTTAATGTTTCATCTTGTTTAAAAAGATAAAAGACTCTGCTCAAAGACATTTTTATTTTTTTTAAACTTGTTAGGTATTAGTGTCCATAATTTTTAAACTGACAAAGTACAATGTTGGATCTCCAGTTTTAATCAGTGAAACTGGAATCTAAAGTCTGACTAAAAAAGGACACAAAATCATCCTCTTACATCCATATTTGTTTTCAACAACAGATATTATAAAGAGCTCCATGCAGTAACTTGACAATATTTTGTAAAATCTTATTTTGTTATAAATGGGGTTTAACGTACTGACAAAAACCTTTACAATGACTTGGGGTAGTTACAAATCACCAAGTACCTGTATCTATACCCATCCAATGGTATTAATAAGTGAGAAAAATGCACAGCTAACAAGCAGAAATATATATGATGACATTCATTGATTAAAAGTATTGACTGTTACACATACTCTGTCATTCAAGCTACACATCAACAACATAATGATAGATCCAAACTAAAAAATTAAATATCGTACTTCTTTTTTCTCTCTCATACCTCATACATACAAATATATTTCCAACAAGCAATGCAACACACAATATTTCATGAAGAAAACAAAATCAGTTACATTAGGGCTGTTCCAGTAAAATATATATGGGACCCAGGACAGCACTTTTAATGAGGGGTACTCGCCCATAGAGAAATTTTTGTATCATTTTAATATGAACTTCCCTGTGCACAATGTATATTTAAATGGAACAGCCATTAGTACATTCTGTCATATTTTAACATCTAAATGTGTGCATAAATATCTGTACCAAGCTCTTTTCATTATGAATTGTTTTTTTAACAATAATATAATTATATAGTATTTGTAGTACATATGTGTCTTGATATTTTCTGATTATTTTTTTCTTTTTAAGCAAATAGAATTTCACTAAGATTAGATGAGGTCGTGCTAAATCTAACCATAATTTGGTGCTGATAATTTCTAAACCCTATATCAACTCATCTAACAGGATTATAATATTAAAATATAAGGTCAACACTGGTAAAGAAGCTACTGGTATCCAATTAGTTCATACATATTCAAAATGACATTATGGGTATTGGTTGTATGAATGTTACTTGGTCACCCAAGTAATGCATAAGTGTAAAATATTTGCCTAATTAATGTGCAGGGAGCTACAGACCTTCACCAAATCAGAGCCATTCAACAGCATTTTAAATGCATTAATTGTGCTTCTTTGGGGATGAAGCAATTCAAAGTTCTTCTGAATTCTTGATAATTTCCTGTCCATTTTTCCATTATTATTGGCTCAGAATTTTCAACTAATAAATACACACATTATTAATTGGAGTTTAAATGGTCCACACCATGTAATGCTGACATTGATTCTAGAAATTAAACGACGGCTTTCACGCTAAAAATTTGATAAAAAGCTCTTGGAAGGTCATAAAGTGACAACTCCTGTGACAGATCATGATGAATAATGATGGTGCAAAAAAAAAGATATAATAATCTCCAAACAATTCATCTATTGCGTTGCTTTAGATTTTGTCTTTTTGGCAGTTTTCTTGTCTTTCTTTTTCAGCCCATCCATGTTACCCTTCAGCAAGTTGGCATAAGCCTGCAAAATAGATAAGAAACTTTTAATAAAAAAAGGAATAATTAGTTCTGCATAGCTTGAAATAAACATAAGGTACTATCTCTAAAAAGAGTTGACATATAACTAGTTACGTAGCAAAAATGTTGACTATTGTAAGATGCCAACTGCTAAAGGTCAGTTTATTTACTAATAATTCTTTTGACAAATGGATTGCTTATCATAGAAGATCAATTACTGCAAAATCCAGATTTAAGATGCAAATTAGCAGCACAGTGTTAAGATTTTATCAATAATATGATTGTTACAACTCTAGAGTCATAAACTAAGTAACAACAGCAAAATTTACAAGTTTTGTATAATTGAAAAATATTAATTTATTTCTATAAAATATAAGCGACAGAAAAATAACTTACAGTATTGTAAATGAATCATAAAAAGTTCCATAAATTCCTATAATTCTAAGCAACCTGAAAGTCTCTGCTGTACTGATGTTTCAATCACAGAGAAAAAAAAAACCCACTGAAAAACCCAAGATGACTTTAAATGAATTCATGGCAATTCTATACAGCAATTATATATCAAAATGTCTTTGAATGAATTAATGTTTTGAGTATGCATTTCCAACAAATGACTGAATTATGTAAAGAATCAATCCTCTATGAATAACTTCCAAGACCAATAGTACAGCTAAGAAAGTCCAATTCCAAGAAATAATTTACATATAAAAAAACAATAACATGCAATATCGAAATTCCAGTACAAGACTGAGTGCATCATTGTTGATATTTTAAAATACTCTGTCAGTAAACAAATCAGCTGAATTATGCTGAAGTATCAGGAAATATATCAGGAGCCTTTTTAGAAACCCCACGACCTACAGCCAGAAGAATTCCTGACCTTGTTGCATCACGTGATGTTTACTTGTACTTAATGGTATGATTTAACCTTCAAACTTATGAATGGATGGGTATATGCATCTTCAAACTTATGAATGGATGGGTATATGCATTTGATACATTACTCGTCATACAGTAAACACCATGATCATAGGATTTTAGCATTAAAAATGCCATTAACTAAATTACCCTTATAAAAACTATTATAATGAAAATGTTGTTGTTGTTGTTGTTGTTGGGCTTAACGCCATTTTTCAGCACACGATAGGCTATTCATGGTGGCCAGTATTAATGGTGGAGGAAGAAACTGGGAAATCACCGGAAAGAACCACCGACCCACGAGAAGCTACTGGCAAGCTTTTTCACATATCCACATTCACCGAATCCTTGACTCGAATCCAGGCAGACAGAGGTGAGATGGCAGTGATCCGTAACGGACAGCGCTTTAGACCACTCGGCGCCCCATAATGAAAATAATACACATAATATAAATGTACATAACAGTAACATACCATAGCTAATTCTGAAATAATAATGTTAGGTACATTTATAATGAAAATGATACACATAATATAAATGTACATAACAATTTTTTCAGAATTAGCTTTTATGGATCTAAAAGCTTCGTGTCTTACATTAACATGAGCTGTCTGAGAATTCGTCTATTCAAAATGACACAAAGAAAAACTTGAAATATTTATAATGTCCAAAGTGTTTATATAAAATTTCTTATAATCAACATTTTATATTATTATTTAAACATTTCAACTGGCTTATTCATTTTCATTAAAGTGCTCCCCAAAGTATGTTCTACTAAATACAGATGAGGATATGAAAAGATTGACAGATTGATGAGTTGTATGATAACTCTAGGACTAATACCTGCAAAAAGATTCAGAATAAAAATAAAAATATTCAATCCCTTCAAAAAAAAACCAACAATCCATTCAAAAAAAAGGTAGGTCATGGTGACCTAACCTAATTACTGCATGTTGACTTACAATGATTCCACATGATACTATGTACAAAGTTAAATCAAACTGGATTCAAAATCTGACATTTTATTTTCTTGACTTATGATAACTTACACTATTCCTACAAAAATCCATCCACTATTAAATGATACATGAAGGAGATATAATCTTCATCTAAAATGTAATCTAGGTGGAAAGTGCATCCTGATGCAAACACTGGGTGACTACATACATGCATTATTCTTCAAACAATTAAAGCTAAAAATTAACAATAGCAAACAGCAAATTTGCTATCTAATACTTGAAGATTTCTGCAGCAGCAGCAGCAGATGTTAGAAACAATTTATATTATGAAGTCTGATCAAACACCTGTGGAAACTGGATGGTGGTTGATGGAGGAGAGCATAATTCTTGGGGACCCCAAGTGGCCGAGTGGTCTAAAGCGCTGGCCATCACGGATCACTGCCATCTCACCTCTGTCTCTGTGGGTTCAAGTCTAGGATTCGGCGAATATGGATATGTGAGAAAGCTTGCCAATAGCTTCTCGTGGGTCGGTGGTTTTTCCCGGTTATTTCCCGGTTTCTTCCTCCAACATTAATACTGGCCGCCATGTATAGCCTATCGTGTCCTGAAAAATGGCATTAAGCCCCACAACAACAACATAATTCTTTTAATAGGAAGAAAAAAAAAGACACTTTATACATTTTCTCAGGGTCAGAATCTGACAGTCATCTTTGAATTTTACTACCACAGTTAATACGGCTACTTATATTTTGCTCTGGCAGCAAGTACTTGAAATTTTTAGAGTTTAAATTTGAACCATGGTACTGATTAAAGATTATCGGTGAAGCCTTGATGCAATCATGAATTCAGGTAGCTTTCCTGCAAATTTCATAAATTATCAATTATGCTAGCATTGACCACTCCTGTAGTCTAGTGGTTAGTTGCTTGAAATGATTGAGCTAAGGATATACTTTACTGAGTGGGTGGAAAACAGAAGTGAAAAGACGCAAGTTTTTCACTCTAGCGATTAAATGGTTTTTTTTTTTTTACTCATAGCATGCAATATTCTTTTTACTTCTTTTCCAGTATATTGGCTATCAAGATGTACTTGAAAAACAGTTACATAATTCTTCAAAGTAAAATAGTATATTCAGAATTTTTTTTCTCACTTTGTTGGATTTGAACTGGAGTCAGCTGTAATATGAGGCAGCCATTTTACCACAGTCATCTAAGAATAACTTGAAAGTTTCATGGTTATCCTGTTATCGATGGGCTGTGAAATTATTTCTCATAATTCACTCCAGTAAATCATCACTTTTGTCTTACTTGTAAAATCCACTAATTCACACCCCAGCATAAAATAAATTTTATTCATTATGGCTTACATTTTCAAATGATAACAGATTCCTAAAGAAAAATTGTTTTAAAAAAACAAAAATCCAATGAATATTAGCAACTATTCCATAAAGAATTCTGCAGAATGCCATGTTTTGCCTGCTAAACACAGCATAATCTAAAATTAGCACCATGAGATGCAAATTATATGCACACCCAATGTTTAAGAATCTTCTATGCAATAAATGCAATTACTATGCAGAAACCTACTAACATCAAAGTCAATAGGCTTCTTCCTTGCTGTAAATACAAGCCATCAACAAAGCTTGGCCAGGTCTGTGATGTAGAATAAATGTTATTGAGCAGAAAACATTATGTAGTGTAGTTGCCATTCCTTGCTGCAAATACAAGCCATCAACAAAGCTTAGCCAGGCCTGTGATGTAGAATAAATGTTACTGAGCAGAAAACATTATGTAGTGTAGTTACAGTTACCATTTATAGCCTAGCTTTAACAATCTTTTTTTATTGCTTTTACTGTAGGTACCAAAACTACACACCATCCAAATGTCATGTTAACTGTGGATGATGGAGTTATTGTACAAAAGCCATATTTCTTCTTCAGCCACAGTGACCTTGACTTTTGTCATCCAAACCAAACAACTTTTTCCACAGCCTAAATACAAGATAACCACAAAGTTCTATAGCTGCAGATGGTGGAATACTTAAGCAACTATGCAGAATTAAATTTTCTTCTTCTAGCCATAGTGACCTCGACCTTGAAGCTTTTGACTGTAAAATCAATTATTTTTTTTTTAGTGCTAGCCATCAACAAGGTTTGATATGTGTAAACTGTGGAAAATGAGTTATTGTGCAAAGACCATATTTCTTCTTTCAGTCTGTAATCTTTGCTTCTGACCTATAGACCTCAAAAGTAATATAGTTCTTTCTTATCTACAGTGCAAATGATCCACAAAGTTTGGTAACTCTGGATGGTAAAGATCTTTAGGTACTGTGTGTGAACCATTTTCTACTTTCACTCATTCACCCCAATCTTTGCCTTTTTAACCCAAATTGATAAGGTTCCTCCTTGTCCTTACTGCATGGCAATCACAACATTTGCAAAACTGTAGATGGTACAGAAATAGAGTTATTGTGCAGCAATCATTTTTCTTCTTGTAAAGTGACCTTGACATTTGAGCTACTGACTGAAATTAACAGAGTTCTTCCTTACCACAAGTGCAAACCTGTCTCAAAGTTTTTTTAACTGTTGATGGTAGATAACTTGCATTATTATATGAATTGTTGTTGCTGTTGTTTGAAATCTTATGATTGGACAAGCAATGTAGGTGTGTGAAAAAGTTTGCCAGTAGATTCTTATGGGTCACTGGTTCTTACAAAACAATGATAACAACATACAACAGTGTCAAAAGAAATGAGCTAAATGCAAAAACATAACAGTTATGCAGAGGAATGCCTTCATTGGAAAAGTTTTAATTTGGTTTGGTTTTGTGCTTTACTGTACTGCAACACAAGTAGGTTATTTTAATGCCTAGGTAACTGGAGTAAAGTGCATTGCCCAAGGACACCCCAAAGTAGGTCTGATCAGATACAAACTATTTTCAATTGTAAAGGTCTGATCATTAATAATACAATAAAAAGCCTTAATGCAGTTTTTATTTTTCCATTGAATCAAGAAGGTAAGTCATCTATTGTGTGTCCAAATCACAAACAATCACAAGGTCACTTTACACTTTATGAATGACAAAATATGCAATATTGTTCCTTAAAGGCTATTCCATCCATCCATCCATCTACAAAGAATATACCTAGGTGTCATCTTAAACTTACCATCTGAAACCTATTGACATCTTTTTGACTAACCTGAAAGAAAAAATAATAAAGGTTTGGAAATTTTCCAGTGTATTAGAACTTATCAACCTTCTCCCATGCATGTAATCTGCAAGGGGTGTTATCATAAAATAACTCTAGCTTAGTAGCAATTTCTGTCTTGAGAAAAATATGCTCCAATCATATCATATACTTTATCAAATTTCAGCTGTAAAGGATTAAATGAATAAAAAAAATTTAAGTTTATATTTGAACATGTGAACATCCATCATACAAATTATGTGCAACAGAGTTGTCATTAATGAAATGACTTTCCAAGATCTAGACACAATCAAATGTGAAAATGAAATCTTATTTCTATATTTATTTTCAATGTAAACTTTTCACTCAGTTTTACCTACTCTGCCCTCAGTTCCCTCTTGTTTTGTCTCCTGTCACTAAAGTGCGGGAAGACAGCAGCTGTCTCTATTCAACTGACCACCTTGTAAATACTCAAGCATAAATGTTTATTATGATATCTCAATCAAATTTGCTGTAAAGTTTCACCTTAACCACAGTTCAAAATACGTTGATGAAGTGCATCTTGTGTTTATATTTCTTGATTATGCATTCTAAGCACACAATTTTTTGTGAACATTCTAGCTTTCAAATTTATTATTTGATTTCAGCTGATTTCTTCTTGAAACCAAATTGTAACAAATGCTCAGAAGAGTATGGTAATGAGCACATACTACATATGTCAGAGATGTAGCCCTTGATCATCATTGCATTGACACTGATACAGCTAATGCACAACCTTGTGAATAAGATAAGCTTAAGATTTAACCAAATTTGCTGTGAAACTTTATTTCAAAAACTACTCCAATGTGTTGGTTTATAAGCAAGTTTTGCATACATCTCATATAATTATTGCCTCAGATCATCTTAGCAGTCATTGCTAATGCACAAGGTTGTGGTCTGACTTTTCATATTTATAATCAGATTTCAAGCATAATTTGAAACTTCATTTCAAATAGTGCTAAGACAAGCTTGTTGATGAGCATGATCTACACATACTAAAGTCTATCTTTCTATCTGTTCAACTGTGCAAGCATGTGAACACTCTAGCAGCCAGAATTTTGTTTGATATCAAGGTTCATCTCAACAAGACCTTTGTAAAATTGATGATACAGATTTGGCTTGCATTTCTAGGAGTTACTGCCCTTGATCAACTAAAAACAGGGATTTCAGTAACTTGTGAACATTATAGCATTTCCTTTCCTTTCTTATCAGAGTTATGGTCCATAAACAACTTAAAATTAGCATCCTATTTGCTTGCAAACACAACAACATTCATGTACCCTGCATGATATTAACCAGATTTGCTAATTTAACTCTTGTCAATGTTTCAGGAGTTGATCATAAACAGATTCTGACTATATTTTGAGCCCATGAATTATTTGCAAACTGAATAAATCACTGCAATCAGCCTAATGATGATGTAATGCAAACAACAATACTGAGCTGCAACAAAGGTTATTATCTTTAGAACAAAGTTATGTGAACATTTATCTAAAGCAACTATCATGTGTGCACTTAAATATACAGCCATATTTATTTATCAACTGCAGAATAATTACTATAATAACTGCCTAATTAAATATTATAAAAATCTTGACAGGTGTTTCTTTCTGAATGTCATAAATTGCTGCTTAGGTATTCTTTTACTTACAACTGTGCTTATCTTTTTGTTTCCTAATGTTGCCCGTATTAAGCATTTATATTCACTTGGCTCTGCTACATTGCCTTTTCTAGGCTTTGGTTTTGTTCTGCCATCATCTACAAAAGAAATTAAAAAGAATTATTAATACAGTCCAGCTTCCAAATAATGGCTAGTGATCATTTAATTCTAAGAATGTGTAGTTGCATGTTATGGAAAAAGTTAATCTGTTGTATGAACTACAGCAAATATTTCATAAACCACATACTCTCAGGGCTAAACAAAATCCAAACTCTCAGGGCAAGACATAGAGTAATTTTGTTTCCAAAGGTGGCTGGTATAAAAAGGTTTGATATTTGAAACAAAAATGTGGACAGTTTACATGGGATGGGTATGAACTGAAAATAATGCTGCTATATACTGTAATAATTCATTAATATTACAGCATTAATGTAATATGCTGGATTGTGACCAGTCCTTTTGATTTACCAGTTATTCTGATTGTCTGTGCATGTCTGCTTTACATGCACATTTTTGCATGTAACCATTTCTAGTAAAAAGGTGGTCTGTGGTTTGTAGTAGGTATCACTTAGAATGTATTTAAATGATTTTGCAAAATCACATTAAAAGCGTAATTAACACCAAAGTACTATCTTGGGTACTGACTACACTTAAAAATGCATTTTTCTGTGTAAAGTCAGTACCTACTTTATCTGAACCTCCTTACCAGATGATTGATGTGTTGTAACTTCAATCTCAATGTGGAATTACAATCCAGAGACCACAATGGAAACAAAAGAATTGCTACTAAGCTCAGGAATTAGTACCTTTTGTATCACTAACAAATCCATTTTCACAGAATGACTACTAAACTCTACAGTTTGTTTCAAGCAAGAAACTCACTTTGTACTATAGTATAATATGTTATTGGGAGAGGATGGGGTGGGGGTGCAAGTTACAGTTTTAACATTATTGGCTATATCATGCCAAGAAAATAGGACACAATGAGGAAACTAAGTTACCATGACTAACAGTAAATTTCAGTTGATGCACACTTATGTCTGGCATAGAGAAATTATTTTTTCACTAGGAAATACACACTCGGACCTGTGGTTAGTGTCTTTGTGATATTATCTTAACACTGAATACTCATGTACACTAATACAGTATCTTCCTGACGCTATGTTTGTACTCTGTTACTATATCATTTGAAGTCAAGGGCCACCAGCAAACAATTTCAACAAAGTGCATATTAATTAATATCACTGTAATAGGAGCTTCTCAATGATGCAGATTCACCATTATGAAATGTTCATTTACCTATATTCAGATTATGCCCTTGTAAATTTAGAAGTGGTCAAGTGGGAAAAATAAGCATACATAAAAACAGTTTTTAAATATTATGCCAAAATTGTATTATGCTGATATAATGAGTACTATGATATTTATATTCTTAGGTACATACCACAATCTACCAATAATTATTATTATATCACACAACAACAATTTAGAGTGTGTCTGTTTTATAAAAGTTATATTGTTCATGTAAATAACGATGGGTGAAATTCAGTTCAAGGAATAGTCAGAAAATGAGTTCATAGTGAATACAAATGCTTTTTGTTTTTATAAAATTTCCTTATACTATTAAAATTTATCTTTAACATATCATGCATGCCAGCTAAAAGGAACACTTATGCACAATGTTTTATCACCCACTTTATATATACAAGCATTCAGCTTCAGTTTTGCATAGATTTCATTTACATCTAATTAGAAAGAAATTAGCTAAAATTGCTTAAGAAACAAATTTGAACAAAAGAACATTGCTTTATACTTGGTACTGATTAGAAGACACATTTGCCAATAGAAACTCAAAGTAGGAGTATAATGGTATCATCTTTTATTTGACAAACTACTAGTACTGTATTTTTGAGAGGATGTGATGTGATGTGATTTGGATTTTTAATGTAGTTTTAATAATTTTTCAGTCATATCGCTATGATGTCTGCAGTGTGGTAGTTTATAGTGATGTCAAGCAATGGGGCATCATGCTGCAGACATGTAGCATGATGCCCCATCCAGTCACATTATCCTGATACCAGGCTGAACAGTCCTATCACTAAACTCTTAATGCCGAGCGCCAAGTGAGGCAGTTGTTAATATCTTTTTTTGTAAGTCTTTGGTATGACTCGGTCAGGGATCAAACCCATGACCTCCCGCATCTGATGTGGATGCTCTAACCACTAGGCCACCGGAGTGATCTATTTTTGAGAGGAATTAAACCTTATGGATGTTATACAATTTTTGCTTACATCTTTTCATTGTTATCTGAACTGATCCAGAAGCCTTTCCTTTCTGGAACAACTTGGTTAGTTCTGTGAGAAACTGAAAAAAATAGAAGAAAACAGGAATTACAATATAGGAAATTAATGATCACATTATCTCAGCTCAATGCTGACCATATTTAGGGTTGGGATCAAAATTTTAATAACAAAGAACAGATCTAAAATTCACACCCAATCTGGCTTCAAAAATGTTTTCAACAAGCCACTTATCCTACAGAACAAGTGACATGCAAGTCTGACTTGTCTCACAGACTTTAACTTGATATACCCATTTATTTCAGAAATCAACTTAAAGAGTGTAAAGATCTGCCAGGACAATCATGTGTGAGCACATGCATATACATACATACACCAATACATTCTTTCTCTTAGACACATTCAAGTAATACATTTCTTATAGTAAGGCTGTGGTGGTTTGACTTAGGGCAATTATTGTGATAATAGGCCAGAGTCATAAGTCAAATGATCATAATGAAATTTACTATTTCAAGATGCAAATTATTTCGATTTATATTTACACGAAATAATACTTGGGAAGGCACTATGGGTAGATAGCAGCCATGGCAGAATTTTGGGAGACAGTGACAGATGTGTCATAAATTCGAGATTTAGAGAACAATATTTTTTTAAAAAGTCAAAACTATATTGAGCTGTAAAGAAATGCTAACTAATAATATGATAATAACAATAATAACGCATACTATTTGTTCTTATCAGTTATTAAAAACATTACAGGTTTTATTTTTTTTTAAATTATTAATTGTTCTATACATATTGAATTTCTGACACGTCTGTCTCTGTCTCTCAAAATTCTGCCATAATGGCCAGACCTAACTGCAGTTCCATCCCAAGCATTAGTCAGTTCCTTGTGATATACTCCTTGCTAGAAGGTTCCTAGCGGTTGTTCTTGCCTTTGGTTGATGCTGCTTTCCACGCATGCATCAGCAATTTAAAAATAAGGTCAGTAATAAATGTATACATAGGTGTTCTATTCTGACTGGGATTATTACTAAAAAGTGAGTGTTTTGAATGATTTAATGCCCTAGGTCAAAAGAAGTGATTTTAGTTTCCATCCACATACCAAGGTCAGTCGAAATAAATTTATTAATTACTAGCTAGCGTCCGATAAGTCAGAACTGAAGGTATGGTTAACACAGCGTAAAACTTCAGTATCGAATACTGCCCGACAACGTTGGTCTCCGCTGTCAGAAAAAGAAAAAAAAAATAACGCAGAGATCTACTTGTTAGTATAGTACCCAATACAGTATTACTGTTTAAGCATATAAAACAATAAACGTTTCATCAAAGACAAGATAAACATGATTCCCACGTTTCCTAATAAATTAAATTGTAATATTAAAGCTTTCTTTCTCTAAAATATTTGACAGGGTAACTACTGGTTTGTAAGCAAGTGGTATCACAACTCCCCCACTACGCTCTTAGCCTAGGAACAACATATGTTCTACAGACTACCGTTTCGGTGGAAATTAAATTAAAATTTTACGGAAAAATCAGTTAGCACTTATATTTATGCTGTGTATCAGTCATATTCAATAAATATTATTCTAATCATGTACATACCGAATCGTTTTCTAATAAAACCATCTTGAAAACGTCTTTACGGCTACAACGTTGATTTCGTGGAATTGCTACTCTCTTAAGATGGAGGTACGTTTAAAGAGAACAGAAATGTCTTGATCCAACGGGTATGATTGGTTTAAATCTCGAAGAAATAAAGCAGTAAGCCAATCAAAATAGCCCTATAACTGTCCTTTGGCATCTATATCTGCGGCAATCTCAAACGTGCGAAACTATCATTCAAAGAAAAGAATGGCAGAGCAACTTACAATAACAGAAGACGAAGCTGCGTTGTATGATAGGCAGATTCGTCTTTGGGGACTAGATGCCCAGAGAAGGTCCGATATAGGAGTATAGTTTAATGAACTTTAATATTTACGTCTAGTTTTTGAGCGTTACATATTATCGATGGATGTGGAGTGTAATTCTGATTGTTGTCCCACAATGTAATGCACAAGTACCAGATATTTGTTATTGTCGATGTCTTACATCGTAGGACTATCCCAATTATTGCGTGCTCAAGTAATGACAATATGAAGTAGGTAGAGATAAGAGTAGAGTTGAAACGAAAACTAAATTTTCATATTGAAATATTACTACCCTTAGTCCTACCTTTTGGACAGGGTACTAACATGAGTGTATGTGTCACTGTAGCAGCCGGGTGTGATTCACACCCGGCTCTCTTTTAGCCTAATATAAAAAAATTGAACATGTTCTTTGATATGAAATAAAATGAATTGAGTAGTCCTTTTATTTAATACTGGAATTATCGCAAATCATTATAGAAATAGTGGTAAAATCTTGTTTACCTTTCTTAACCTATATTTTCGTTTTGATCGTCCACCATATTAGTTCAAATAATGCCTACTTCTGTTCTAAGCTTCATTTGTTTGTGTGCCATAAAAGGACTTTAATGCCTTATTTGGAAACGTAAATAAATCATAGTAAAAAAAAAATATGGTGCGGTTCGAATCAGAAATTCTGTGCATTAAAAGTTAATAATGTTTACCTGTGTCTTTGAAATTTCACCAAGAAGCAAATTATTTTCTCAACAATAACTGTATTCCGCAATTTATGCAAGTATCCGTTCTCCAACTTCTTGCATCATGTCATTCAACAACAACTACAATAGCATAGAATATCCATATATATAGTCTGGCAAGCCTTATGTAGAAAAGTGGTCATTGCGAGAGACTTGTGTTATCTGTCATGGTGGACACGGTGAGGATAGCATAACTATGCCAATTTATTTTACCGTGTAAGGGCTTAATAAATTCAAATTTGCCAAACTTCTTTGACAAAATGATTATTCTTATTTAGTAGATTTCTAAACTATTTGTATTTCTGACTTTAGTGAGGATTTTCTTTTGCTCCATTACATGATATGGGATCAGTTCATAGCCTCAACCACAACAAAACAAGTTGAGGCTACAACATCGTAGCTAATTGAAATATTTGTTGAATGTATTTAGATAGAATTCTGATTGCATTTTCTTTGTTTCCTCTCTTTTGCCTCTACATCAGTGTTTATTGACACTCTCAATCCTATTCCTACAGTGTAATAAGTCAACCTTATATGCATGTGAGGATTTGACCCCATATAATTGCCTGAATAATTGTAATCCTACAGTGTAAGACATCAACTCTTGATATTTATATTTTGGGGGGTCGAGATTTTACTAACTTAATAATAGCACTGTGTTGCATGTTTAAAGGTTGACTAATAAGTGTAATATCAGAATGAGATGTCATATTTTCAGGAATATCTCACAAACTTGGCAGCACATATTGACACTTTTTCCAATTAAAGTCGTATTGCTTTAGACAGACTTGACTTACTCTGATGTATTTTTTCTAATAATTTTCACATAAGCAATGGGTATGTTTTCAAGTTCCAATGGCCCATATTTCATTTAACTGGAATGAGATGGAAGCCAGGAATACCGAAATTGGGTTAAGCTGAATTATGTTTCTATAACAAGACAAATAAAAAGCTACAAAGAAACTTAGATTCATTTGGTTCAATATACATATGATCCTTTTAACTGATTTTGAGCCCATTTCCTGTAAATGTTAGCATTTGTAGATAATGATAAAGTAATATTTAGTGTAGTGATGCATGTTGGTGTACTATAGCTTCAGTTATCTGTAATTGATTCAGTTAAAATAACTGGAGAAAAAAGTGAATTAAATGTGTAGCATTTTAGTCTATTAATAATCAGAGCGACGCATGTTACAGTCTGGTTAGCACACATATCACAGGGTTCCTGTGTGGGTCGGGAATTCCAGATAAAGTCTTAAATTTGAAAATTGCTTTTCCAGGCCTAGAAAAGGTCTGGAAAACTTAAAAAGTTACAAAAATTACAAAAAAGTCTAAAATTTGGATTGCTGATTTCAAAGCTCATTACTGTACAACACAACATCTCGAGACAAGTATGGCTGACAAATTTGCATGATAAGGCCATGCAATTTTGACTGGTGCAGTCATGCCAATCCTCCCATTTTTTGCAGGAGACTCCAAGAATTATATAGCACCTCCCACACTCCCTCATTTTTTTTTCTCCAGGGAAAAAAAATTGTTTTGTCAAGAAAAAAAATTAGGAAAAGTTTGTTATGTATGACAAAAAAGGTTTTGGAAATTATCAGCATGTATAACTGGAAGTGTGCAGAAATTCTTTGAAAAGCATGCAAACTTAAATCCATATGTTTAGTGATCTCTTCAACAATATCTAAAAGAAATTGAGATTTGGATGAAGTTTGAAATTAAAATAATTTCTTTCAAAGCTTCCTAATAGCCTTGAATTTCTATGCCTGACTTGTGGTGGAAGTGATAAACATGACGGTGTTTTGCAAAACATGCAGTTCGTGTTCTTTGTTGCCATTGGCAGGCACGATGATTGTCATCAATATCTCCAGTCGCAAAAGTAAGTTTTTAATTTTACTGTTTATTTTTATGGCCTTAATTGTATGCTGCAAATTGTAATTTGAGTGCCAGCATTAAAATTATGATTATCTTTAGCGAAATTAGGATGCACTAATAGATCTGTTAAATCAGGTACAGTTGTATAAACGACAGTTGAATCAATACATCTGCAGATAATAAAAATACTAAGACTTCATTATTATTATTACTGTTTAGACATAAGCCCGAAAATGCATTCTAACAATTTAGATTTATCAGCTCTTTCCTAAGAACTACATCTACTTGCCTAAGATATATAGTAAGATTGGGAAGAGAAGCAAATACTTATTGTGCCTGAAGTTTTAATGGAAAGTAAGAAACATTAAATGCTGTTCATTTTTGTGAATGAATGCAATATATATTTTGCTAACTTTTGTTTCTTAGTAAGTATTTTAAATTTCATGTACCTTATTTCACAGGCACTTAACATCTGCACAGACAAAGAGAAACACCCAGGATGTGTCAAATTTTTTCAAACTTGTGGATTCATCCCTTGAAGAAGCTGTGATCAAAGCTGAAGCACTTTTTACTTTGCTTTTCAGTTGAACAATCATGCAGGTGCACTTTTTAAGGCTATATTCCTGCATCAATCACATTCAGCATCCAATATCATTAAAAAAATATCAAATATAGATGAACAAAGACAACATGTATTGTTAAGGAGTTGGCAGCAGCTTCTATGGAAACTTTAGTTCAAACAATCATTTAGCATTGCAACAGATGGAGACAAGTTATACCCACTTGTTCGCTATGGTGAAAATAGAAATACAAGAATGAAACTTCTAACATAACTAGTGTGCACAGAAAAGGGAATGGGAAAACATTTAAAAAATGACTGACAACAAATTTGAGCAAAAAGGCATCTCTTGGAGGAATTACATTGCATTCACCAGAGACAATGCCAATTTTTTGATACGAATGAAGAGTGGTGCCTATGGAATTTTGCTGCAATATATGCAACTGGTTGCATTTATCATTGACTCCACTTGGCTTGGAGCTTACTGTTAATATAGAATCATTATTTCATGACATTTATTTCTACATGGAAAAAAGCACCAATAGGATGCATGCATTTATACATTGCCAAGAAGAAGCAGGTGTTGATATCACTAAGGTGTGCAAGCATGGCAGTACTAGGTGGCTTTCTCTTGGAAAAACGACAAAATGGGTGATCAAGCAGCGGGATCCACTCACAGCCTTTAAGGCAGAGTATGAAGAAGAGAAGTCTGCCAGTAAAGAAGTCAAAACAAGATCAAAATGTGGAAGCAGCCACTCTAGGAAGCAGAGAGTTCTGGAAAATTGAAGGTCCAGGACATTTAAGTTGAACTTCCTCTTCTTGGACCACTCTGGTGGCCTATTGGTTAGAGTGTCTGACTTGGATACGGGAGGTCATGGGTTTGATCCTCAGCCAAGTCATACCAAAGACTTATAAAAAAATGGTACTAACAGCTGCCTTGCTTGGCACTCAGCATTAAGAGGTTGGCATTAGGACTGGTTGGCCTGGTGTCAGGATAACGTGACTGGATAGGACATCATGCTACATGTCTGCGGCATGATGCCCCAGTGCTAGACATTACTATAAACTGCCACACTGCACACATCATAGAGATGACGGAAATTTTTTTAAAGCTACATGAAAAATCCAAATCACACACACACACACTTCTTCTTGGACTTCATCATTACTTTTTTGACATGTTGAATCTTGAGC
Source organism: Potamilus streckersoni (assembly GCA_016746295.1). Classification (NCBI taxonomy): domain Eukaryota; kingdom Metazoa; phylum Mollusca; class Bivalvia; order Unionida; family Unionidae; genus Potamilus; species Potamilus streckersoni. Next base: position 881,275 of record JAEAOA010000806.1, on the reverse strand, counting down.
TGCAGTCAGAAGAACCAATGATCCACAAAGATGCTGCTCAGATGAAAGATTTATCAAGCAGATTATGGCCACGTTTGTGAAACCTGCAAAATTGTCATTAATTTTAAAGATATAAAATGTGAAACCTTCTGCCATGATCTACAAGGATACAGAATCTGTTGACTTCCAGATTGGATACAACATCAAGAATGATGAAGAAATAATGATTGGTCAAGTAGCTCAGAGCTTCATGCAGGAATGTAAACTTACTAAAGAAAAGGCTTGTTTTCCTGTATATTTTTGCAAATTTACTTTCATCAATGAAGAAAGTATAGTTGTTTTCAAAGCTATAATTGGTGGCAGTGTGAGGATTTTCTTTTTTGAACTAGTTTGAGTGAAGCGATATATGTTTTTGCTTAAGATGATTGGACTTTGAGTTGATACTACCACCTAATTTCCATTGTACATGTGACACATTTCATTTTTGTTTCCAGCATATTGTACATCTTGGAGATATTTGCAAATTTAAAAGAACTTGTTATTTTCAGTCATTTTGACACCATCATTCCAGATGTTGCTTACAAGGGTGAACATGACATAATACTGGAGATAATGATTGGGATTTAAATGTCTTTGTTTTAGTCTAAAACAATCAGATTGTTTTAATTTAAAATCATCAGATTGCTTTAGCATTTTTTTGTTGAATTTTTATTACTATATTTATTAAGATGGATATTAATTACAACAAATATGCATTAAAATGTTTCTTTTTATTAAAGCAGTAAATCAATTCTTCACAAATACATTATACAAGATCAACTTTCCTGAATCAAAATCTTGTTAGTGTCTGTGACTAATTCAAAAAAGGAAAGTTAGAAATAAGATTCACCAGTGTTCTAGTACTATTTCAGTAGTATGAAAAAACATTGCTGCAGTAATGTGAGTAGAAGAAGACAGGCACAGAACATTCAATCTGCCATCATAAAACACCCCTTTTTAGGACTTAACCAAGTGCTTCTTACTGTAGGGCTTCCATTTTGGCAATAAAATCTATTTAGATAAAATCAAAATTCAATACATGCAGAATATATAGATGCTATTACTTTACTTGTTGATGCTGATATTGAATAGTCACATTCCCATTGAACAGCTTCATCATGGATAGAATGTGTCCTATTTCACTTGGTTAACCTGTCTTGTCATATATCCTTTATGGCATATAGCAGACTATTTTTTAACTATTGTAGGCATCATCAAATTGTATCAAAATTGTGGATAGCAGTTGCTCACACCTTCTATACATTACATAAAATGTTTATTATTTTATCAAACTTATAACTATACACAACATAAACACTTTTCAGTTACACATATGTACTACATTTTACACTGAAAATATCTGGCACATGCAATTGTTACACGTCTAGGTTCGTTCAGAAGTAACAAAGAAAAGAGTGAAGCCAACAAGCTTTGTAAAATTTAACTAAATAATTTATTCCCTAGAAAATAAGGTAAAAATATGAAAAAAGACTTGTTTATAAATCTAATCCAAAAGTTAATCCTATAATTTAAAAATATAACTCCAATCACTAAAAAGATCTAAATTAAAGGTAGAATTCCGATGAAGTTCCAGAATGGAAGGTGATGATATCTTTTATTTCATGTTTTGTGCTGATGTGTCAACAGTTTCATGTTGAATTTTATGAATCAATATTCCAGCTTTAGAATTCTGAATCATTTCCAATAAATGTCTTTATCCAATAATTTTTATGAAAAAGAGCACTTGTATGTTTTCCAGATAAATTAATTTCTACTTCTGAGAACTAGAAAAACATAATGCAAACTGGTCACAACACAAAATACTTTTGAGCTCCAGAGGTATCAATTTACAACTGAATTCAATCACTAAAAGCGTTAGTTTTAAATGCAGTTTTAGATCACGTGATGGGGTTACTTGACCACTTAAATTGTACATTAAGACCATTAAACTATTGACAACATATGCCATGGATGAAATTGATTCTACTTAATGAATATTACTGTAAAATTCATTGATAAGAAAAATAAAAGAAAGTTGTTTACAACATAGCTGACATGCAAGCCAAATGTGATCTTAATTAGGATCAATGATATTCACTCTGTTTTTACCAATTTTGAATCAAAGTCAGGAACTAGATCAGCAAAAAATACAATATAGCAACACTTATTTACTAGCACTGACCTGAAATGTCAAATCCAGTGAATAAAGTTATCATTACAATAACATGCAATGAAATAAAAATAAAATAAAGAACATTTTAAACACAAGCAATTAAATTAGATATATGTAACACAATTTAACTAAAAGAATTGTCCTTTTGTATTGCATTGATTGAAAGTAAAAGGGAACTAATGCACTAACCTATTTTTCAGTGACGGCATCCACACATATTTTCTGTGGTTAGCTCGATTCACATGTAACCATATAGATATTTCTGTTCTAGGAATTTTGTTAAACATGATGATGGGGGGAATACATCTTTGACGTTGACTTGCCTTACGTTTTTGTTGAGGGTAAGTTTCATTTGCACATTTGAGTGCATTGTCATACAGAAAGGGGGTTGCATGTATTTATTTTCTTAGAACATATTTTTAGTTTTTTTTATTTATTGCTGAATCACAAAAAAATTCATATTGTCAAAGATAAATGAAATTTTAAAAAGTCCCAAGGGTAAGTTTTGTGGTGTGATGGGACATTTACTAGATTTAATGGAGCAATGAAAGTATACTGGCAACATCAGTGTTTCCTCAGAGGTGTTTAGTTAGTAGCTGAGAAAATATGGTATATTGGTACTTTGGTGCATTGCTAGTACCAATGCAGCTTAATGACCAGAAGAAAACACTTAAATTTTCCTGCTCATTGGCATGCAGGTACATGCATCTATAGACATGATCACATATTTGGTTTGTTTTCATGACAGGCACAGAAAAAATGACAGGCACAGAAAAATGTTTTTAAAAAATCGTAGCATTAAATCAGTACTATTCAATTTCAGACTTAGAGCTTCCAGAGTTCTTCTGATTGGTCTCAGAGGCCTTGGGGCAGAAGTTGCAAAGAACATTGTTCTTGCGGGGATAAAGTCACTGACTTTACTTGATCATACAGTAGTAAGTATGCCTATTTTTCTGAGAAGGCGAGGACAGAAGTATTGAGTTTTGGGACAAATAATGTAGACACTTTAAATTAGTAATATGCTTGAATGACATGCTTGAATGGCATATACAATAATGGCAAATAATACTGTTCTGGGTTTTATATTAAATGTTTTACTTGCAAATTTTCAATGAAATATTTGTTCATGGTCAGATTTTCCACTAGAAATTACAGATTTTACAAGTACTAGGCTTTGTCTGTATAACACATTCTGCACATATGATGCAAAATTAGGCTAATTTACAATAAAGTGATCTTTTTTTTAAAAAAAAATTTCTCCTTAAAGGTTACTGTCTTTAATTGAAATATGCGAATTCTTTTAAATTTCCTTACTTTCCAAACTTGTGACAGTGTTCAAATGGGTATAAAATGTCCAGTCATCAATGGATTTGTAATGCCAGTCAAATTATCTAATTCATATTGGGGCATTAAAAGGAATATTGACTTCCACTTAAAAAAAATGACAGCTGTGATATAATATGACTGTATGCAATCATCAGAAACTTACTTTCCTTAGAGATTATTTGGTTCTCAATTTTGTCCTTTATAATTATTATTATCCTTGTATTGCCAGATAATATTAAAAGTTTAAGGTCACAGCAAATTCCTCCTTCATAATTATTACAATGAAATAACTAATAATAATATTTTCAAAAACTGTTCATTCAAATCATATAGGGACATGATAAAATGTGTTAGTATAAAAATAGAAACAAAAAGATACCTAGCAATTCCAATAATTAGGAAAGTCTGCAAAACAAAAGAAGCAGGATGAACTCATTCAGACACAAAATACATTTATTGGAAGACAAAGACTTTACAAATAAATAAAATCTTTGAATTTATGACAAGATTATTTGAATCATGAGTAATTCTTTTGAATAGAAAATTATGCACTCTGCTGAAAATTTGCAAACAAAAGAAGCCGAAACACTTGTATGAATATCAGCATCATGCATTCTTCATTTGTAAGTAATGGCAATATGCAACCTAGCCAATTTTGATTGACATTGAACTTGCAGGTGACATCAATAAATTATAAAGATATTAATTTTTTGGACATATTTGGCAAAAACTATAAAGGCAGAGAGAAAAGTAATTGGTTTTCATTACCAGACAAATTTGGTACATGCCAGTGAAGTTGAAATTACCTTGGTTTCTTGCTATATTTTTGCAGGTCTTGAGTTATAAAAGTGATTAGACTTAAAAACAAGGTTTACATCATATGTAATAGAGATTAACAGAAGTATTATTTATGAAAAAATCTTTATGTACATATGCGGATTAGAAATAAATGGCACAACCTTCAGGGTCTGTTCTGGGATTCACTTTTGCATTATTCTTGCTAATTTCTGAAGAAAATATGACTCAAAAACCAACCAAGTGCATAATAATTGAATATATTTTTGTCTCTTTCTATATTTGGCTGTTAAATCACCCAGTTATTTAGAAAAGTATCCCTTTTTTCAAATGTAGGGGTGAATTTCAAATTTCCCCTAAATGTTCAGCTCTAGAATAAACCCTGGTTCTTGGAATGGTGTTCAAAATGTTTGTCTTTCTTTAGGTGACAGAAGAAGATGCTTGCTCACAGTTCTTGGTGCCCAGACAAGATGTGGGAAAGAATGTAAGTGGGTTTTTTTGTCTTTCTTTCCTTCAGGAGTGTTGGTCATTACATTAGTATTTTACAGGACAGATTCATTGACAGCCCAATTTTAACCCTTATTAGTACAACTGAAAATTGGTTCTTGACTAATTCATTTAAATGGCATGTTTGTTTTTTTTAAGGCTGGAAACAAAAAAAAAAACCCACATATATCTGAAAGTTCAAAGGGTTTTTTTGACATTCAGCTTCTGTAGTGGATGGTCTTACTTTGATTGAAATAAATTCAGAGACTTTCCTCATTTTATTTTGGTTTGCTAGCCAGTTCTGAAAAGCTAGAAAAAGTTACCTGTTGTTTTCCATGAATAATCACATATATTTCTTGATATGCACTATGTATCTCCTGCATGTCAAAATCAACTGATCCCACCATAAACAAATGAGTAATCTATGGAGCTTAAGGTTCCTTTCTACTAATCAAAGCATCTTGACAGTTGTCTGGTTTTTATTTAGCTACATAACCAGCAGAGAAAAGATGCATTCAAGTGAAAATTTGTCTGACAGCAGGTCAAGTTCAGCTAGTGTCTACATAGTATAGAATGACCATAGGACTGTAGATATGTATTTTCTCAAAAAGTCTTTTATTACATTTTTATCAATCAACCATTTCATGAAAATGCAACGGTTATTAATAGAGTATATGAAAATTTTATTTCTCCATCAAATACATTACATAATGCTGGGAATTACTTTTGCTACCTCTGCAATACAGCTGCCCCATAAAAAGTCTCCTCGTCTATACATTGTTTGTGAAAAGAGCAGACACTCTTGACAGATTACATCCACTTACACCACTTAGTGGCTCACTGCATACTAGATATAGTTAGTTTCACTTTCGCTGTATCCTGTCAACAGGCCTCTGTTAATCTGTGGATTTCTGTTAGCTATCTGGTATCCTTTTTTGGTGGTATGGTAAATCAATCATTATGTGTACTGTTTACTACATATTTGTGTATTTTGATGAATGTTACTGGTTCATATGACAACCTGTATACAATTGGTAATTCATTATTCAAAGCTGTGTAGTACTGCAATACACAATTTTCATTAATAGCCTCACCCATTTGCACATACTATCTCATTCATAGATATATTTATAATATATTTCTAAAATTATCACTCATGTATATTTTGTGTTTTTAATTTTTGGGTACACAATTCTAGTTTTAGGCAGTTATAAACAGGTTGGCTACAAGCTTTAATTTCATTGTTAATAATAGACTTGTCAAAGGCAGTAATAGGGTAGTGTTCACTCTATTGCTAATGCCCTAACAGCCCTCTGTATCTTGGGTCTAATATGAAGTGATACCCTACTGCACTCTGCATCACTCAAACCACACCACATAGCAACCATGCACTCACTTGTTTTCGGGTCCCTCCTCATGTATGAGGAACAAAACAATAAATCAGAAAAAGGCAGCATAGGAGTTGCTTCTGCAGTGTCGATAGAAAAGTCCATTCTTGGCTAACCCATGTCACAAGCAGCTACAGAGATGAGATGACAAGCATCAGAGATGTGATACAGGCTGTAGAGTAGTCCCTCTTTTGAACGGTCTCCCTGACTAGCAGCCACTTGCTTCTTATGGCTAGAGTCCCTTGGCACCAACAAGTTTATGTTCAAAAGTACCCCTCAAAAATGTAAAATGTTCCCCTCACAAAAAGCCACTTTTTATTTCAAATGTCTTCAGGAAAAAATTTATATTTTGACGTAAGATAAGTAATCAAAATATCTCTACTTTCGATACATGTTTCCATTACTGAAAGAAGTGTTGACTGAAGTACATGTAACACTAAGATTAACTGGAATGGAGATCCTCATACAACGTTTTGGAGAAGACAAAGCTATTGGTGATGTAAACAGTAAAGCTCTCATTTATGGCTCAGCAGTCTTGCAACAAATGTGATTGTATAAAAGAAAAATCCTTGGGACAACATGTTTGAGTTGTGAAAAATTGAATATCCTGAAGACTACTTTCCTAATTAGTTTAAATTGGCTAAATTGCAATGAATCACCCATTATAAACACCAGATTGCGAGGATGGGATTTTGTTCAAAAACAGAATTCACACTGCTCAGAGAAATAGGTTAACATCAGAAACCGTGAATAAACTAATGTTAGAGGCTTTGAAGAAGTGGAGTGATAAAAAGCAGGGAAGAATATATACCAGCTTAGCAGACTAAATTAGGTATGCAGATATATTATATATTTGTTGTCAAAGAAGTGATATAAAGTCATTGCGATTTGGATTTTTAAGATAGCTTTAACAATTTTTCAGTCATATTGCTACGATTTCTGCAGTGTGGCAGTTTATAGTGATATCTAGCATTGGGGTATCAAGCGGCAGACATGTAGCATGATGTCCCAACAAGTCACATTATTCTGCCACCAGGCTGACCAATCCTAACACTAACCTCTTAATGCTGAGTGCCAAGTAAGGCAGCTGTTTATACAATTTTTTAAAATCTTTGGTATGACTCGGCCGGGGATCGAAAACATGACCTACTGTATCCGAGGCAGACGCTCTAACTACTAGGCCACCGGAGTGGTTTATACATAGTCATTCATTGTTCTTTTAAATTAGAGATGTGCATTCTTTATATTAATATTGTGACCAGGGGTCTACTTTTTGCATTGTTCCCCATTATTGCTCCATCCCGTTTGGTAAGCGTGGGGGACCTATCCATGTTAAGAAAATTCCTGGCAGCATCTCTGGATTTGTCAGCATGGTTTTTCTGGTGGGCAACTGTGCTTTTATAACATTGTTCCACCTCTGTATTGACCTTATTTGTTTTTTTTGATGAAAAGCCCATGCTTCATAACAAGGTCACCATCCCTCAACCCATACTTTTATTGCAATATTTTTGGCAATCATTTTCCTTTGATACCTTTATTTTTTGGGGTAAGTCTGTCTTCTACTTTTCACAAAATATATTTGATTTGAATTGGCAAGGGAGAATACTGCGAGTAAGAATTGTCTCATCTAGAAATTGGATTATGCTTCATTATATAGTGAATTTTGGTGTCATTTTAAATTTGATTGGTACAATGTGGTTTCACACTGTTGTAGTTTTCCAATTTAATTTACCTTAATATGGTTTTTGTTAGAATGACAAGATTACTGTGTTGTGGTACATTTTCAAGAAATTCATATTGTAAATTGGGATCAGAATATTCCTAATGTGAGAATAAGGACACAGATAAGGGGGGTTTTAAACTTAATTTAAACTTAAAATCAGTACACAAGTATCTTGTTAGTTCTAGTAAACAATGTGATATAATTTGGTACTTGATTGTTCAGTAGAAATTTAATGATGATATATGTTGGAAGAATGTTAATGTTGTAGTTTGTAAATAGCTCTTATTTGTACAACACAAAATATGACCTCTGTATATATCTAAGACTCGTTCATCAGAATTATTGATTGTATACGAGTCACATGCAGATATAGGTATAAACCAAATTTGAAAATAGCAATTCTCATTTATTTAGATATAATTTTAGTCCCAAGATTTATTTTAATATGATTATTATACTTGACTCAATCCAAGTGTATTGTGGACAAGGTTAACTATGGGTAAAAACTAAAGATATTACATGCATTATGATAGATCATTATTTATTTCTATTAAGTTATTGTTCAACTATAAGTCAATGTTAGTATCTCTTATTTGACAGAGAGCAGAGGCATCTTTACATCGAGTCCAGCAACTTAATCCAATGGTGGATGTCCAGGCAGATGCTTCAAATGTTGAAGACAAACCTGATGACTATTTTTTGAACTATGATGTAGTGTGTGCCACCTGCTGCACACAGACACACTTAAAGAGGATTGATGAAATCTGTGCTGCTCATAAAATCAAATTCTTTGCAGGCGATGTGTTTGGTTTCTATGGCTACATGTTTGCAGATTTGGGTTTTCATGAATATGCAGAGTGAGTGGGTTCATTTATTTGTTATATTATATATGCTGTCATTAATCAAGTTTTTTAAATCATAATTTGTTATACTTTTCATCTATAATTTTTTATAAGATTGCAGAATTATTCATTTATATGCATTTTTTTTCCTTTTGGAAAATTGTTAATAATACTAAGAATAATAATAAATGCTATGGACAGGACCATTTGAACCTTTTTACCTTGTCTTTTTTTCCAAGCTGAAGGCCAAATCAGTATCCTTTGTGTATCTATACATTAATCTGTGAATGTTTGATGTTTCAGCGTCTTTTCAGAACAATCACTTGGCCAATTTCAAACAAACTTGGTATCAATGTTTCTCAGGTCATGCTAAGTCAAAATTGTATCCAAGATGTCTCCCCAGAAGTGTGCAACTTTCATACCAACCAGGCCTCCATTATATCACTTTTGTGCATCCCTGATGCAATAAAATCAAAATGGATGCATTAAAACCCAACCCTCAGATTCCTGTGGGATGCATTAAAAATTGCAGTTTTGAGTAAAAGTGTTAAAATAAATCATAATTGATGATCAAATACAAATAAATAGAGGATCTCAAATGGGTAATGATTTAATATTGAATTTATGAAGCGAGTTGAATAATGTCCAGCTTTGGCGAGCAAAAGAGGACATTATTCAATGAGTTTCATAAATTTAATATTAAATTATTACCCTTTTGAGATTCTTTTTATCACATAGTTTTTATTTCAGTGAAAATCATTTAGATAGAAAGTAGAATGAATAATTTCATTCATTCTGATAGACAGTGCACTTTTCATTTGTTGTGCATAAAATATAGTCCCAAACAAGTTTGAACTAGTAAAAGTAGATTGTACTTTTTTACAAACTGTAAATCAAATAAAAAGCTTCCATCCGAATAAACATAACATTTTATAACAAAATAATTTTTCAAAACAGAATGATCAATGCTATGTGATACCACAGTGTTTGATACAATAAACAGTAGGCCTAGAGTACATGTTTACCCTAAAATGTAACTTTCAGGACTAATCATTACATTGTTGCGATTTTCATATGAAATAGGATTACTGGTTGCAAAAATTCCCACATTTACTGCAATGCATTTGTGACTGGATATTTGTGGTATTTGATTTGTAACAATAGACTGTACAGAAGACATTAAGAAATTTCTTTTTGAGTCGGATTTGCATCCAATATATACTGTGTAAAGATGCTGTGGTTGGATAAAGTTTTGTCAGTTAGGAGACCCATTTATGTCCAGATTCTTTTGTGAACAGAGGTGAGTCTATTTACTTCTGTAAGTTAATATTTAAACCACACTTGTATATACGGTGGATTCTTTATCTGTGTTACAGATATACCACCACCCCTTCCCTCCACCCCGCCATTTGCTATCAAATAAGCAATACACTTAGTTTTACTTATTGTTGTTCTTGTCTTTAGTTTTACGCTATTTTTCTTTTGATGATATTGTTATACATGACATAACAAACCCCTGTGGGAGTAACATATTCATATTCAGACAGCCGAGATAATTTTTCCTCAATTTACTTTTGTGAGTCAAGTTAAAAAAATGGCTGCTGAAAATGTTCATTCAAACTAAAGATTCCAGAAGGCGGGTTTACAAACGTCTTCCTTCGATCCCAACCAATCAGTAAAGAGGATACTGCACAATAATTTCATGGGCTTATTTGGACCAATCAGAATCACATAAAGTGATAATTTAACATGTGGTAATATCAAAAATATGAAACTGCACATTTTATAGGAAAATTATACCTACTATGTGATAAACCAGCTTTTTAGATGTCAACCAGTGTAACTTTCCTTAGATTTGATTGCATTCACTTGTGAATTCCGTGATGAAAGACACTTGCTCTCAGAACTGCTTGGTGGCTTCTTCTGAAGATGAAGCTGATTTTCAGTTTGCACAACTGACTGATGTTCCTCATAGAACTACTGGACCATTGAATGAAGGTTCTGGATAAATAGTCACCTTTCTTTTCTCCTTCCACCATCTCTTAGCTTTCCCGTGATCAAAAAGGGCTTTTGGGTACCCTTTGTCACTGTTTCAAGTATTCAAATGGGAAAAACTTAAGTTATAGGTTTCATTTAATGAATTATAACAGTTGATAAATGCTAAATATGGCAAGTACACGACTCCCTCAAAAACTTCCACCCTTGTGACTCGTGAACCCATTTATAATACACGGTCAATTGATCCTAATTTTTTTAACTAGAAAGAACCAATAATTTGACGCCTATTTGTTGAACATGAAGAAAATAGTGATTAAAATTGGTAAATGAAACCTTGATATATTATTTGTGTTATCATCAAAAACAGTTGATATGACCTGGAAATATGAATCAACATTATAAAATTATCAACGTATAATAAAAAGTTATTTTGTAAAAAAATTTTTTCAAACTACAATCTTGGTACACTTTAAATAACAGTATGCAACAAAATTTTGATCAGTGACAATGAGACTAATGCCTACATGGGGCAGCACTATAATAAATAAATACCAATTAAATATTTTTTTATCAAGTGAAATGCATGCATTACTTATTTCTTTTAGTTAATGTGCAGTGTTGTATTCAAAAGTGAAATATGTCAATCTACCATATTAGCTATGACTGCAAGCATTTCTGTGAGAACATAATTGCCGACGATATTTTGATACCTAATTTGCATAAATATTTGTTGCAGTCAGATTGGTATTTGTTGTATTGTTGCACTGAATTTAAAGCTGACCTTGTATTACCACGTTCATTATTCTTTTGTATCAAATATATTGGGTTTGAATAAATGAAAAGTTACAAGGCATGCAAATTCAACCTGCAAAAGAGCTAGCAAACCCAGTCAAGTGACAGGTAATCAAACCTTAAATTAGCATACTCATTTATAACTGTGATCAAAGATAGCAAGACAACCAAACAAAATAAATATTTAATGACATAAAATTCTGTTTCACAGATAAGTTTTGTTAATGAGAAGCTAGTTTCCGAATTTGTAGTTAATTTGTAATTACCGAATTGGCACTCAGAGATTTTTTCACTAATGAAAAGTTTCACTATTGCTTGTGATGAATCATTGGATCAGTATTGTACTAATTGAACAAAAAAATTTACTTTCGATGGTGATGGCTGTTTTGTAAACAAGTGTTCTGGGGTTTTCTTGGTGGTTTTCTTTTTTTTTTTAATGAAAGGAATCCTGTTATATTGTGAATTTGAATCAGTCAGTAGTCAGGTTCCCAGATTAGTATGCTCCTTGCGTTGCATTCCACTCTTGTAGAGAGAGTAAAGCAGGGAGCAGCCAAATCAGGGAACCATACTACAACAACATAAAGCAGTGATGTAATTGTGTTCGGATACATGTGACAATTGTTGAAACCAATTGGAATATTGTTAACAAACTCTCAGTGGTTGGGCATGTTGGAAATAAAGGTCATTTTTACATAAAAACAAATAACTTAGTAAAAGCGCTTAATTGACAATTAATCCCAATGTGATTTTAAAATGAGTATTCAGCCATTAAACTGACTAGTTCACTCACCCCTTCATGCTTTTCTCTGTCTAATGAGAAGGACATTATTTCATATTGTTCTGGAGGTCCCTCGATAACTCGATAACTCGTGTTCTTGCTTATAGTGCAGTCAAGAGAGAGAGAGAGAGAGAGATAATTGCAAAACTGGTTGATAGCAGATTAATGTAATTTTTCTGGAGATGGATGGTATGCAAAGTGAAAAAAGAACATAAAAGTTAAACTTTAATCATGTTCAGACTTACTTAGCAATATTGGTATATAATTTATGTTCAGTTTTTACTGATATATATATATATATATATATATATATATATATATATATATATATATATATATATATAATTGTACAGTGTTTACTAAGTGATTTAGATATACAGGTATATAATTGATGTACAGTATTTACTAAGTGATATAGATATACAGGTATATAATTGATGTACAGTATTTACTAAATGATATAGATATTTAGGTATATAAATGATGTACAGTATTTACTGAGTGATATAGTTATACAGAGTATGTAATCAATATACAATATTTGCATACACCAAAAATATGGATAAATAATTTAACTCTGTTGGTATCCAGTTATCTGCAACTAATGATATCTCTTCGCTATCCATATATAATATAGTAAAATGAAGATCCACATTGAAAACATTATACAAGATTATATTGTTATTTAAATTACTACATTTGGTTCCCTAGGAGCCCTGAGTGGCCGAGTGGTCTAAAGCGCTGTCCGTTACGGATCACTGTCATCTCACCTCTTTCTGCGTGAGTTCGAGTCTAGGATTCGGCGAATGTGGATATGTGAGAAAGCTTGCCAGTAGCTTCTCGTGGGTCGGTGGTTCTTTCCGGTGATTTCCCGGTTTCTTCCTCCACCATTAATACTGGCCGCCATGAATAGCCTATTGTGTGCTGAAAATGGCGTTAAGCTCAACAACAACAACATTTGGTTCCCAATGGAATATGCTTGACTTTGTCAGTCCATTTATCAGTGTTAGAATATGTATGATTAGAATATGTGTCCCAGTTCATGTTAGTTTTGAAAGTTTGCATAGATGGGTTACTTATAATTTGTGTTGTTAATATGTTCCACATTTGAGTTGTGAATGGCAGGAATCAATTTTATACAAAAAGGGAGCCAAATGATTGAGTTACACTGTAGGTCTTGTAGCTAATAACAAAAGGTCAAATTACATCTTACTAGGTAGTTTGGAGCAAGACTTGTCCATTTTAAACAACTAATCGCATTCTAAACTCTCTCTCATTAGCAAGTAATCCAAGTTGATCCGACTGACACAATAAACAGATAAATGCAAAAATAGGTATTAATTGTATTGATTAGTTCACAAGTTCTTGTTTCTGTCATTGATTTATCTTTTACAAGAATCAAACAATGGAATAACTGGTAACTATATGATTTAAAATGCTCATTCAGTAAAATAAAACTTTTCACCTATCCCGAAGTATGTTGTTTATCATCGGCAAAATGGCAAAGAAAATAAACTAGCAGGAGAGCTGCTGTCATGCTTTTAAGTTATCAATTCACACATGAAAATAACAACACTAAATAAAACAAAGTATGTTGATTTATTTTTACAAGGTTATTAGTTTAGACTCAAGTATCTATTTTCAGTTTCAGGTGAGCCTTCATGTAACTAACTTGGCTTGTTGCATTTGTAAAGGAAAACAAAAAAAACCTCCGCTGTTGTGATAATTAATATGAAGTAGTTTAAGTTAAAGATACAAAATCTTTATGCTTTTACTGTCTGACATATATTGTATCTGAGACCAGCATGCACATATGTAGTGCAACTGCCCTATTATTAAGCACATGAATGCATTTTTCCTTATGACATAGAAATTCAGTATGAGAATGACCTTAAGTTCCTTATTATAATTTTATAAGGAGCGATTTTTTTAGAATTTTTAACCAAACTTTAGGGACTGTATTGTTTCTGGTTGGTTTTAATGGCATTTATAACACAATAATGACTGACGTGGCTCTCCCATGGATATACTGAAGTAGCCAACTCGGGTAGCCTTAGAGGGTATTCAACCCAAGACTCATAAATAACAAGTCTGATGCTTTAAAAGATGAGCCAGTGTGGCTTCATTCCTTGGAAAGGAGCTAGTATTTGATGCATTGATGTGGTGGGTTAGATGAACAATTTTATTTAACAGGTCTTTCTTGCTGCATATTTTATTTATTAAATTATCTTTTAGAGATGTGCAAAAGCCCAAGGTCAAGGAAAATAGAGGAGAAGGGGAACCAGCTACCAAGAAGGCAAGAGTAGAAGAACTAGAGACACATGTTGTAAAAAAGGTATGTTACTGACCTGCATTGTGACCGTCCCTGAAGCAGAATGCAAGGCGAATTGTTCACAGTGCCCTACAAAATCAGCTCAGCATCTGGGGTCAGATAAGGAGATAAAAATCATCCTTTATATGCAGGTTACCATTATATATTAAAGTAATATAAACCAGAGTTATGTAGACATTGTCCCTTGTGAGTAGTTATACTTTATTTTGAAGCACCCACTAAGGTGGGTTTAATTGGATTTTTGAATCAAATTTGCATTGAATATTTTGATTACAAGTACAGAACATAACTTTGGTGCAGAGTAATTGTTTAAATTGCATTCACATTTTAGAATGCAGTAAATTACCATTTAGTTACAGTACTTTTGACCTTATATCTCAAGAAAAATATATTTCAATATTAGTATGGTACACTGTTGTATGTAAAATGTTTACTGGTTGGTGCACAGGGAAAAACTTTATGTTCATGGTCTTTCCTCATAATTACATGTATATGCTGTTAAAAACCAGACAGACTGGGTCTAATCCTGGAAGCATTTGTACATTGTGTTACTGATATACCATAGTCTTGAATGTGCTAATGTACCAGTTGTCTTGTTGTATCATATGATATAATCCAGAATGTCTTGAATGAATTCACAATAATCCCAAAGTAGTGTTTTAGTCCAAAACCTCAAGCTCTATACTTTAATGAATAATGTAAATAAACAATTCCTCTCAAATTTTCTCTGAAGAGAGTGTGTGATTCCACAGTCTGAGCTTAAAATAGGAATGAATAATTGTTTACCAAGTCTTCTTAATATGTTAATTTCACTTGACCTAAGACATAATAGAATTTCAGTAAAACCCATATATGTCTGATGGTAATATCCAACAAATTATAAACAAGTTCTCTTCCAAAACATTCTAAGTTTGTATATAAGGTTAGGCCTTGAAGTTTGTACCTTAAAAAAACATATTGTTTACTTCAAAAATCAAGTACCCAAAACATGATAATAGTCAGATAGGCAAAATGGTTACCCTCAGTCAAGATAAAGGGTCAAGCACACATATAAATTTTATATATATATATATATATATATATATATATATATATATATATATATATATATATATATATATATATATATATATATATATATATATATATAAATAAATCAGTCTTGTGAGACCACCACTTCTGTCATCAAAAAGTGGTCTCTTTAGACAAGTGGTGTCTCATAACAGGATTTTGCAGGATTACCATTTTTCAAGGTCAATATACAGCAGGTTCAAGAAGGGAAACTATCCATCATTGCTGTACATGCACTTTATGCATTATTTATAGTTCATTTCAAAATATTTCAGTTGTTTCATCGCAAAGTAACTTTATATAGCAATTAAGACATTCATCTACTATTATTTCATAGTCAAAACTATATTTGATGATCTGGTATATGTGTTGGTTAGAATATGAATTTCAGTCTTAGTAAGGTAATATTTATTCTATAAAAGAATCTGACTTGTCCATAAATTTCAGACTCAGTAAGAACTGTTCTGTTAGCTATGATAACTTTTTCACATTCTGTTTATGAATTAGCGACTTTGATCTGGCTTTATTTAAATATGGAACATATATGGACCAATCAATGAAGTCAGAAGACGAATTAATCCAAACCGAAACAAAATAAATTTATTTAAAGACACTACCAAAGCTCCTCTTTTACCATAAAGATATTAATTTAAAAACAAAGATTTTCACATGCCTGCAACACTGTGAACAGTTGATTACTTGGTGTGAGTTTGAATAAATTTTGCATTAAAAAAAATAAACAACAAAAACCTTTTAACAAGGACAATCACATCTAGAAAACAATAATAAAATATTATAAAATCCTCCAGGCATTATAAATCAACTCTGATAACAAAGGACATATTTGACTGCTATTATGAAGCAGTTTCAAAAGAGTTTTCTTTGTGACATTTTCAATGTCTTGCGGCTTTTCACAAAAGATAAATACACAATACAAATCTCTTAAAGAAGATATTATTAATCATAGGAGATTTACATGGTTTTGGCGTTACAAAAGTAGTTAGTGACATACAATTCAGCCTGTAGCATATGACTGCTATCTACATCCGGTAGTCAGACTTGACTTGTTTTTGTTTCTTTTGTTTTCTTTATAGCACAAACACTCATAAGTGGTCATGGCTTTAAAGGAATATATAAAGGTCATTGGTATTTATCTCTGTTTTGGTGATATGGCAAAGCATATCAACATGGTTTTAGAACTTTGCAGACACTCCTTAACAGTATTGGTTACAAAGGATTAAATACACAATAGTAGTTTTTATTTTTGTGTAAAATAGTTGTTTATGCATATTTGGCCCAAAAATTGTGGTTTGTAGTCTCTGATAACAGTGTATTTATATAAAATTGACCTTGCATGATGATTATGGTTGTACATGGCAGGTGGTTGCTCATAGTAGAGGTAATTGTTAATATTATATTTTCATGTGAGTGCATTGAAGCATATGGCCTATGAATTTCCAATCTCTGAACTCCAGGGCTTCCAAACGTGAAAAATTAATGGAACATCTATAACAAGCTGAAAATTGCCTTCTGTCAACAAAAGTGATTTAAAAGATGTTTTAAGTTTATAAAAGTTTATGATACATAATTGTATTATGTTTATATATTTAATACTGCAGTTTTAGTTATGTTGGATGTTTATTCCTACATTATGTTACATTATTAATTACTTGCAAATACAGATGTGATGTGATGTGCATACATTTATTTGAATTCCAATCTTTTCAGTCAGCAACATTCACAAGATTGAGCAGTGCATTTGAATATGATTGGGGAACGACAGAAGGGGCTAAAAAGTTGAAGAGAACACCAAGTACATTCTTTATTATCCAAGGTATTATTATTTATTCTGTTTATTTTGTTCTAGCATTTTTATAGGAACATTGACACACTTAGGTTGGTACTTGGCACCACAAATTTTGACTGAGTATTTTTGGAATATTTTGGAAATATACCATGTGAAAATTACCTAATGATAAAAACAGTTTCATTTGCAACAACAAATTACATACCATTAAACTGAAGTTTGCATGTGTTTGCAATGCAGAAATGAAAAGAATTTGAAATACTGTACAGACTAGGAAACACTTGCCCTTATGAATGAGTGTTCATGCAGGACTTCACGATGTACATTGCAAAGGTTGGTAGAATTGATTGTGAATGGAGCCTGTACCCAACAGTTTTTGTTGTACTTTGTTAGTGAGAAGCAAAACATACAGGTCACTTTTCTAACAGTAGAGGCATCAACATTAACTTTGTTGTTGTTTTAAATGGCACTTTTAACCCATTGTTGGCTATGGCATGCAAATAAAATCCAAAGATACATAAAGGCAGCCATGTATCGCATCCTTGACCCTTGAATTACAAGTCTTGTGCTTTACCATATGAGTTATTACAGCTTCCTCATTTGTTGGTTAAATGCATATGACTTTATGAGATCATCCATGCTTAAATATTCAAACTTACTGTGTGCAGTACATGCGCAGTTGAGTACAGTTTTTGTATTTAATGTTTAAATAACTACTTTATGTGCTTATTAAAAAAATTGGAATATTTATGTAGGATTTATTGTATTTTTTCCATGGTTGATAAATATATACCAAATTAAATACGCTAGAAAAAGCAGTGTTGGAGATTGGATGTATTGGTAAACTTTATGACCCAGCTAAATTGTATTCCCACAAAATAAATGTTAATAACAGACAATGAAATCTTACCTTATTTTCTGCATTTTATATTATTTTCTATATAGATATTTATTTACTGAGTAATTTAATTATGAAAGAATAATGATTATATTATCATGGTATGATATTTGTGTATGTATATATGAATAGGGACTCATATGTACAATCCTGGCTATATAGTACGAGCAAGTTTGGAAGTCCCAAAAAAGCACTAATAGAAAGGCAGAAGAGGGTAAAATTCATAAAATACAACAGGCAGGAATGATCAGATTCCATATCCCAACATTACAGAATATATGTTTTCAAAATAAGACAATCAAAATTATCCAAGTCACTAGTATGGAACAAGTGGGTTTTTTTTCATATTTAAAAAAGGGTGGGGAAGTGCTTATTTTCATTCAGTAATCACTATCTACCTTCATCTGGCCATTGGGGCCCCGAGTGACCAAGTGGTCTAAAGCAATCTCCGTTACGGATCACTGCCATCTCACCTCTGTCTGGTAGGTTCGAGTCTAAGATTCAGCAAATATGATTATGTGAGAAAGCTTGCCATTAGCTTCTCCTGGGTTGGTGTTTCTTTCCATGGATTTCCTGGTTTCTTCCTCCACCATTAATACTTGGTGCCATGTATAGCCTATTGCGTGCTGAAAAATGGTGTTAAGCCCAAAAACAACAATAACATCTGGCCATTCATGCCCTCTGAGTATGCTGAATGCTTGATTCTATTCCTCTGCATGTATTATTTACATTCTACATCACACCTACCTGTGGTCATTGATAACTGTTGATGTGTGCACATACTTTTACTGCTTGATGTCATGTTGGGCTAAGTGACCAAATTAATGACCTATCAAAACATGTGAAACAAAGCAAAGCTGGTTGGATTAATTAGAAGTGTAAAAAATGGTTCTGCTGTATTGTGTTTATGCAAACTCAATCTTCATGAATGACTCACCGTTGATTTTAATCAAGTGAGTCAGTTAAAGTAGTGAAATATATTTTACTGACATTAGTGTCAGTTCTCGTCACTAACAGATTAAATATCAATGATAATTCTTTAATTTTTAATAATGTATACAGATTGCTAACTTAAATGTCAAATAGTGTGTTTGAAATGAAAGAATTACACTAATTAAGGAGCTCTCATTGTCTATAATTACATGAAAAAATGTATGTTATGATTACTTCAGAATTAGTTGTCATGTAAAGTGATACTTACTATGCAGATAAAATGAATTTACTAAATTAATTTGCATGGATGATAGTAAGAAAGATTCTTCAAAAAGGAAAATTCATGTGGAGGGTAAATTGTGAAACTGCCACAGAGTGTGAGGTAACTATCATTCTATTAAGACATGAGCTGTTCACATTACATTATGACTGCTTTCTATAGACAAAGTGAAGTAACTATTATTACCCTTTCTACCCACTAGATTTATACCATGGTTAAGTTCTGATTGATATTTTGTTAATGTCAAAATGAATGAATGTTTCTATGCAAGAAAATTGGTTGACAGCAAGCCCAGATGGAATTTTCAGTGAAGACATACCATTTGAAATTTAAAGCCCAGTGCCTACTATTGGGATACATTGGGTAAACATTTTTCAAATGAGAAATATGACATCCAAAAAATATGCCCAGAAGACTGGCCTTTCCATTTTTGCAATTGTATTGGGGCCAAAAACAGTGGAAAATTGAATAAACTGCATAATATCAACCAATGTTCTTGAAAAATTAAATTCTTGTAAGAAATAAATATGATGTACGTTATTTTGTTTTTTCTTTATGAATTAAAGCACCAACATCTCATAAAATCTTGACAAGATCTTAAAACTTTTGACAAATTGTATGCTTACCCTGTAAGTACATTTTCATTCATATAAGCAATCCTCTTTTAAAATGTGCAATCACTGGATGCATGCCAGGGTGAAAAGATGTAGCCTGTGTTTTATCTTAATGTGTTGGCCTATCCTACATGTTTTAGCTTACTGGGTGATGGCTTGGTGTTAGTAAATACATGTATTTATTGGAGCAGGTAGGTATAACTTTTAACTATCAGCTCATATTTTCCTATTAGGCTTTGGCAAATATTTGTATAAAATAGACCATGTGTGCTTCCTGTATTTATGGGATGACAAACTGGCATAATCATGCAGCAAGCATTTTTCATTCATGTGAGTCAGGTATATGTTTAATATTGATATGGTTAGAATTCAGTCCTGTTTTCTTCTGCAGTTTTATTGCAGTTCATGGAGAAATTTTCACGAAGACCAGAAGTCAAGACCCTATCAGAAGACAGGCAAGCACTAAAGGAATTGACACCTGGAGTACTGGAAAAGATAGGGTTAAAACCTGACTATGTATCACCAGAGTTTGCAAGGTATCTATGTCACAAACATTACAAGGGTATGTGTTTTATTATATAAGTAAGATTTATGAAAATATTTTGCTCATTAAATCAACACTTGATTTAAAATTAAAACTTGAAATTCTTTGGGGTAAAGAACCATAACAGAAATGCTCTATATTTTTGCCACTCTTTATTTTAAAATGTCTAGACTTGTAGGTTTAAAAGGCAGTTAATCTGCCATTCAATATATACCTGTGTATTGTTTTGCAGGAGCTGTTTTGCTGAGTTGAGTCCAGTTTGTGCAATTGTAGGAGGAGTGCTTGGTCAGGAAATTATCAAGGTAAAGTCTAAATGTTTGTCATCTTAAGTTGTTCTTTATAATGGAATCAAATAATGTTAGGAACATAAATTGGCAGAAATTAGGCAATAGCAGAAAAATTAAGAGGTAAGACATGGCTTATTCTAGTCAGTAATACATTTTAGCTTATTATCAAGGTTGGATGTTGTAAATTTTTGGAAAGAAGTATTATTAGTACACGTTAAGAAAGGAACCATAATAGCACAATTCATACAAGTATCAAACTGTTTACAATAGAGTCTTGGGTTCAACATAGCTGTCAACCCTCATGATTTTGGCGTGAATTTCATGACTTTTCAATCATCATGCCAATAATATATGAATTTCCCAATTCTCAATTATTTGCAATCTTTAATAAAATAACTGATTTTCTGTTAAGTACTAATTGTGATATTAACAGGTGCTGAAACAGTCTGGTATTACTGGTCGCGATATTAGTAGAACTATAGCCGATTGATATAGTTGGCCTGGTAGCAAGCATTTTAGCGTATTTTAATCAATATGTATAAGAGTAGTTTTACAAATGCTTTTGAGAGAAACTGGAGTCTAACCTGAATTTGGTCCGAGAGTGAGAGTGAAAGTAAATAATTTCAAGAAGTATGTAAAATTATTTTATGCTAGGCCATAAATTCCCATAAATTAGTGGATAGTGCAAGTGAAATATATTTTTCACATGGGAGTCAATAGACATCAATAAGGGCTGATCCATTAAAACATACATGGGACCCATGGAAAGTACTTTTAAAGTGGGGTACTCACCCGTAGATGCAATGTAGAATTATCTTATCATTTTAATATGAGCTCTGTGAATCAAAGTACCCTGGCATATATTTTCTGAAAAACTGCCTTCCCTGGGTCTCATGTATGTTTAAATGGAACAGACCTAACATTATGACAAAGGAAATTTATTCTGCCATTTTATTACTTGGTCGAGTGGTAAGTAAGGCCACTTGTCACATGGGATAACCAGGTTCAAATCCCACAATGTGCTTTTTTTTGTATTATTGTCAATATCTAAACAGTTTATGTGCTTTTTTTTTACCTTGAATTTTGAATGAATTATGTTACTACTGACATTTTCTGTAAGAATATACACAAAACATAGCAAAACAAATGTTAAATGGCTGACATTATTGCTTGGGATTACATTCAGAATCTGTTGTTTCTGTCAAAATAGGTAAAGCTGAGAAAAGTTTAGGTAATTTATACAAGGTAAAGCTGAGAAAAGTTTAGGTAATTTATACAAGGTACTCATCAATCCTAACAGTTTTTTGGGTATCCAATCAAAGGAAAATTTAATCAGCTATGTGCAAGCAAGGTGCGAATACACCACTCCCTTGATACCTCGTGCCAGGATAACTTGCGATCTTGTTTATAACACGGTGTCCGGCATGGCTACTGATTTTTTTCAAAGAAAATGTATTTTAAAATGTACTGAACATGAAAAAATCACAATAAGAATTAGTAAATTGGCAAATTGATAGATACTGATGTTATGTAGAGTTATGGAAATGAAAAAATAATCATTAATTTTTGTATAAATAAAATGAGAATAAAGTATTTTCGATCTTTTTTACAAACGTAAATCTTCTTAGTGGAAATTTTATGTCCGAATATTTAATTAATTTTTCAAATAATACAAAGTGATATGTACGAAAATTTATGATAAATTTAAATAATTATTTTTTTGATAACTGCACTGTTTACAAAAAATTAAAGGGTACAAAAAAATACATGCAATACGGTAGTTCATTTTATCATTGGAAATGGTGAGTATTGCCCATAAAGATAGAATCCATATTGTAAAATGTGCATGTTCTAATAAGATATCACATATTATGTTTGTTTTGGAGGTTTTTTTAGAGAGAAATAGTTGTCAATACACTGTAAATAAACAGTCTGGTGAAACGGCATATCAACAAAATATTTGGTAAATGCTAACAGGTGGCAACAGAGCATGAAATAAACACCATTTAAATGTCTTGCTGTGTAAAATTCACGTTTTAATCCTTTAACTTTGCTTCAATGTAAACAGTATAATTGCAACATTGTCCCTTCTTTAAAAACATGACAAGAATAAATCGACCGTCACATTGAAACCCATACTGTGAGAACCTAATTATATGCCAGCTTTGTTTTGACTAACAGCATGGGGAAGTGTTTGTTGCATTAAAAAAGCAATTAAAAGAGACCTATGTTGTTTTATCTTTTTGATTGTCTTTTCTTTCAAATCAAACAAGGGAAGTACAATTCAAATTGCAAACGATACTGAATTAGATGATGCTGTACGCGTGGTTCACACAGCAACATGAACAAGGTGTTTACATCTCTGAAACAATTCACAAGGCCCAACCAGAAAAAAAAATGGCAAAAAGTCTTATTTTAGGGCAAGGCATGGATGGCTTTGGAGATTCAGTGGTGACATAGAATTAAACAAAATTCATTGTCAGGAGAAATACACTTGGCAAATCAGGAAGCCACAAGTAATTATCCATACCAACTCAGAGAGATAATCATCCATGAACAATTCACAGAGGCGGCAGAGAAATCAAAGAGTAAAAAGAATGAACAGATGTTTTCAACTTGTGAAGTGATATTTGTCAAACATGTCACAAACTGCAAGTATTATCGTGTTCTAATTTACATTATTTTAAATTTGTAGAGCCATTAAATTTATGTTGGCAATGGTTAACCCTTGTAAAAAAAATTTTTCATTTTACTTCTACTGCAGTCAAATCTACCCATCATTTAAGCAACATTGTTTTCTCAAAATGAGTGTTGATCAATTGTAAAAAAACAAAGTCTACTTTGGATTAAACAATAAAACTAGAATGGATCAAATTCAACACGAAAATTTGTGACATAGTACACAATGTGCAAAGTCGTACATATGTTAAGCGAACGGAAACCTAATGGAATAATGTTTCAATATACTGTTAAGTTATCCTGAAATTAATATTACTCTGTGAGGAAAAAAGTAATAAAAAATACACCGCTATGAAGATATATTTATTCACAGTTAATCTTAGCACAATTATTAACACTAACATGCCAACTCAACCCACCCACCCTTTTGCCTCTACGTCGATCTCTTTGTTAGTTTTGTTGTTTGTTATAGGTCCCTTTATAACTCACACCCTCGCTTATAACACGGTCGATGTTTTTGGACCCCGTTTTTCATGAGTTGTCTTGGGAGTGGTGTAACTTTAATATGCTTTTGAAAATTAACATTAGTCCTGGAAATCAAAATAAGTCTTTTTTTTTTGCACCATGGAATATCATTAGCGGTTCTGTTTCTTATGTCAGTGCCATTAACATGGATATCTTATCAAAGTTTGAACAGCTTCTTACAGTGTACTCAATATGTGGTTTTCTTTACAGTGTGCTCCAACAATATGTGGTTTTAACAATACTCCAACAATATGTAGTTTTAACAGTACTCAAACAATTTGTAGTTTTCTTCACAGTTGACTCAAGCAAAATTTAGTTCTAATTGTGTACTCAAACATAAAGCAAGGAGTATGAACAGTTTTTAAGTTATAAATTAGTGTTGAGTCCCCAGGGCCAGGGAGAGATCTTTGGAACAATGAAGGTTGCCCTTTTCATATTCACATTCAGTGGTCTACAAACGAGGAGATAATGCACACCACATTAATAGATAATGTTGCATACCTTTTCTTTGACCGCCATTATTTTAATGTAAATGTGAATTTGTCTTCAGAAGCTGACATATGTCACCTTCCTGGTGAGTGATATCTGCCCATGTTACAGGGAAGCGAGACACTTTTCCATCAGTGACAGTGGCATCATATTGGTTTTGGTTTAAAGCTTTTAATTTGCATCCATTTCCTAAACTCTTGATAGATTCTTGTCAGTCTTGGTATGAATCATTATGAAACTAAGACAGCTTTATTCTATGGCATGCTCGTTTGTTCCATTGACCTCACATTCAAGGTCACAGTCATCCGATAAAGTGTGTTAAAAGTTTTGGTTATCTTTTGCTTACATTTCCTTAACTCCTTGCTGGATTTTCTTGATTTGTATGGTGGATCATTATGAAGATAAAACAATTGAATCTGCAACATGCTTGTTTACCCATTTGATTCTGAGTGAAGGACAATCATAGAAAAAATTTTATTACGGTTTTGGTTGAAAATATTTAATTTGCTTATATTTCCTAACCCGATGAAGAATTTTCTTAATACTTACTACAGTATAACCTGTCTTGAGAGACCACTGCTATGAGAGACCATCTGTTTTGAAAGACCATAATCTCCCTGCACAGATTTATCAATTATATAGTGTTATAACCGGCTTTTAGAGACCACCTGTCTTCAGAGACCATTATTTTTTGGCAGAAGGGGTGGTCTTTCAAGACAGGTTCTACTGTGCTGCGACTTGCTTACATGCTCTTTAACTTTGGGGTTTGTGGCAAACTTACTAGCATTTAACCCTTCAGGTTTATATTTCCTAAACCACTTGATCAATTTTCTTCATACTTGTGAAATTGAAATGATGAATTCTGTAACATGCTCCCCCAACCAATTCACCTTAGGCTCAAGATCACATATTTTACATCAATATTGCTTTTAATTTGGACTCGACATCCAGACACTGGACTAGTTATTTCTTATATATACCAATTTCTTCCTTTGCAGGCAGTGTCTCAGAAGGATCCACCACATAAAAACTTTTTTTTCTTCGATGGAATTGATGGAAGTGGACTAGTGGACCAAATAGGAGACTAGGTACACTGGAGACATAGCTAATGTTCAAAAAAAAGCTTGCAGGATGACTCTGTCTGCTTACTGGCAGAATCAAAATTTGTGTAAATTGCCATCAGTGAAGACTTTTTGAAGTCTCAAATTGGCTTGTAATCAATGTAAAATGTGTTATTCAAGCAAGCGTGTAATAAAAAATGGATTTTGGAGCATATTAGATATAGTGTACATTTAAAACAAAATTGATGAAAAAAATTTGTTATTTTTGTCAATAAATATTTGTCTGGTAGGGCTGTATGATTTCTAGATAAATTAAGCCCAAGTATTAATATAAGTAGTTAACATTGTGAGACTGTTAATACAACTAACTTTTACAAGACTAAATTGTGTCATTCCATTCATCCATTCAGTTTGCATTTTTAAATCAATAAAATCTCATGGACTCGTTCATGGTTTGTGTTGGGGTTTTTTATACTGGGAATAATTTATGAATGTATAAGGTATATTCGGTGCTTGATTTTAGAAATTACAAAGTAGGTAGAATGTAGAAAGCAAGTCACTATAAACCTAATTTCAGTGACTTTGTTCTGTTGAAGTATTTTGTTCATTTCATAAACTGTGTTCATACTAGTGTGATGAATCTATAATTGTCAAGTCCCACCATGGGGCATATCATTGTCATACAGTTTTGCTTGTCAGTACATTCATATGTCCATCCATGATGCTTTGGTCAAGCTTTGAGTTTTGGTTATTTCAGACATTGTGGCTTGGCATCTGTGTTTTAAAAACACATTTTAAGTTAGTAAAAAAATTATTACAAGAGAATGTTACTAGGATTTGTATTTCATCTCAGCTGATCCTGGTTATGTTTTTCATTTTTCTTCGAACGACACAGGTTTTAAAAACCATTTTTATGCAGGCTTGTATGTAAAAGTGAGAGACGTAATTTATAAATCAAATGCCTCTCCAAAGGTCTATTCACAGTCATGTGAGAAAGAAAATGGCATACCCTTTTCATACCCTAGAGTGCTTTAAATGACATGCCCTTTTACACTCTAGAGTGCTTTAAATGACATGCCCTTTCATACTATATTGCTTTAAGAACCATATATATACTAAATGTTGGTGTTTTTCATTAGAGTTTGAAGATGACCATGACACCACTTACTGGATTGGTTTATGTGAGTATGGCTGATCAGGCCATTCTTTGCTCTAAATTGTATGTGACACACGACACACGAGATGCTGCTTGAGGTTGCTGCCTTTGCAATTCTCAGCTCAAAATCAGTAGCTCTAGAACTACTACAACTCCTGCTCCCAAAAGTGAGACAGGACTTTTTGACCCAGTGTATCTCACATGAGGGACACTGGAAAACAGGGATATTCTTATCCCACA
The DNA here is from genome assembly GCA_016746295.1 of Potamilus streckersoni. Lineage (NCBI taxonomy): Eukaryota > Metazoa > Mollusca > Bivalvia > Unionida > Unionidae > Potamilus > Potamilus streckersoni. Next base: position 854,040 of record JAEAOA010000806.1, on the reverse strand, counting down.
ACCCCTTACAGGTGTTGGGAGATAGGAATTCTTCTCTTCCTTCCTGGATCATCTCAGGCAAATGCATACATGCCATCTAATGGCAGATGCATACATGCCATCTAATGGCAGATGCATGGATGCATACATGCCATCTAATGGCAGATGCATACATGCCATCTAATGGCAGATGCATACATGCCATCTAATGGCAGATGCATACATGCCATCTAATGGCAGATGTATACATGCCATCTAATGGCAGATGCATACATGCCATCTAATGGCAGATGTATACATGCCATCTAATGGCAGATGTATACATGCCATCTAATGGCAGATGTATACATGCCATCTAATGGCAGATGCATACATGTTATCTAATGGCAGATGCATACATGCCATCTAATGACAGATGCATACATGCCATCTAATGGCAGATGTATACATTACATATTATGCTTGCCTTTGTATAGTTTACCCTTTTTTGGTACATCAAAAAATAAAATGTTATGCTTGTCATTTTTATTATCATCTATTTAATACCACTCGTCATGTAAATTTGAAAATATTCTTAAAAAGATGACTGCTATATCAGAATAGTGTAAGAGTACAATATGTCCTAGACATACATGTACTATCCTTATTTTCTTTTTATAGTAAATGTGTATGACACATTTTCCAAGAAAACACAGGTTTCTTCCATTTCAAACTTTACCTCAGATTCTTTAGATTGATAGTTAGACCAGTCTATACTTGAATTAAAATGGCACCAGATATTAATTGAAACATGCTTTAATCTTGTGAATTTTGGATGTTATATGAATAATAATGTTAGAGCAAATGGATCTTTTCAAACTTCAAAATATGCTAGATAAAAAAGGACAAAACAACACTGCTTTACAAACTTTAAAAGGATAAAAAAAATGATATAATACAGTAATAAGATTGATCTCACGATTGCCATGCCCACAGCAGAAGTCACTACTTAATTATTATTCAGAGAAAGTTTGTGAGTACATAATAAAAATAATTTGTCAGTACATTCTGTGATTGCATTCTGGTTCTAATCTGCCATAAAGGACATTGGACCAACTTCAGAACAAGGTTTGTAGCAAAAACAAATGTACATTTGTCATTCATTATACTGAAATTATGGCATGTAATACATTGATTACACTTTTTATGCCAAGATTAAACCATTTTACCAATATATTAGCAATAATTAAACTTACACCTATTATGGTTGGCATGAATAAAGATGGCCAAAAAACCTCTTTCATTTGGCTTCACAAAAATGATACTATGCTTTTTGTTCTTATTATCTTAGCCAACAAAAGAAAAACATCCCTAACTTTTAAAGTGCCAACAAGAAAAATGTTTATTTTATGTTCTGTAACATTGCTCTATATTTTGTAGGTTAGTATTTGGAACTACAGTGGCTTTTAGTAAGATCGTGTAAATGTGATGTTATCAAGATCGATCTCTTTTCAATCATAGTTTACAGGCAACTAATTATTTTATGAACTACACTACCAGCTTATGTGTGAGACAGGACTTTGGTGTTGTATTTGAAAGAATGAATGTTGCAGATTGTGTAATTTTTCAGAAGAAACCCATGTCTGGGTAATGTGTATGCAATATTAAACTTGAAACTTCATTTATGCACAGCAAAATAATACTGCATTGTACGAGAAATGATTTAATACATGCATTGTAAGATATAAAGGATACATGAGTATTAGCATTCATCTCTCCCTTTCAAACATGCCAATATTCATTATTGCTAATATTCTACCACATCAAAAACAAATAACTAAAATAACATCAATACTTAATTTAAATATTTTATAATATTTGGCTCTCTCTTTCGGGGCTAATCATGGGCTAGAATCTGAATGCAAAAGACTGATTTCCAATTGGTGCTAGGCTGATACCAGCATTAATGTGTATTCAGGGTTGATCTCAGCTCATGCAAAATTGGTGCTAGGCAGAATCCCAGCTCAATGTAAAAGACTGATTTCCAGTCGGTGATAAGCTGATCCCAGCATTACAGTGTATTCTGGGCTGATCCCAGATCAAGTGGAATTGGTGCTAGGCTGATTCCAGCTCAATTAAAGTCTGCAAGGTTGATTCCAGCATTCATGTGTATTCTGGGCTGATCCCAGCTTAAGTAGAGTTCGTGCTAGGCTGATCCAAGCATGCTAATGTATTCTGGGTTGATCCCATCTTAACCAAGTCTATGCTAGGCTGATCCCCACATAAGAGAGTATTCTGGGTTGATTCTAGATTCGTGAAATAGAGTTGACTGATGCCAGCATGAAGCAAATATTCTTATATTTTTCCTATTTATAACTGTAAAAGAAATGTATATAATAGGCATGACCTTTACATTATTAGTATAGCTTATTGATGAGTATCTGATTGGGGCAAAATGATCCTATCCCATAGTAGCCCCATGCACATGAACAACATAAGGGCACAACCCATGTTGTATTCGTTAATTGGTGGAGGCTGGGTTGGTGGTGGGCCAGCACAAATCCATAAGAAAAGTTGAAGAGACTCAAAATCCATTGTCTGTACTTTTGAAAAGCTGGAGAAGTGAAACTCTACATTCATTGTCTGTACATTTGAAAAACCAGAGAAGTGACTGATCGCATGGTACTCTATATGATCCTGCAATGTTACATAAGATTATCTAATTTGACTGGTTCTTTGAATTCTGCTGCCAATGCCAACCAATGGGAATAGTACTGCTCATCCCCAACCCCTTTCCCACAAGCCCCATGAAACAGCAAAAGGCTAATTCTATAAGTCTCTTGCATAATTCCCAGGTCTGTCTCTCAGTTTGAAGGTACATCACCCCTATTTAAGGTACATCACCCCTATCTCCCTCAGTGGTCTTTATCAGACAAACCCCATTGCAACACTGGTAATGTGTACCTACTTTGTCTCAAGATATTTAAATTGTGCACAAAATACAATTTAATAAATTATCACACTATTTTCATTTATCACTGTCATTGCACTGTTTCTACTGGATGCAAGTGGGGATATCATTGGACAATTTTACTGGATACAAGTGGGAACAGCTAATTGGACAGTTTCTGCTGGATGCAAATGAGGACATCTAATTGGACAGTTTCTGCTGGATGCAAATGAGGACATCTAATTGGAACCAGATTGTTAAAAGGACACCTAAAAGAAAATATTTCTCCTAACGAGGCACACAGCATATCATTTTGATCATTTAACATGTTCCTCTTGGATAGATGTAATTGGATAGATTGACAGCTAAATAATTCGAACTGGACAATTGGTGTAGATTTTGGTATTTTGCTGATCATTTTACGTTTAGTTTCAACTGTGATCTTACATGTGATATAAGTTACAAATCAGTTTTGGAACAATGCAACATTAACTTGTAGACAAATTATGAAATGTATAAATATTTACATGTACAATATAAATATTACCAACCAATTTGACTACTGCATCACACCCAACCCTTTGACTTCCTACTCGCATCTGAAATCCTTTTTTCACAAAATTTTGAAGAAAATAAGCACAAGAAACAACCATTTCTTTTTTCAGGTTAAGTATTGATGATTTATCCAAGTGATGTAGAATAATAAGGTAAAACTGAATTTCAGGATGCAATATGATATTCTCTTGCTTAGTCACACAGTGCCATGTGATATTGAAATCTTTTGATAAAAGTTCTTGTATCACATATACAGGTTAGAGAATTTTAGTTAATACTCTACAGAGCTTCGAACCCAGGTCCGCGAGTAAATGACACCCATCACCTTGCTTGCACACACCCGTCACGACTAAGCACGCATAATCAAAAATGATGCAATAGGAAGTTTGCTTTTGCCCTCTTGTTTAACCTCTTGTCTATGTTTCCAAGCATCCTCCAGTAGTATCCTTAGGTTGCTGGGCTGCCAATCTGTTCTCTAGTACGATTCCCATCATCCACAACTCAGCCAAGTTGCAATGGTTAATTACAATGCTGCCTTTTGCTACGTAATCTGCTTCGCCGCTGTATTTTCTGATTGTGGTGGTGGTACCTTGGATTTGCTTCCAGACTGGGTTGTCTTTGTTGTTGTTTTGTTGCTGTTTATACTTTTGTTATTGTTTATGTTGCTGTTTTAGGTGGTTGATTCTTTTTCTCTGGCGCTTGCCTTTTGTGCATCTTGTGTCCCCTGTTTTTACAACCTTATACTGAAATGCCATGGACGTACTATCGAACAACTTATTCACGGTTATCTAATTTCGGCTATGCTTAACAAACGATTCTTTGTAAGGCACACTGGTAATGAGAGTCAAAATGTTAAAAGTATTCCGAAATATTTTGAATAAATAATTATGTTTATGTAGCGTACTTTATTTTCCGAAATATTATAATCTAAATCCAGACTGAGTTAAAGAAACCCTTACTTGTTTTGTGGTCTTGATTAGGGATATGATGTTTAAAGGGAATTTTAGACTGGAGGTCAGAAGAACTAAATTCGTAATTTACAAAGTATGATCACATAAAAAGTCTTTTATCAATTCATTTTGATGATAATCTTATAGTAACCCATTAGAGAGCAGTTCTTACATGTCTATTGACCGCATCTCCTGTTGACACCACTAAAGAAACACAGATCTAATTCCAAACATATTTTGTTTCAAGGTAATCACGTGAACGTCGAATGTCATCAAAACCCTATAATCTGATAGAATTATTTAAATATTCAAGTCCTTGAATAAATTTTCCCCATAATTCTAATAGACACTGAGTGTTTAAATTAATGACTACCTAAGGATACTACTGGAGGATGCTTGGAAACATAGACAAGAGGTTAAACAAGAGGGCAAAAGCAAACTTCCTACATGCATCATGGGATATCATTTTACTAGGGGAAAAATAATGTAAATGTCCAGAGATCCTGATGATAAAGATAACGAAGTCATCAAAGTTCTAAGCATTCTGGCTCACCCCATCTCGTATTCAGAAATCGACGACCAAGTGACCGCATATATCATCACTGATAATATCACCCAGTGGAAGACAGAAGTTTATGCAGCCCAAACACCTGATGACGTTATTGTAATGCGTTCGGAGGCTTGACTTAAGAATTCTAAAGAGCTACTAATAAAAAGCCTATAATCTAATACACAGGCTCATCATTTTAAAAACAAATTTCGACAAAAGTAAAATAATATTCAACCATGATCCTTGATCACCTGTCAAAACGAGTACTCGAATTTTATTCAAATTAGAATACGAAAAATTGATGGGTCTCTTATACCACGTTTTTTTTTGTTACAAATGTGATTGGAAAATGTATTTACTCTATGTACACAATATTATAAATTCATGCTGAATAGGAAAATTTATAACTGGTTAGCGCGATCATAATTAAAATATGTGGCTTACACACAACTGGTAGTCGGACTTGTCAGAAAGGACCGCGTTTACTTGCTGACTGTAGCCGGCCTTTTCCTTTTCCGAGTCAAGATATTCCAGTCGATGGACTTATATTATGGCGTCTAGTGGTGGCTTCTGTTCCCCACTCTATAAGTATAAATTAATCCCAAAGATGCATGTTTGCACGTAGCCGGGTTTTCGTCCAGTGTTTAGCACCTTATCCCATCCCGAGGATTAATTGTTAAGAAATATATCGTGCCTATATTGATGTGTCAGGTGGCAGCAATTTCTTGCTTACCACTTGACAAGAAATAAAACAGCAGGCAATATATATCATCAATAATTCAGATGCTAGGATGGACTGTCCCAGGCGGGCAGAGCTACACACTATATGTTTCCATGTTATGCATGGTTTCTCTGTTCATGTGGCCATTTCAGTAGGTGCAAGGAAAACATATCAGCAAACAACTGGGTGAGATCCGGAGCTCTGACAGCCCATTTGTAGTGATGATTTCCCACCATGGCTTGGCCTATATTGTCAATTTGTGTTTCTGTGTTTGTTGCATGTGGCCAATTCAACAGGTGCTAGGGAAAACATACTAGCAAACACCTGGGTGGTATCCGGAGCTTTGACGGCCCATTCGGAGTGACGATTTCCCACCATGGCTTGGCCTATCTTGTCATTTTGTTCGTTTATCTTGTTTCGTGTGACGACGGGTGCTACAAACAGGCGCTAGGGAACATATACTAGCATAGTCCTGAGTGGTATCCTGAAACCTACAAGCCTGTGTGTGGCACAGACTTCCTGCCGTGGCACCCTTAGTCGATGTTCGTTAGTCTTGTCCCGTCTCTACGCTTTCACTGTCGGTTGTGTGGATCTGCGGATCTTGCTTTGGTGGGGATTCTTCTGGTGCTCTTCTTCCTGCTGCTGGCTTGGGTGGTGTTCGTTCTCGACGGTCTGTATGAATAGAATATATAAGTCAGAGTCTTAAGGTCTGATCAGTAGCGAAAAACCCGACCCAGGGCCAAGTACCTCCATGTGGACCCGGGCTGACGGCCAACCACATGGGGGCTATTGGAGTTCTCTGCCTTCGGGTAGGGAATCTCTGGCCTCGTGAGAGTCTTTAAGAGTCGTCAGGCAGGATGCATATACGACTATAATTTCCAACCGAACGGAACCGATTGGCCATACTCGACTTTAATCCACGCTAGTGAGAGATAGTGTCAATCCATAATGAGAAGCGAAATAGGAAGGAGTAACATTACCACTCTCACTCTAAGTGTGCTGAAAGGTCTCTAAGTGTGCTGAAAGGTCTAGGTCTGACAGTTGCTTCGGTTGGAGCTTAAGAGTACAGGAGATGTGGACGACCTTTCTCATGATATGGGAAGATAGGTTAGTACTGGAGGAGAAGAGGGAAATGACATAATCAGCAAAGAGAGCATGCTAAAAGAACAAAGCAGCCCCAACCGATATCTAGCATCCCGGCCGAAGAGATCCTTTCCATAAATGCACCCCGAACAAAAACATCACTACGTAGAGCTACAACACAACCAACCCAACTGTAATCACTGAAGCTGGGGCACAACCATATTATCAACACTTGCAAAAAACACAAAGTGCACAGGCAGGGGAGAGTGGCGGGTACAAAAAGCTACCTTATCAAATGAGGAAGAGGAAACTTTATACTATCAAGTGGTGAAAAGCACACGGGAAGAAATATTCAGAATTGGAGTTGTTGAATCTCTACAAATATGAAGACTTCGAGACGGTCTATTGAAGATCATCGGGAGGGGTAGAAAGGTAAGAAAGGAACGCAAAAAAACGTACGGTAGAGGAAAGTCGCGGACAATATAAGAAGTTGGGGAGAAGCCTATAACAAATACCCTGTCTTTCTAGCCGTGTCAATATGAAACAAAGCCCTAAAAAACCATAACTTGCAGGTGGAATATGGTAGAATCGATTACGATGATGAAACCGGCAGTATGTTGTCGCTGACATGATAAACCACGGAGAGCTTAACTACCGAGTTTGTCTCCAGTTGGTACCCATAGACCAAGTCAAGACCTACCTCTACTACAAGTATCCGCCAAACAATCCTTGTATGGACGAAAAGAATTACCTTTTAATTTTGCATTGAAAAACCATTTCGAGACTAATTTCTTTAAAACCCAAATATAATCCATTTACCTACCGTTCGAAACAGCACTAAAATATTTATGAAGCCCTCAACAATTGTATAGGTCACTCAGACCGAATATTATGGCTATTTTGGACATTTTAAATTCACTTAGTACACGAAATTCTAAAATACACACCAAGACAATTTAGTATTTGCTAGCTCAATTCTAATTACAATATGTGGCTTACACACAATTGGTTGAAAGGAACTGCCCGAAATTACATAATGGAGTTAAATTTGATCGATAATAAATCTATGGCGTTTCGGAAAACTTCTGCTGACACTCAGAGACTCCAGCCAACCTTCTACTCCTTTGAGTTGCATACAATGCATGCATTACTAGTTGAATGGTGGCTTCTGTTTCCCATTCACATTTAAATACGTCGATTGGGTCTATCCATTCATATACGAGAAAATTGGACAAGGAATTATGTGTTATGCACACGTGTTTTCAGCCATCGAAATGCATGCTTGCAGGCAATGTAAGGGGTAAAATCTTATTGAGTGGTAGCTCATACTTCCTGCTCGACCTCTCAAATCCAATACAATCCATTTATAGCCAATTTGTCAAAATTTAGTAAAAAATTTAAAATAAGAAATCTGAGAGAGTTGTTGACACTTTACAAGCAGTAGAACACCTCTTGGTCATGTGGATGAAGTAAAAATATACTTTAACATTCGCCACATTAAGATGCGGATGGTACCGTCAAGAACAGCTTGCAGTTGGTGAAAGAGGTAGTAAGGAAGAGGTGGATAAAATAAAGATGAGTTGGGCAGTGGGGAAGTAGGAAACTGAGTAGCCGCGCATCTCCGAAAGGTACGGAAGGGTCCAGCAGAGAATTGTGGCATAGGTAAATACAGGACAAAGACTGAGATTTAGAGCTGAAACCTGGAGTTGCAGTCATTACGTCACTAATCTCTCATGAAGAGAATCGGGGTTTAGAGGAAAATGCTCCGAAGCTTAGACTGTTTGTCTCCGTCGGGAAACTGACCACAGAAAACTTACATACACTTACTTTTTCATAGTATTGTGGGCCGGTGCAGTTGTCCTGAATATCGATAAGATCTTCATTCCAGGATATCCGCCACGACCCTTTTTGGGATCATTGAGATCTCTCAAAAACAGATATACCATTCAATAAATGCCACAACAAATCGTCTTTAATTAATGTATGTATTTTGCATGTCTTTTGTTTTATCTGATGTTTTCTATTTCACAAATAATACTAAAACCCCACCCTCCTAACGTGTGTGTGTGTGTGTGTGTGTGTGTGTGTGTGAGAGAGAGAGAGTTTGAGTGTGTTTAGAATTACAAGGATGGTGGAGGCTGAACGTGATCATGATCGTGACGATGATCAAATAGACGTGTTTCCAAAAGTAAACACCGTTACTAACGAATTGAAAACTCCATTCTACAAATTATTTTAAGTATGATAAATGACCAATGTACTAAAATTTCTTTCACCAGAGCATTTTAGATTTGTTCAGATGATGCTAATCTGTAATAAATATGGATAGCATTTTTTAAAAAAAACTTTACAAATTACTTGCTCTCTGAAACTTCTCAACATAATTTGACTAAATCTGGCAGCAGACGCACATAGATCATCTAGTGGTGTACAGGGATCATCCTATTACGTCAATTCATCTCTGTTTTAGAAACGATACATATCTACTTTGAAGTACGACTGCCATTACTAACAACAAAAAAAACCCTCTTAGCTACCCTCTCTCAATAACCACTCAATTCAATTGGAAAAAGTTTGAGAGAAATGTATTCTTGCACCTATGTGTTTTGAACTTTTACAAACAATGCTAGTCTGCCATCCTTCATGAACACTGCTAATAAGAACAGAATAAATATCTATTAACTAATTCGTCTCCAAATCCGCTTTTTAAATTTGACCAAACTAGACAGAAAGTATCCATGTACTTCTTTTCCAATTTGTACACTTCAAATATGGCTGCTGTTAATACAAGGAGATACATCTTTAATTGACCTTTCAACAGACTTTGACTGAATTTGACAGAAAGAGTCGTACAAATTAGGACTGGCCCCACCATATAGACAGACTAGGTGGCTGTCAAGGACTCCTGGCTTTAAGTAGCGCCAATTAGATGAAAGTGATTTTTTTTTCAGAGATGCGGCAAACTCATTTTTCGCCAAGGGTACCACAATCCATTGGGTGGAGCGAGGTAAGCGATCTAAAATTCCCACTGAGCCACACATTGTGTATTGATTCAATTATGGAAGTTATTGGGTTCAATGTCAAGGTAACCTGAGTATAATAAAATCAAATGCACTAAGTAAATTATTAAATCAACGTTTGTTCTCAATATGTAAGGTAACTTGGAATTTCGCAGGATGACTACCTATAAGAAACCCCTATTAGTATAAGGTCCTTGGAATAAAGGTTGTGGACACAGTCCGAAGTTATTTTTTGCATAACAGTTCAGGTTTGAAGAGCTTGCTGGAGAGTAACAAAATAATTTTTAGACGCAAACTAATGTATGGAAATCGGTGATTACACTTCTAACATGATCACAGTAACCTACTTGCCATGAACAGAAGGATTTACAAGATTGACCTTTGTACAATTAAATCAAGTTTATTACATTTGCTTTTTACCCACTCATGATGTCAAATACACTTCCCACATTTTCTGAAAATCAGCCCTCAAACCTACACTGGTATTGATGGACATTTTATCCTAGTAACTTTATGCATTTGAGTGTCATAAAGTACATGTATCATACTTGTGTATTATTTATGAGATATGATTAGCACAAATATCATCCTAAGATCCTCTTCCAGTAGATGAAAGAAAAGGGAAAGCCGCCCAGACTGTCAAGTGAATAGACGGATGTTGCATGTTGAGTATTAAAGACAACTACTTTAACAATCAACAGTTAGCATGTGTTAATAGGAGCGTCTTTTCAATTAATGAGATCTTTCCGTTTCTTCAGGATGGATGCGAATTTTCCTTAGTTGAATAGAGTTTTATACGTCTTCTAGTTCCTGTCTCAGTAAATTTAAGCAATAACCACATTGCGAGATATATACAAAATATACGACTTACCTAGTTTCCCCATCAAAATACGCAAACATAATGTGGCATGATGAAAACTCAGCACGTGCAGTTGTATGAGTATATTTCGTTCAGCTTAGATGTGCATTTAGAAGGGTCGATTTGGATGAGTGACAGAAAAGAGGTTGATAGTTGGATGGAAGGATACATACATACATACATACATACATACATACATACATACATACATACATACATACATACATACATACATACATACATACATACATACATACATACATACATACTGTTACGATTCTATGGTCTTAAACTGAGTAACAGAAAGAAAATACCCCCAATAAGTTTAGTAAAATGACCATATAAATTGATTTCTCTAAGTTACCATGTGAAAATGTAAGAGGAACTAACAGTGTTGTGAATTAAGTTCCAGATAATTCTAAAAGTTATGTCACAAATTTTAAAGCATAGTGTCCCGAATCGATTCTAGTACCTAATGTGCTGTTGTGCCAATAGTCTTGGATAAATTGATGTACCAACTGCCTTGACGTATCACAATTATATAATTCAGAATGTCTTTGAATAAATTTACAATAATCGTAAATTTTGATGAAAATTATTAATGATCACTTGGTAATTTCAATGAATAAATTTTAAATAAATACATCTTCTCAAATTACATCTAAACACAATGGTACATAATTATATTCAAGAGATTGAACATATAAGATGAATGAGTACTTTTGATTATCAGAACCTTATATAAAACTTAGAACACATTAAAAAGACCAGGATGTGGGTCAGAAGTTTGCTTCTATACCATTATAAATTATGTAAACAAGGCTAGATCTTGAACGGAAACATCAGCAAACAAGATTATAAAAATCAGGTATGCCAGATCTATTCTGCCTTTAATCACGGACAAAGAACAATCACACAAAATAAATTCAATCCACCTACCAATCCTACCTACCTTCCTACTTGCCTACCTACCTACCTACCTGCCTGCCTGCCTACCTACCTACCTACCTACCTACCGACAGACAGACATACATACATACATACATACATACATACATACATACATACATACATACATACATACATACATACATACATACATACATACATACATACATACATACATACATACATACATACATACATACATACATACATACATACATACATACAAAGTTCAATACGCAAAACTTGATAAGTAGTTTGTTACTAGTCGGTGGAAAGAACAAACTGGATATGGCATAGAGATGCGCCGTCAGTGCAAGATGTATTTATACAATATATCAAAAGAGTTCTTTCTCCCGATTTGGATCAAAACACGAATTCTGATTTGATTTATTACACACTCTCTTGCTGCATTGTTGTAATTACCTTTTAAAAATACGGTGCCAATGAAATTTGAAGTGATTTTGGATTTACAAAAGTTAGATTAGGTGTAACTTGAGAAAGTATTCATTTCTGCAGTAACATCTGGAGCAGAAATGAGACTTAGTTGTGTTCAGGATTGCATTTTTGTGTGGAATTTATTAATTCAGATTATTTTTCACTGGAGATGCGATGTGCTCTTAAACAATATTCTCGGACAGAAATATTAATTTGGAATTTGGGTAAATTCAGGCAAGGACATCTTAAATTATATGTGATTAATTGGAAGACTGTCAGTACATCATCACATGTTAAGCTATTGGTATAGTAGTACATTCAAAACTACGTGAACATCAACACCTTAAGTGATATCTATTATTGAGAATACCACTTGTAATTTAATTAGAACTTTATTCATTAGGATTGTGAAAAACATTTAAGAATCGTTGGAATTTAGTGCTGTAAGTTCTTTTTAAATGTTTCACGTTGTATTCTAGGGAGATAGCTTTTTGTGCAATTTTACAAAACTTCTTGGTTTTCTCTCTTTTCTATTATTTAAATACTACAGATTGGAAACAATCAGTCATTTTAATTCTCAATGAGTTCTGAAGAATTATGTTGATCACATGAGTGACATTGATTTACAATTAAATTTTGAGCATTGAAGTATTTCACTGATTTCTTTCTTTAGCCTGGACGCAGACAGTGTAAAAAAGAACCAGGCAAAAACACATGAATTTCAACGGTACAAATGGTTGGTAGCTGGGTATGTTATTAAACTTGTCATAAAAACAATATTTTGAATTTACTTTGCTGTGCGATTTTTTATACTTTGCATAGTCATTTGATTAATACATTTATAGTAATTATACATAACTAGTGTTAACATTTCGAGAATTTAGATCAGAGTGTTGTCATTGGTGTGACGTCATAAAGTCGTTACAATTGTAGGATTGTTGTGACACAGTAAGAAGAAGTATGTAGGCAATGCAGTTGTCCGTATCAGAACATCGGAAATGATTAATTTAACCCTAATTTAATATAACCCTAGATTCAGTCGCTCTTTTTCTTGTTGCGGTTAGTGGCTTGGCTGGAAAAAATATAATTGATGTGTTATTGACCCTTCGAGCGCTAGTGGACTTAATCGAAAATAGTTCCCACAAGCTGGACAAAGTATATTTGTTTGTGTATTAGCTAATGATGGAGAATGTGACAACACTGTACTTCCGAGTTGTTAATTATTCTAATGATTCTGTCAGTTGATGGCTCATCGCTTATTGAGATGAGGCAATACCATTAGGGTTTAAGGGATTGATGCCAGTCGACTTTCTGAATGCATGCTTCACATGTGCAGCAAGATTTTGAAAAAAAATTAAGGGTCCAAAAATGGAAATGTCTAAGGGCTACAAACTAAACATTACCTACGTTTCTCTTCCCGAATGGACCGGACAACGCAGAACAGAAAAGTGTTATTGATGGACAATCTTCGCATCATCAAGCACAGCCTCGTTAAAATTAACAACACTAAAGACAAGATGTGTTAGCCCGTACCATCGTGGTGGAAAGATCGAATACCGACAAGAACGACACGATAGAATGGAAAAGAGCTGCGAGAACATTCGACAATCGGACTGAACCAAACAAGAAAGTGAAGCAAAACTCCTGTTACAGCACGCGGGGCTATCCAAAGACACACCCTGTGGCATTCCTGAAATGAAAAATTGTAATACGTCTTGGTTCCTCAATATACGTTGAAAGTACACCTTTAAGATGTGCGTGAAGAACTATTGTTCCGAGGAAATGATATCAAAGACGGAAAATACATTCACGTCTTTTATCACAATGAGCATTTCGATGCCATTACCAGTATCAGTATCACCGCATTCCTGGGATAAGATTAATATTGGGAGAAATGTAACTATGGTTACATCAATCGAAAGCAGCATAAGTATTGCAAATCGAAATATCCAGGATGTTTGGCCTCTAAACCCTGTTTTGACAAAGGACGAAAACGAATGCATTGTTCCGTTTGTCAGCGAACATTTATTAGACCTAATTGTTATCAATAACATCTCAAGACGCAACGTTCACACCGTAAAGTGCTTGCCAATACCTGACCTGTTGTTCTACCTGTGGACAAGTCATACGTGCCAATAGTGCCAGTGTTTAGGAAAGAAACCGTGGCTCTCACTATAGCAAGATTCCCGGAGAACTTGAAAAAATCTTTCGGGAACGTAACACGCTGTCCAATTTTGCCCGATGGATCTTGGACTCTATCGACGAGACGTGGAGTCAAGAGCATTTCGGACGTTATGGAGAGTGTCATCACTATGCCACGTTGATGGTTCACAATTTCTCGGGGTACGATGGACAGTCTTCTAAATATTATACGGAACAAATCACCGAAAGTCCTAAAGTCACTTTGATCGAGCAAACAACGTTTTCATGCAAGTGGGACAAGTGCAGTTTAAAGATTTAATGAGTTACTTGGCCATGTCGTTAAGCCAAATGCCTCAAACATTTGGAATGACAGAAATGGTCAAAGACCATATTCTGCGTTTCTTCAGTACAGAAGCCAATCAACATGCCGTTCTGCCACATTTGCATGATGCTCATTACTACGACCCCGACAACCTGAACACCGAACAATGAGAAGCTTTCTACGCCTGTTACCAAATTTACCCCTCGGTTCCCTTCGCCTTTCAGGAAGAAATGTTAAAGTGATGTCAATCCGACGTGGACATTTTACGGCGTTACAGTGGACAATGTAGATAATTGTTTATGTAGCACAGGACGAAAAACCGCTTTCACCATTGCCAAAGCGTGTTCCATAGTGTTCCGCAAGCGATTCATGCCTGAGAATACCCTGGCAGTCATCCGTACTCTAACGAAGAACTTTGTCAAATGTTTACACTCTGCAAAAACTCTGCGTTGGCTACATTAAATTGTGCGACAAAGAAAACAAATGAATCCAACATGCAAGAAACAGATGAGGAGAAAAGACCATTGGAAATAATTCATTGGATGGCTTTTTATCAAAAACCCCAAGATCGTTTACGAGTTTAACCTATACTTATGTCACGGATGTCCGATCTGCTACCCTCAACGTGACACCAAAAATCTGTTTTTGCAACGTACCATGGGATACGAGAACACTTGTCAACACCGCTTGAAGTTACAACAGCAAGGATACCAAGTTGTGGAAATGTGTGAACACGAGTGCGACCACCGTTTGAAAACCGATCCTGAATTGAAGCGCATCGTGGAAAGTTACAAGCTGTTAGACCGTCTCGACACTCGGGACAGTTTATATGAAAAACGGGCGAATCCTACCTGTTTTCTGCACCTCTCCGACGAGGAGAAAGAAGAAGATATCAAAAACCTGAACGTGTGTTCGCTTTATCCTTATGTGTGTAAATATAGTCACTTTTCCGCAAGTCCCCCGCAATCGTTGACGGAATAAATTGACCTGGACAACATTGGACAACACGAAGGATTGATTAAGTGCAAAGTCTTGCCTCCCACGGTGCAAAGTCTTGCCTCCCACGGACTTGTACCATCCCGTTTTACCTCACCATTGCCAACAAAAACTGGTGTTTCCTTTGTGTCGCACCTGTATCCAAACATGCAATTAAGATTAACCTTGTCATTACACTCAGGAGGAACGTGGGTCAGCACAGAATTGCTTAAAGCTCTAGACCTTAAATATCAATTGTTAGAAGCGTACGAAATTTATCACTTTCCCAAGACAGAACAAGGGTTATGAGACTTAGAAAGCCATACTACGTGGATTTTTCTTGAAACTGAAACAAGTAGCCATCGACTATCCTTCCTGGTGTCAAAGCCCCGAAGACCAAAATAAATTCAAAAACAATAACTTTGAGCATAATGTAATCACTTTAGACCACATCGAGAAAAACGAAGGAAGGCGATCGCTTTCTAAAATGGTGTTAAATTGTTTGTGGAGGAAAAGTAACACAACGACCGTTTTACCCAAGATGGAGTATTTAACAGAAGCTTCTCGTTACTTCCAGATGATTCACGACAAAACTAAACACAGGAAACACGTAGATGACGTTCGTGAAGGCTTGATTCTGGTCAATTACGAAGAAGAACTGAAGTTTGTACAGGCTGACAAATTTGGAAATGTCATGCGGCCTACGTGACAGCCCATGCTCGCTTAACATTTATGAAGATTTACACCAGTTTGAAGATCGTGTGCTGTATTTTGACACCGACAGTTGTATCTACCTCAATCGCATTGGTTAACGTCACCCTAAAATCGAAGGAGACCGCTTAAGAGCCTGGACGGACGAGGAACCCTACGGCACGATCCAAAGTTTTACTAGTGGTGTCCTAAATATTGGTGTTACGAAAACGGGCTCGAACGAGAAGTGCACATGAAGTGTAAAGTCAATGGATTTACTCTTAATCATCGCACCAGTCAAGTGGTGAACGTTGGCGTGTTGAAAGAAGATTTGCAATCTGGAGAGGAACAAAACTTTAAAGTGACCACTTAAGAACCGCACATGATAGCACGTTCAAATCGTCAGTCAGCCGTTGGAAATAAAAATGTATCAAATCGTGCATCAGAAGCGAGTAAGACTTCCCAACCACTTCACTTTATCTTACGGACACGCCGATATTGGTCAGCATATAAACGGGAAAACATCCAAGACCGATACTTCATTGTGAATACAAACTCCAAGACAGAATGTGAATCCTTTCAGACAGTGAGTATCGAGCGAGAGACCCAAGTGACCATTCATATAGCATTGTACCTTCATGGGAAGACGACACTGACTGCACTTGATTTGCTTAACGTTAAGTGTGCCTAACACGATTGATATACCAACAGAACTACGAATGAAAAAGAGTACGTGATGGGAAACATCTACGCTGGAACACAGATGGTAGCTCACCAGATTTTAAACGTGTGTGAAGGATGAAAAGAGAAGCATGAACTTTGTCATATTTGATTGCTGGTTTCTGATTTTGTTTTAGCTTTCCCTTAAACATGAATATTAATTGTAGTATGAAAATGTCATTCTTTTATTAAATGTAAATACGTAATATATGAAGTGGGCCTTTTTTGTGAAAGCTTGAACTTTAATTTTTAAAAGTAGTTTTCTTGAACCAAAGAATGGATCGATAGCTTTGTTCAATGTCCAAATATGTATGTATAAAATCGAAAGTGCTTAGACCAAAATAAACATTATGTACCCATACAATAAACTTTTCTTTTTTGGAGTCTATTCTATTCTTGTGTCTTTCTTCGGAACACTACTCTTTTTTCTGTTTGTCTCCATCTTCTTTGTTTGGATGTGCGTTTGTTTGTTTCTGTATACCTATGTTTATCGCTATAAATAAATTTCACCCTAAAAATAGTTTTTGACCCCTATAAACTTCGAGAAGTCGCCAATGCTCAGTTTCCATTGACTCCTAGCTGACAACCCATGTCATATTCTCATTGTCCTTTTAGTGCAAACCACCTCTTTCTAACATAAAATCCCATAGACCTCCATTCGTCCTCATACACTACTGACGACTTTCTGATCATTTTAGTTGATAACCTATAGAGAAAGGACAGACTGACCCAACGTCTTATGTTATCAACCGATTTCTTGAAAATTGTTCGTTCTTGTAAAAAGACGTTCGGTGTGTGTGTGTGTGTGTGTGTGTGTGTGTGTGTGTGTGTGTACAAAATATATCGCCTATCTATTTACACTTCTTGCATAACGATATATAGGAACCCACTTAATAACTCGAAACAAAGGCCACTAGCCTTTAACATAATGTTTTGTAACAGATGCGTTTTTCTCACCATTGAGCGTTTCAACGGGTACTGAATGAAAAGTAAAGAAGGTATACATGAACACAGTTCCCCTCAAGAAAAGGTCAAAATTACACTTATTTTCTTCGAGTTTTCAGACCTCAAATATATGTTGTTATAACTCTTTCAATTAAGTTGCATTAAAAATAACAAATTAGTATAAAAATTAACGAAGCAATTTATTTAGATTTATGTGATTCTCAAAGATTCTTGACATTCTATTGCCAAAATTATTTTAAAGTAGCAACACCCTATTCCATGGATGCCCGCACATAGGGACGATCGGGGCACTTGCTCCACCCCCACGAATTCACCTCTAAACATGTCTTGTTAGCATTGCCAGAGCCCATGCCCCAGTCTTTCTTAGACTGAATATGAATTTTTCTTCTTTTTTCTTTTTTATTTCCCCGAAATGACAATAAATGGCAAATAGTCCATAGGGAAAGAGGCATTGGTTGAGTGATCTAAAGCGCTCACCGTTACGGATCATTGCCATCTCACTTCTTTCTGCGTGGGTTCGAGTCTCGGATTCTTTCAATGTGGGTATGTGAGAAAGCTTGCAAGTAGCTTCTCGTTGGTAGGCTGTTCTTTCCAGGGTTTCCCCAAGTTCTTCCTCCACCATTTTCTACCTGCCGCCATGTATAACCTATCTCGTGCTAAAAAAAATGGCGTTAAACTCTACAACAATTCTCCACACTTAATGTCTGAGGGACTTAGTGCCTTATTTAATTTATTTATTTTTTTATTTTATTTTTTTTTTATTTTTCTCGTGAGTCATGTATGTACATTTGTCTGCCTAAATCGCCTTGAACCACATAAAAATGATTCAAATTCAGTGAAAGGTAATTATAAGCACAATAACTAGTTGCCAGTATTGAGATACATTTATTGTGTCTTCGGTACATTACAACAAATTTTTTTTTGTGATTTAAGGACATAGACATACATCAAATATATACACTTAGCAAACCTTCAATTTATTTGCTAACATTGGAATTGTTATCAGCAATTCCATTTGTAGACAATTCAAATGGTTATCCTACAACTACATGTTGGGTGTGAACGGTGGTGGTGGTACTGCTGGAGGTGGTCGCTATGTTGCCTACCGTTAGTAACTGCTTTCTTATCTGGAAGAGATCGCCAGCCAGAGCTGCTGCTAAGATAGCGCTAAGGTAACACAGGTAGTAACCCCAAGATAGGAATTCGTGTATTCCTGTCGTCCATAGAATCGCTCCAAGTACCATGAGAGACGCTAAAAACAAAAAATTAAGGAATAAAAAAGGATCTAACCTTCTTATTATGTCTAATTAGCTATCGCTTTGTTACTGTTTTGCTAGGGTAGTTCATGACTTTGCTCGGAGATAACTCTCGAGCTTTCGCCTGTTTGCCTGCATTTCTTTTTGCATTTTGGCGGATTTTTAAGATGCACACACATGGGTTTTTAAGTGGTGGTATAAAGCAATTTGACATACCAATGCAATCCTTTTTGCTTTCCCTTTCACTCTTATGCATAAGGGGAAAAAAGACGCAGAAATCTAGAGTGAAGGAGAAAACAAATCTGGGCTGGATGAAAACCTTGCAATTGAACTTACACCAAGCAGTGCCAGATCACCAAATCGGCAGAGTAGACACCGGCAAAGAGACCCCACTACCACGGATACAAATAATATTGAATTGATTTGATTTTGATATATTAGGAGATAATTTGCGGGGCAGGGCGAGATTTCGACTGCCTAGGGGCCTCCTCAGGGTTTAATCCGACACTGACACTAAGTAATCTACAAGAGTATGTGTACACTTTTCTTGGGATTTATCTACCGTGCACATATAATCATTTATATAAAGTTTCTATTAGCTTTTCGACACTGTAAGGTAAATTTCTTGGTCATGAGGCACACGTCCTGTAATGTATTTAATGCTTTGTTGTTGTTGTTGTTGTTGTTGTTGTTGTTTCTTAAACCTATAATAATGTTCTAAAATTAGAATAAAAATATCCAAGGTCGTCTCCCCCTCCATTTCTTGCGCTGTGTTGGTTGGTCAGGCAAGAAGACTAATCGACCAACAAGTACACATAGGGACTAGCAATAACAAAAATGCACTTATCGTAATTCTACCTAAACCCCCCAAATACCTCAAACATCTCTCTCTCTCTCTCTCTCTCTCTCTCTCTCTCTCTCTCTCTCTCTCTCTCTCTCTCTCTCTCTCTCTCTCTCTCTCTCTCTCTCTCTCTCTCTCTCTCTACCCTCATAGCAAGGTAAGAAAACACGAACCTGTGAATGATGGTTAAAGTTAAATTCCAATAATAAATTGGAAATAGCGAGTAATAACGGAAGTATGTATGTATGTATGTATGTATGTATGTATGTATGTATGTATGTATGTATGTATGTATGCATGCATGCATGCATGCATGTATGTATGTATGTATCCATCCATCTGTGTCTGCTTCTATCTTTTCTACTTTCTATCAAAATGATCGTACTGAAGAATGAACATTAATTAATCAAGCCATGTTATTGGGTGTAAAGTATTTTCCTAGTTTCTGAGCCAGTTAGATTATGACCCTTTGCTAATTAATGAAGTAATATAGATCAAGACTGAAGGCGTGTTCGATTCGTTCACACATACCACATACTATTCCAGTGATCATGGCTCCCAGTATCATCCTGAGGTCCAACTTAAAGAAATACACGAAGAGAAGTATTAATATCACCAACCATGCGAGAAATCCCAGCAACACCAATGCACGTCCCACTTTCATAGCGTCTGAAACAAAAATCATGACAGCCCAGAGTTTATAAATGTTTTGCAAATTTCTTTTCTCGATATATTCATTTGCATGTAGTGTAGCAGTGTGTATATTTTGATTAATGAAATATACCGATACCCCACGCACTTTAATTATTTTTTTTTTGAACGTTTGTTCTTCTGCTTTTCCTCTTGTCATGAATCCACGACAATATTTATGAATATAAGTGCTATTCTTTATTAGGTTACTATATATTCATTCTGTGCATATCTGTTTTCTAAAGTCTTGTATTTTCTAGAAAATATGGACAATGGAAGATAAAAGCATACAGTTATTTCACACTCTATATACACTGAACAGCAATATTCGCAAGCGAATACACTGATGGCAATTTTTCTTCGTATATCGCAAAATCACGTTTAAAGAGATGATGCTATTATGGTAAATTGATAGTTGTGTTTATTTATTTCACATTTACACAGACCATATTTTTCTTCATTATAAACCAAAAAGATCAAACGCCTAATTGTTTGAAAAGTACCACAGGATTATCATCCTAACTAGTACTTTTTCATTCTCTTTTGAACGGAGATGGTTAAAGTAAAAACATACTCATAATTAAGCATGTGATTTTCTTGAGAGATAAATAGCACACACGTCTCAGTTTATTTGTGCGCATTAAAAAAAATGTTCGTCATCAAATATAAATCACTCCTTGGACAAATACATCCATAGACTTTTAAAATTTCCTTACTTAATTTTGTCTAAACTGTATGCAAAGATTTCGTATTGTTATAAAAATTGGGGAAAATGAACTAAATAAATAAGAACATCATACCTGTTAAAATGATACTAGAATCAATACACGTCGACCGCGACACGGTACAAATTTTCCACAGTCCAATCGTGGAAGTCGACAAATCGTTCCACGACGTGGAAGCCAGAGAGATAATCCCAAACAGGACTCCTAGACCTGTAAGAACAACGGCAGCCCACATTCGAGGCGTGAATGAGGAGAAAGGAATCATTTTTAATATTTTGAAACGATTCTTCTAGTGAAATGAAGATAATTTTAAAACATTTGATCTCTCTATGTCGGTCAGCTAAGGCTGCAGCCTGCTTTTATCCGCGTGGTATATACTTCGACTGGCCAAGTGTGTTATATTACATTCTTCAAAACAGGAAAGCAAACGTAGTCCAATCAGGATATCCATCCTTGTCAAGGTCTGACTAATCTCCGTATAAGACAATACAACTTCACTTACCCGGATTTTCAGCAACTGGTTAACAAACAATAATGTTTTTTTTAAACTACTTTTATTTCAGATGCAAAAGACTGTATCAATATCCGAGAGAACCTCAATTTAACAAATCCAGTTTCTTGGAAATATTAGATCATCACAGCACGAAAAGTTTTGAACATCTTTAAATTAAGCCAAAATATATTCATCAAATAATAAAATCTTTAGCATGATCTTATGACACGTTTCTTGTGATTTTCCACAGATGCTAATGTTGTGATCAATGCATTACGGATTATGTGGAGCAAATCTTTTATATATCTTTATCAGCAGATGATCGTGCAGTATTTTACAAATTCTGTGTACGTTATTTTCTCTTTCCTCTTTCTTTCATTCTTTGTGATGTGATGTGATATAGATTTTTAACGTAGCTTTAACAATTTTTCAGTCGTATTGCTACGATGTCTGCAGTGTGACAGTTTAAAGTGATGTCTATCACTGGGGCATCATGCCGCAGACATGTAGCATGATGTTCCACCAAGTTACATTATACTGACACCAGGCCGACACTGGCTGGGGTTCGAACCCACGACCTTCCGCATTTCAGGCGACAAACGACAAACACTTGTTATCTAACAGGAATAAGATTGTAAGATCTCCTGTTCTTTTTGTTCTTTTTAGATAGCAATTAGCAAATTTGGAGCCACACAAGTCCCAGTTTATTATTTTATGAAAAATGGCACCCTTATGAAGACCACATGAGGTATCCGCTGGTGTCGAGTGTTTATTGCGCTTTTAAATTTTCATTCCGAAGTGATATCGATAGAAAAGTCTTAGTATAACCAATGACTAATTAGCTAGTAGCGGAGACGCTATACTACAGCAATATTGAATAATTTTATTAATATTCACGCATATAAAGGATCCATTTAAAATCTATAATATAGCATGACAACGACCACAGCGCCTGTCGCATTGAGAGCCCTTGTGCCAAGATATTTATAATCTTCACCTACATATGTAAACGTTGTCATGTGTCCCTCCAGGATATAAACTGTTGGAAAATATGCAAGATTTATTACATTAGTTAATTTTTTTGTATCACTAACTAACAGTTCGCTTCTACAGAAGCTTGTCAACTTTGTGCTCTCTTAAATTCTCCAGAGTTCGCGAATAAATATAACTTTAGCAACAATTAGTCGTGTACCAATAGTATGAGAGAGAGAGAGGGAAAACTAACAAGTATTATCATATGTATGTATGTATGTATGTATGTATGTATGTATGTATGTATGTATGTATGTATGTATGTATGTATGTATGTATGTATGTATGTAGGTAGGTAGGTAGGTAGGTAGGTAGGTAGGTAGGTAGGTAGGTAGGTAGGTAGGTAGGTAGGCAGGCAGGCAGGCAGGCAGGTATGTATGTATGTATGTATGTATGTATGTATGTATGTATGTATGTATGTATGTATGTATGTATGTATGTATGTATGTATGTATGTATGTATGCATGTCTGTCTGTCTGTCTGTTTGTCTGTCTGTATGTGTGCGTGCGTGCCTGCGTGCCTGCGTGCCCGCGTATGTATGTATGTATGTATGTATGTATGTATGTATGTATGTATGTATGTATGTATGTATGTATGTATGTATGTATGTATGTATGTATGTATGTATGTATGTATGCGTGCGTGCGTGCGTATGTCTGTATGCATGCCTGCCTGCCTGCCTGCATGCATGCATGCATGCCTACATGCCTGCCTGCATGCATGCATGCACGCACGCACGTACGTACGTACGTATATATGTATATATGTATGTATGTATGTATGTATGTATGTATGTATGTATGTATGTATGTATGTATGTATGTATGTATGTATGTATGTATGTATGTATGTATGTATGTATGTATGTATATCCTTCTATTTTTTCGGCTATATAAATGTTTTTCTACATATGTATATAAGTAGCTTATTACCCATATATATATCTTAAGTACATACATGGAGAGAAGTATTATCATCACCAAACATGCAAGAGATATTAGCAACAATAATGCGCAACCCACCTTGATAGCGTCTGAAACAGACATCATGACAACAAAATGTTAACTGATGTTTTGCAGAATATTCTTTTAGTATATTACTTTTCAATGATTATATCAGTGAGTCATTTAGACAAAGAAAGGAACAAAAAGCCACAACCACTTTACTTATTTATTGTGCATTGTTTCATCTAATTTTCAACTGATCAACGAGAATTTAGAAAAATAAGTGCTATTCTTTTTTAATAAGTTCTGATATCTGAATTCTGTGCATATTTGTTCTCTGTGTTTTTCTAGCTCTGATTCATGTATATATATATATATATATATATATATATATATATATATGTATATATATATATATATATATATATATATATATATATATATATATATATATATATATGTATATATATATATATATATATATACATATATATATAAATAGATATATATATAGATCTACAGATATATACATATATATAGATATATATACATATATATATATATATATATATATACATATATAAATATATATATATATATATATATATATATATATATATATATATATATATATATATATATATATATATATATATATATATATATATATATATATATATATATATATATATATATATATGGTTAAAGTAGAGAACAGAAGTAGTATAGGTAAAGGCTGGTATGTCAACATTTTAAGTGGTCCACACCTGCCCAATGTTACGTTGTACCAAACATGATATAGTTGGTTTTTCTCGTGTATTGTGATGATTAGATGACTTGTTCCGTTATTTTCCCCATAGACAGTTGCCGTTATTTGTTTTTAGAATTAGATCACCGCTAAAGGAATAGCCACAAGTTACCCTATATTGATTCAAAATTTACAAGAATTTATCAGCAAATATAAAACCAAGCTGAAAAGCGATGAATGGTACCACCTGATGGAGACTACTTTTGATTGTTCGGAAATAGCTTACTTGATGGGTTGTTGCCCTTTTCCGATGATGATGATGTGAACAGATAAAAAATTCGCACGAATCGAATTCCACGTTCCTGTGTTGTCGG
Organism: Potamilus streckersoni; assembly: GCA_016746295.1. Lineage (NCBI taxonomy): Eukaryota > Metazoa > Mollusca > Bivalvia > Unionida > Unionidae > Potamilus > Potamilus streckersoni. Next base: position 829,092 of record JAEAOA010000806.1, on the reverse strand, counting down.
AGTGGTCTGGTTGAGCCTGCGACCCGCTATCATACCGAACGCGTTCTCGATGGCAAAATAATGGGTAAAAATGTCTAACTGATCTAAGCACAACAAAATACAACCGTATTGACTCGGATTTTCTGAAACTGATATACCAAACAATAATACTTCCTGACTATTTTGGTTTAAGACAAAAAAGTTTGTATTAATATCTGATAGAATCTCCATGGTACAAATGCAGTTTTTCCCGAAATATTATCCCACCAAAAAACATTTATGAACATCTTTAAACTCTGCAAATGAAAGTTTAAACAATGCCTATAATAAAACCTTACTCGTGTATTTGGGACGTATTGCTTATGTTTCTACTGTTATGACTGTATGAAAATTAGACCAAGTAACATAAAAAGCATAACTAATCCTTTTAAAACTGAAATAAAATAATTATAATATGAAACTTTAAGAGGAACCTATATTTTTGTGAATTAAATCCCAAATAATTTTAACAGTTTTATTATAATTTCGAAAGAATAGTGTTCCGAATGAATTCCTGGTATTGAAAGCACTGATGGACTAATAGTCTTGACTGTGCTTAAGTGACAACATTCGTGATGTGTCATAAAGACATGGTCCAAAATTCAATAAAGAATTCACAATAATATCAAAATATTGCTTAGTAACAGTCACATTAATAATTATTAATTCCAATAAATAATTTAAATACATAATAATTCTCAATAAATGATTGCTCTCAAGTTAAATCTAAACACAACATCAAATACTTCTATAGACTGAAAATAACATGAGAACAGTAAGAAAAATATAAATATGAATAATTGTTTATTTCTCTTCTTATGTAAATCTTCGCGACTCTATCAAAATTTTGTCTCAGTTCATTCCTACATGACATACTTCAAAATACGTCCTCATGTGACACATTCGCAATGCCAATAGAAAACAACCAAACACTGAACACAGGTTCATTTTTAAGGTTGTAAACTTCATATTTATAGCTTCACTATCCCACAATAGAATCCACGACAATGGACAAAAATATGATCAATGTAATATGCTGTTTATAAGTGACCATTACAATCTACAATTATGGGTTAAAAGAAAAATACAATACATTACACTCCTTAAATTATAATATTGTGGTCAATTCATTACTGACCAGGTCGAGCAAATCTCGTATGTATTTTTAAATAACGATATCTTCTTTTGATTGGGTTTTCCTACCACTCGACAAGTGTGACATGATCTACAGTATTTAGAAACAAGAATTTATATTTTCATTTATAAAATGATTAAAGATCTTATGGTAAGTTCTACTGACTCTTAAATGACCAGCCAAGGTAGTGTCATGGGCTAGATTAAGCATTTCCGTCTTTGGAGAAACAATACGATAGATTACCAACCACATATCACCAGTTAGTACCTCAGGTGGTCGGTCTCCATTTCCTCAGAAGGATCCTATTTTCCCAAAATAGCAAACTGGGACTTTTGTGGCTTCAAATTCGCTAACATCCCGATGAAACAAAAAGGAGATCTCAGGATGCTGTTCATCTTCGACAATTAGAGACAGCCTTTTGTCACTCTGGTTATAATACAGAGAATGCGTTGTAAAAAAGAGACTCTCTGTGATTATTATCTCTTGACTGATCGATACCAAGAGCAAAATTATCCTCATCAAAAGATTCACAAATAAATGCGTCAGCTAAATGATCATCATCATCATTCTGAAGATCGTTACTTGCCATACATTTTTTGTAACTGCACAAGCAGGATATAAATCAGATATTTCAATTTTTAAAAGATCGCCTTTTTGATCCCAAAACACGGCTCGTAAGTTACAAATAGATTAACCACAAACTTATCTCCAATTTGGCCACTGTCTAGTACTAAACGAATACGTATTGATTTGACTGATCCGACTGTCATGTATCCTATGAAAAAGTCTTTTAGCCAAATTTACACAATGGAGAGGAAATTAGCAAAGTTGAAATCTAGTCCGTGAAAATAACATTTTCACTCCGAAAAATTCTTTGATAAAGGCAAAGGACATGATAACAAAATACTCCGAGAAGTTCCTATGTCCAATATTTTAATAGGGGTAGCCTTGGTAGAATAACCATGAAGTGATATAGATTTTTTTTACATGAATGGTTGATAATAAATTTCACTTGGGTTTGAAGGCCCAAAGCAATGTACTGCTTTAACTAAAGACAATGACCTTGACCTCTTAGAAGCAAGAGCATTTGGGACAGCTATGCCTTTATTCTGTTGTTAATGGTTCACCCTGTAGCAATAACAAATAAAGTACTCTTTCTTTTTACCACAAATATAGGTAGTAGGAGACAAAGATTTCTGTTGCGTTTTATCAGAATTTTGATTTTTGAAAGTTGTGACAGACTGAAATTTGGAAGTACTCATATGAAACTGCCATGATTTGGTTCACCAAAAGCTGCTGAGAGGAAGACTTATTTGATGAATGAAACTTTGTGAGTTAAGGGATGATCATCACTTGTAGGAGCAGAATCTATCTGTTGCTCAGCAACGTAGATCCTCACATTGTTATTGACGTCATTCTTGAACTCTTCAATTAATATGAGCTGTCTGATGTTACTTAATCTGTATCTACCTTCTTGGCTGAGCACCACCAATCAAATAATTGTTCTTTTTTTTCTACTCAAATTCAACACGGGTTAGTACAGTTTCTTTTCTGAAATTCCTAAACATGTGTCAATATGCCATCTCACTACCTTTCAAGAGGCATTGCTTAAGCAAATTACATGTAGAGCTTTGGTGTACTTATTATGAGGTGTAGACGCTACAAGCTTACAAATAAGTATACTCTGCAATAACAAAGTCCTGTGCTCTCTTGGTCATTTCTAGTTATTAGCAATTTACTCCAAACGAGAATATTGATTAACTTATTTCTTTTTAATCAGGGTATTAACCTTATATTTATGGTAATATCAAAACCTGAACTTCTATGTAAAGAAAGCAGTGGTGCTTTCTGTCTCTTAATTTCAATTGCATTTGACTTTCTCTCTGTATGTGCATCTCTCTCTCTCTCTCTCTCTCTCTCTCTCTCTCTCTCTCTCTCTCTCTCTCTCTCTCTCTCTCTCTCTCTCTCTCTCTCTCTCTCTCTCTACGCACACACACTTGCATCTTTTATCTTACTCTCTGTCATTTGCTCGTTGTTTAATTTCATTTTTCTTACTTCTTTTTTCACTTTGTACTTGCCTCGCTTCTCGCTCTCGCTCTCTCCTTTTTCTGCAGTTGAATTTCTCTTTCCTTATATTTTCCCTTAGCCAGAATTTTTTTCTGTCTCTGGTTTTGCAATTGCCTTTACATTTCCTCTTTCTGAATTCGCATATATATATATATATATATATATATATATATATATATATATATATATATATATATATATATATATATATATATATATATATATATATATATATATATATATATACATATATATATATATATATATATATATATATATATATATATATATATATATATATATATATATCTATATAAATATATATATATATATATATATATATATATATATATATATATATATATATATATACATACATATATATACATATATATACATATATATATATATATATATATATATATATATATATATATATATATATATATATATATATATATATATATATATATATATATATATATATATATATATATATATATATATATATATATATCTTTTCTTTATAAGGCAGAAGCTTCGAAAATTCCAATTCCATCTAATTTTTTTAAAATTTTAATCCTTTTATTTTTAAACCGGAAACGCTAACCGCTCCGGTGGCCTAATGGTTAGAGCGTCCACCTCGAATGCGGGAAATCGTGGGTTCTATAAATGGTTGAGTCATACCAAAGACTTACAAAAATGGCACTAACAGCTTCCTCGCTTGGCGCTCAGCATTTGTGTTAGGACTGGTCTGCCTGGTGTCAGGATAATATGGCTGGGCGAGACATCATGCTACATGTGTGCGGCAAGATGCCCCAGTGCTAGACCTCACTATAAACAGTCACACTGCAGACATCTTAGCGAAGTTCAAAATTATTTACATGAAATAAATGAACCGTTTCGTACAAGATGAGATTCCACATAATACAATACAGTGTGGTATTCGTTGCTGTACAACTTTTCACAACGGCCTTTACTCATTCTCAGAAAGAAACACAATATCGTGACGTATTGTGATAGAATTGATTATGCACTGTGAACATTTATTAATCTATGTGATGGATTCGATGCAGCAAACAAGCTCGAGACAGGAACTGTTTTACACCACGTCGTTAACTGCCTAGAGAAATCAATGTATATAACTGAATTGTGTCGTGAAATTGACATTCTAACGTTGCACTAAATTTTATATACATAAAAGCTTTATTTCATGAAAGACATAATTTCTACATATCGAGATCTGAACATTTGTTCCGTGAGCTTCTATTTTCAATTGTAAAATAACTATGTGGAAAATTTATTGCGAAAATTATATTAAACATGCCATTTAACAAAGCCAGCTGACAGTGATTTCCATAACATCTGATTCTGTGTAGGAAGTTTGTAATTGTTTGACTTGCTTATCCAACATTAAGTGGCTAAAACATGTTGCCTAAAAATGGTATATTTCAGGGAAAGAACCTGCGTTATAATGTTAAAATAGTGCAATAAATTGTCATTATATTTTGATGCATACCTATGCCCTTCTTTCTTTCCAAGAATAACTGGAATTAATGTATGGAACAATGAGTAAGACTACATTTATGACATTATCCCTTTTCTTCTTTGTGTCTGTTAAATGTGATTAATGTATGTACTATCACACTACTCCCAAATCCTCGTAAGAATAGAGATCATTGTATTACATCCTATATAGTCAACCAGAACTTGATTAATTTAATATTTATAAGCTCCTTTACGTCCAATGCGATATTTTACATTACCTGCGTAAGTTGCCTGCATAAGTTCTTTTACTGCGCAGAAAGAATGACGTTGAAGGCTAACAATTACATTTCTCTTCATCAAGTATAAACTAACTTGAATAATTGATTATTCCAATTATACCAATTTAACAAGATGAAGCAGGGTTTTGGATTGGATTTAGCGAAGACACTGAAAACAATTTCTTTATTTATCTGAAAACAATTTCTTTATTTATAATGTCTTTAATGATGAATGAATCGGAAACCATATTTTTATAATGTCTCAAAATAGATTTAACGGAATGATGAGTACCTAGTAAAACTACTAATTCAAGGAATGAAGTCGTTCCTAACCTGAACCAATCTGAACACGTAATTGCAAAGAGTAATCAAAGTATGGAACATAAAAACAAATATGATCGATACTTGGATCTAACAATATAAATGATAAACGTTTAGCATTTAAACACAATTATGAAAAATACATGAGCTATCACGAAGGATTATCGGCTGACTGGATATATATATATATATATATATATATATATATATATATATATATATATATATATATATATATATATATATATATATATATATATATATATATATTAATGGACAATGTATGGTTCTGGTTTAAAGGGTGAGAAAATAAAATAACTTGTACCAAAATTTGAATAATGTTTCATTCACAGGTAGGATTATACCGTGTGTTTAAAATTTTGCCCACGATTATAGATTGTTATTTATCATTTGTAGTCAAGGTGTTACATAGCTAAAAAATCCATGAATATTGATTATATTTGAAGCAAATAGCGTTAAATATGTTTTGGTATTATTATTTTGATTTGTGTTCTACATAATGAACATGTCTTCAGTTTGAGATAACTTTGCTTTAGATGATCAAGTCCTGTAAGTCTGTGTTGTGTACATTTACAGTTCTCTATAATTAATCCTATATACCTTTATTTCTTTCATAGGTATCCGGAATGACCGTGTAGATAGATGATAATTAATTATTAGGTCGTCATGCGACTGTGTCTGCTACACATGTGTACATGTACCACCGTTTTCCTTAATCGGTGTCATATGTACTCATGTGTAGCAGACACAGTCGCATGACGACCTAATATCATTTTTTGGTGAGGTGAACTTATTAGTAATGGAATATGGACTGGTTTGTTCAGGCAAGGCAATGGGTGCCGTTTACCCGCGGACTTGGGTTCAAACCTCCGTTGAGTGAGTATGAATTAATAATTCTCTAACCTGTATGTTAATATTATTTGTATTAAATGTTAATTCTGCTTGCTATTATCAAGCATTCTCCTATAGAATTCAGGGATAGCAATTTCCGTTATGTTTGGTGTATATTTCTCTCTCTCATATATATATATATATATATATATATATATATATATATATATATATATATATATATATATATATATATATATATATATATATATATATATATATATATGCCCTTATAAGAGATAATTCAGATTCCTCTGTACCAAAAAGCATTCCGCTTGCCAAATACCTTAACAGGCGAGTCAATCAAAATTGTGTCCTGCCATATAAAAACCCAAAGCCCAAATATTTAACTGGCCATATTATCATATAAATGACGTATTTTGCAAAGAAAAAAATGTCAACTTTTATCTACAGTAGTCCTAAGAATAATGGAATGTAGCTGCTGTTTTTGTCACAAAGGAATGGTCTCCTTGTTAAAGTAAGAAATTTAGGGTTCAGCGCATCAGAGGTTAAGGATGTTTGCATTTAGGGTAATAAATACACCCACAGATTTTGAAGACTAATGGTGATGGGTGATGGTCATGGTAAGTCTAATGGGAATACTGCCATTTGTATAACACCTTTAGTTATGGATCACATACACTGATCAAATGTTTAGAACTTTTAGATGTATTGGTTCATAATGCGGTGTCAGTAATGAAGATAAAGTACTTATTATGGTGATGATGTTTTGAAAGTTTGTTTAATTAATAAAAGTGGAATTGGCAATTGTAGTGATTAATACAATAGTTAACAGGAACGAAACAATAGAGATAACCAGAATAATAGTCACGGTTGTTTTTGTGTGAATATTAAAAACCTGTTAGCAACACTAATGTTTTTGTTTGAGGTAAAGGATGTGAATGAAAAAAACACTTTTAAAGTTTTAATAGTGCAGAATAAAAGAAATGAATGTTTAGATTCTTGGTGGGAAAAGTCAGGAAGAGCAACAATAACGTATGATGGACATCATTGATTTGAGTATGTCATATGCCGAGAAAGATGATAGTCGTCGCCACGAAACACGTTATTTTTTTTAAAAAAGAATTATGTCAAGTTAAGAGATATCAAGAAGCCACAGAGCTTTGTAGGTTTTGGAAATAAAATTTGCGAAAATATTGGATATATTAAACGTTCAAGATGACTTGATAAACATTTGAAATGAACAAAGTGTTTACCGTTATTAAATCAGTCTTCAATTTACAAAGCCAGTGTCTGTTCCAAACATCGGTTAACATTGAAATATCAACGTTTATTCTGAAATAGGTGGCGCGAGAAAGTAGAGCGGTGTCCTCCCTTGTATTATTTTTATACTAATGTATTTTGTACTATTGTATGACTAGCAGTTGCATAGTAACCAATGTTGCAAAACCCTGTTGAATCACACTTCTTAACTTTTAAATGTGTGTTATCATTTTGATAATAACAAATGTTTGTTACACCTTATTGAAAATTGGTTCAATTGTCGGAAAAGAACGAATGCTTTATTGAATAGTTCTTGTTAAGGTTGGTAGGTCTGTGTTTATTACAACTCTATGCTTTAAAATGTGAATCATAATGAAGAAAGATCAACAATTTAAGTAAACGTAAAATTTTTTCCCAAAAATACAAAGTGAAAATTCAAAAGACAACAATAGTATTGTGAATTAAACTCGAAAGGAGGCTGGAGCTACCTTGATGTATTTACTCTTCAACAATGTTTGATATGCTATACTAATCATAACTGTAATGTATTTGTTTTTTCTGGATAATGAAAAGACATTCGATAGACTCTGACTTTGTGGACTACTAAACAAATTTAAAGATTTAGGAATTAATGGAAAAGTATGGAGAATACTCGCCTATTGAATACATTCTCGTTACGGAGAATCAGTGGTCAAGGGCGTGTAATGTCTGCTTTTCTTTTTTTTTCATGCACATAAAAGACGTAGGAATTAATTGAAAGTATGGAGAATACTCGTCCATTCCTAATCACTGTTTCGTGCCAGTGTAGCGTGTAGAGGATATATATCAAATACATTTCCGTTACGGAGAATCAGTGGTCATGGACGTGTAATGTCCGCTTTTCTTTTTCTCATGTACATAAATAACTTATTGAATGAACTAGTAATCACTCATTGCGGGATATCAAAGAATCGTATGGGCTTTGCATTTTCACTGAAAGCTTTGTCATTTCTACTTACTGTTAAATGAAATTGGTGTCGATCCGACTTCTAAGATGACTACCACACTGGCCATCTTCAAAATATTATCTTTACCTCTCTTAGATGGCTGGACATGTCGACATTTGCTTTCACCAAAAAACTTATATCTACTTGGTACCTGATAGAAACAGTGAAAATCTGATATTTATTATGCCCACCATGGCATCCTTCTTGAAAATATTGTCATCGTTGCTCCTCAAAAAATAAAAAATCACTAAAAGATAGAAGACCTCCTATGATGCTTGTTGTGCCTAACTGAAGGTGCTGCCAAATTGACATCCAATATATCTATCACATTTGCTAATATGAAAATCTTGCTATTACTGTATACTATCAAAAATGTTTTCTACTAGCAGCATTAGTCATGAATGTTGTTGGCATAATTATATATATATATATATATATATATATATATATATATATATATATATATATATATATATATATATATATATATATAAAGAATACAAATCATATGGCGAATAACAACCCTCTCAAGCGTACTGGATCCACTAAGGGATCACGTGTGTCAGGGATTAATTAAAATATATGCAATAAACTGACGACGAACAGTACGAAACTAGTAACTAACTAGCCTAAGCGCTTTCGACTCTTAATGAGTCTTTTTCAAAGGCAAATACAACACATAGTTACGACAAACAAATAGACACAAAAACGTTGTGTTTGTAAACCTCTACATTTCTGTCTTCACATGTGCTAAAACTATAAATACAACCAGCTTGTATAGACTAGTTGCGGAAAAAAAATGTTCAGTCGTACTGGTAGCTCAATATCTTTTGCAGTATAAATATAGTACGTACCGAATAAGGGTGGAAACATGTGAAGTTGTGTTTTTTCTCTTAAATCCGTCTGATAAACTAGTGAAAATACAAATATAAAAATTCCAGGCACTTCATTATTTATCAGTCCATTAGGCTGCATGGTATGGCTGTATGCACTTGTGATAGGCCTTCAAATAGAAAGCTGTAATTCTGACGGTTCTATTGTTTTGTTTCAGTAATTAACGATTAGCTGATTATAAACTTTCCGATGAGGCTTCTTAGGATCTGCTAGTGAGTTTCTGCTCTTAATTAACTTTTGGATTCTTCATTAATTGCAAACTTTGTATTGGCTAATGCGTATATTTCATTGTGTTTCTTTTTTCCTGTTTTGCTTTTACCTGTAACTTTGGTTCTTAAAATGTATGGTCATACGCATTGCACTTCAGCCTATTGCAGGGATTACGATGATATTTTCAGTGGAAGGATAAACAATTACTGACAATATTGCAATCCCTACCACGCAGTGGACTAGACAGAACTCTCAATGTAGTTTTAACACCATCTACCACACTTACTGCGTGCATGTAATTTTTATAGAGTCAACGATACTGTTCACCCACAACCTGTAAGAAAAATTCAGGGTTGGTGATCTTTCTAACTCTACATCATTTTCTTTGAGTAGATAATTGAAATGATACTCTACATTTACCGACATAAATGTCATCGTCATGAATTTATCTGTAATAAATATCACATTGTTACCGTAGTAGCTATCAGACCCGATATGCTCAGGGATGGTTGCTTCGATTGTTGTTCTAGTGCCAGAAGCACAATCACCCGTAGCTGACCTTGGGTTGGTTTAGGGATCTCTTACCGTTTCCAGTGTTCAGTATCTGTTTTTCATACTCATTTCATCCCAATCGGAACTGGTGCATGTGGGTGAAGATACTCTTGTATCCTTGGTTGAATGTCATGTCAATGTGGATACATTTTTGTCGCTCCAAGGCCTATACAGAAAACAGAAATCTGAGAACATACCAGAACATGCCGACTGGATTTCATTCTGGCTTTTTTGGTGTAATTCTCAGAAATATACCACTGAAACACTAGCTTGTGTGGATTTATCTTAACATCTCTAATGTTTATTTCAAGGATTATGTTTGTCGATGCTTGATACAAATGCATTAAAAATAAGGGTACCTGACGTTTCGGCTCATTCCTGTAGTCTTCAATATTATTAAATATTTATGTAACTGGACTCGAGTGTTTATGCCAGGGACATAAGAAAATAATGTATTCCATCTGTCTGCAGTTCCGTTACCATAATTCCATTACTAAATATGTATTCCATTACCATAGTCAGCTGAAGATTTTAAAGGCAAGAAGTCTATAGAACAGGCAAGATGTGGTATCTCTGTCATAATTAATTTGAAATAATGGTTAGAGCAGGAATCATCTGAATATTTTAGAATCTGTAAAATATAAGGATTTTGATGTTATAGAACATTAGATTCACTCTTTGGTTGATCCAAATATAACTACTTTGTGACTGTATTTTCAGGTACGATTCAAAAACAGGCCACGTGTGGCCGAAAGGCTTAATACACTCACATTTACAAATTACTGACGCGCTGGTTCGAATCTACCCTATGCCAACGTGTGTATATAGCTTGCCTGCAGCTTCCCGTTTGTCGGTGATCTTTCCCAGGTTCTTCCTCCACCAGATTACTGGCCACCGTGTATAGAATATCAATGACTGAAAAATGTCTTTAAACACACAAAACCAAATTCAAAACTGTTAGTGTGCAACATCAAAATCAGTATATGTATACAGATTAAAAAATATTCAGATGATTCCTGCTCTAACCATTATTTCAAAATAACTATGGAAGAAATACGGTGCACCGCCTCTTAATGAACATCTTGCCTTTAAAAATCTTCTTAATTGTCTCGTTCATTAAGTTTATCCAATAGAGTTTAATGATTTTACCATTTCTAAAAAGACAAAGATAAAGACCACATAAACTTTCAGATGGAGTTACAACGATATTATTGCAATCTACTTCTTTACTTGATGGCTGACAAAGATCATAAGGTCTTAATTTTTTACAAGCTTATACAAGCACATAATGTAAATTTATCTATGTCCAGCACATTTGCAATAGTCAAGTAGTCGGGCAGAATCAAAGACATATGTATATTTACTTTATTTAAGATAAAGTAGAATTAAAGTATTCACTCACTTTTTTCTCTCTCATATATATATATATATATATATATATATATATATATATATATATATATATATATATATATATGTGGTAAGTACATTAATACATATGCTACTGTTAATAGAAAACTTACTGGGTCATATTTATCATACACGTGGTGCTACATTTTTTAAACTTTTAACAAATGTACACAATTGTGAATAATTTTTCAAAGTTGAGGCATAAATGTCGCAGTGCAAGATCGGTGTTTTTGTGAATGTTTGATCATTTATGAATGCCATTTAATCAAACTTGCAATATTTTCTGGTGTCATGACTGTATGTACACATAACCAATCACTTGCATGAGAAATAAGCAACTGAAAAACAATGAAAACTTGACATGGTTTCAGAAAAAGAAACTTAAAGCTTTTCGATCTCATACATGAATGATATAAGCCATATCGACTTACAGCTTTTGCCAGTATGGAAGTTTCAGCCACACATATCATTTTCAGGCTAAAGTCTTGTGGGTATTGGAAATTTGGGTATAGCAATATTATAATTTCTTAATGATCTGTATAATGTCAATGTTTAAATAATCAAGAGTATACTGGCAAGACGGCAATGATGTTACAGAGTTTCCTTAATATCTTGAACTGCTAAAATAATACAATCTACAAAACACAATCTTACAGTCATCACTTCCATGCCCTCTCTTCTCAGGTGGTGATATGCGCTGGGTACTGTGGAGAGTTTCAGCATTTGAGCATCCATATGCTCAGGAAATTTTGAACAGAATGGTAAAAAGGCTTCACGGCGAAAGATCTATTGATGACATTTGTGAAAATTTGGCACCAACAACTACAACGATGACCGACACACGTACTCAAAAACCAAAATGTGGTATATAAGTGTGACTGGAAAATTTGAAGGTTATCAACGCCGTACATCTGACTGTGTTGTCTCTTTGGGTGCACACTCTGACTACTAGATTTGACATCCCATGACAGCTATATAGCACCTTTATGGACGTCGTCTCAGGACTAAGCTGGTGATTATGCCTAAACGTTCTCGCCAATCACCTTAAAAAGTTGTTGAAATATTCCTCTTCTTTGAAAAGTATTCGTCATATAGATGTGGATAACCTTTGTATAAATCTGAAATAGCCAGCTACAGCTAGCTAGCAATTTAAATCGAATGTTGCATGGAACTGGCTTTGCCACAGCCATCAGTGAGACAAAATAGCAACTGAAAAACTTTCACAATTACTAACAGGTGACTCACAAAGTAGCGTCAAAACCATCAAGCTTCTCAAGAAATTTACAAAATGCAATTTTGATGGCCTGCATAGGTTCCAGCCACATATGGACGCTTCCTACAAATTAATAAGAATATATTGGCCAGATATATTCGAAGATACCATCTAAATGTATGCCAGGCCGAAGAACAAGAACTTGGTTAGATATTGGCTTCTTGCTGTCATGCCTATCGATAGTGACTGAATGTTACTTAGTGGTGGCCGTAGTACATATATGGCTGGACTTTACATGTCACTGCACTTTTATTTATATCTAATAGATGCAGAAATATAGGGAGCTAGTTTCAGTCACGAACAAATTAGCGTACTGGAAGAAACATAGCAAACACTCATTTTTGCCTAAAACTGACCTATATATATATATATATATATATATATATATATATATATATATATATATATATATATATATATATATATATATATTTGTGTGTGTGTGTGTGTGTGTGTGTGTGTGTGTGTGTGTGTGTGTGTGTGTGTGTGTGTGTGTGTGTGTACATTATTTATTCTTCGCCAATGCAACATTTTGTTTCATTATAACATGATTTGTAACCATAATGCCTTCTGGAGATCCTTGAACTAACTGTTCTTGCTTTCCTTTGCTGTCCGTTTTGCCTATATCGGTGAATGGACAAGGCTGCTGAGAGATCATGAAAGTCATCCCAATCTTTACTGTGGGTGCCCAGTCAATGTTGGTAAAGTATCTAGCTCATCTGGTCATCCTGTGTCCAAAATTAGACAATTGCATAATTTAATGTAGTCAGTGACTGACATTTTATATTAACACTAACTCTAAAATGTTGACAATACAAAGATGTTATAAGCGCGTCAGAAACACCCACTTAAATATTTAAATCTAGCACTATATTTAAACGTTGTGCATAAATGTATGTACAATCAAAACACACACCCTTGCATGCACACGTGGACATACACATGCGTTCTTACATACATACATATCATATTAACAAAAAAAAACAGCAAAGTAAAATATATTGATATTATGCATATCAACATTATGTACACTTCATCCATCTATTTAGGCCGAACCACTTATCTGAGAGTACATGCGGTTTATAATGAATATATGGATTGTGTGCATGGATTGTGTGCCATTTAACATACCTAAAATAAAGTGGTCAGAGCAAACCCTATGTCATGGCTTAACAGTAGTTTGAGTCAATTTTCTTTCTTTTTATTCTGCGTATCCATTCTTGCCGTCTTCTTTTACTCAACACATCCTTTACTTCGTGCTTCCTTAAGCTCCGGAATAAAAACTATTTTGTATGATGTTATTGCTACAACCAACTACAATACA